>BLSH010295616.1:0-18003 GCA_018402905.1 Glandirana rugosa
ATAGCACTGTCCCCATCTGCAGTCCCCCCCCCCCCCGGACTCTGTGTGCAAGCAGCTATATGTGTGTATGTGGTACCTGACGGCCAGCAGCGGCAGCGCCAAGTCTCCCCCTGGTCCGGAGGAGCTCTTGTTGCTCGTTGCCTGTCCTCTTCCTCCGGGCCCCCCCAGTCAGCCTGTCCTCCGGCCCGGGCGGCACTCTTCTTGGAGCAGAGAGGAGGCTCCGGGAGCGCTGGGGTTGGCGGCCGCGCCCGCTCCTGTTCGCCTCTTCGGTGGTCAGGGAGGGGGTGGAGGCTCATTTCGCTCTACCGCTCTGTCACATCTAACTGCCCTCCTGGCTGGCCACCTTCCCCCGAATCCCTGCCGCTGCTGGCTGTCACGCTCCCGCTGCCGCCGGCCGAACTCTGCATAAAAACTGGCCCACTGAGCCATCCGCCCACCGGGAAACTCCCGGTAGTCCCGATGGCCAGTACAGGCCTGCTTTCACATATATTTGCAAATGTGTGAAACTAAACCCTCTGTCTTTGACATGCACTGTCAGATGTGTTTGTTTTTTTGCAGGCTAGCTGGTAAGTGTGCTAGGAAATTTTTTTTGTAAAGTGTAAACGAGCCCCTATGGCAGAATCTGTTACATCCAAGGCTTTATTCCTGGTCGTTGATGCTCATTGTAGTTCCAGTACAGGCAGCAGGACAAGTGGGTATCAAAAAGATTTACTTTCCATGCAGCTTTTTTATTTGAATATTAATTTAAGCAGTGACGGGGTTTCTTTAACAGAATGAGAAAAAACATACAAAATGAATGCACTGGTATATGTAGTAGTTTACAAGTTTCTGAAATGGAGCAAAGATATGGATCAGGAGGGCTTCATTGGCTGCACATTCGTCTTTGGTCATTGAATAATAAAGCCAGAGACAGCCAGGCAACCAGCATTTTTAGAAGCAACCTCCAAATGACACCCTCTGTTTTTTTTTTCCTCTGAAGAGGTTTTCTTTAAGAATATGTAGCTCTATATGAAGCGATTATGTAATGTTGTCTGAAATAGCTCTGCTCATGGGTGTCTTTGGGTTACATACAATTTTGTTATTAGAGGCAGGAAAAGGGGTAAAAGGTTGTGGGAGTTATGCAGAACATAGAATGGCATTATAAAGTTTTGCCAAGAAATAATCATTAGAAAATGACATATATATCCGTACTGGAATATTCAATTGTTAGGATTAGTTTCCTGTCAGCAGTGCCCAGAATTGCATTAAGCCTGCTCCGTGCTGTAAAAGGTTACATCACAGTGATACCATTTGACATCCTGATACATGGGAATGCTAACTTTCCAACAATCCTGAGAAAAATTTGATTTCATCTCTCATCTGCAGTAATCAGGGTCCAATCTGGAGCGACACACCCATAATTAATTGTACAGATGCAGAGCTCATATAAGAAAACTGTACTGATATATCTTCCAGCCAACTCTACTAAATTGTCTCAACCACATCCAATTTATCAGACAATGTGAAACATTTCTTCTACCATTTCTACAGGGCCTTTGCTAAATAGGAGGTTCACTCTTAAGAAATCAATTTAAAGGGTGAGTCCACCAAAATTCATATTTCATTTTTTAGTAGCTGCTGTAGAACTATTGTAATCCACCAGACAGTTATACTGTATGTACGTTGTATCTTAGGAAGCCAGGGACTGGCTCATATTCCATCTACTGTATAAGTAAAATACCTTCTTTGCCAAAGGGATATCGAGCAAGTGGAGAGCCTAAGATTGGAGCACCGCGTCCAGGTAAATATATCCAAGAAGCGAAAAAGAAGGGGAAACCTCCAAACGAGGGTCCCAAGGACTTTAAAGGTGCTCCGTAATGATACTCCAAAATACACAAATTATAAGGTAAAAAATCTAAAACCACTTTATTTCATTACATACACAAATAAAATGAAATATGCTTCCTGTGTCGGAAACACATATACAAATCAACTCAAATATATAATACATATATGGTATGAGATCATAAAGTAAATCCAGATGGATCCTACTTAGGGTCAGCTTGCACCCCGCTCGACATGTTTCGCCCTTGGGGGCTTCATCAGGAGACTCAAAGGGGCTGACATTAACTCATATATCAAGCATCGATGGATCAATATTGGAAACACCTGTCAGTCATATTTCTCTGAACCATAGAACCGGGGAAGCTAGTTAGAAATTCTTGTTGAAAAGCTGCTATAAACAAACAAAAAGGAGACCACCGTTTGTCCAGGATAGTGGGAGAAATAAACTCCCTGTTCCAAAGTGGTATGAAGTTCAGTCCCTTTTTAACGATTGGAAACTAGTAGTCCAACTAAGTTAAACATAGTTCCCAGGGGCACGTAAAGAAACAACCGCACCCACCAGAGATTTGCTCTTTTGGTGTTAATAACCGGGAACTTGCTGTAGGTCCACAGTTCTGCTGAACCGCCTAAGAACTGGTTCTATTTGATAGGGAGTCCACGAGGGGAAGACAGGGGACCACTACGTCCTGTTTCCACACTGTCTCTGCCAGGGCTGGCAGAGACAGTGTGGAAACAGGACGTAGTGGTCCCCTGTCTTCCCCTCGTGGACTCCCTATCAAATAGAACCAGTTCTTAGGCGGTTCAGCAGAACTGTGGACCTACAGCAAGTTCCCGGTTATTAACACCAAAAGAGCAAATCTCTGGTGGGTGCGGTTGTTTCTTTACGTGCCCCTGGGAACTATGTTTAACTTAGTTGGACTACTAGTTTCCAATCGTTAAAAAGGGACTGAACTTCATACCACTTTGGAACAGGGAGTTTATTTCTCCCACTATCCTGGACAAACGGTGGTCTCCTTTTTGTTTGTTTATAGCAGCTTTTCAACAAGAATTTCTAACTAGCTTCCCCGGTTCTATGGTTCCGAGAAATATGACTGACAGGTGTTTCCAATATTGATCCATCGATGCTTGATATATGAGTTAATGTCAGCCCCTTTGAGTCTCCTGATGAAGCCCCCAAGGGCGAAACATGTCGAGCGGGGTGCAAGCTGACCCTAAGTAGGATCCATCTGGATTTACTTTATGATCTCATACCATATATGTATTATATATTCGAGTTGATTTGTATATGTGTTTCCGACACAGGAAGCATATTTCATTTTATTTGTGTATGTAATGAAATAAAGTGGTTTTAGATTTTTTACCTTATAATTTGTGTATTTTGGAGTATCATTACGGAGCACCTTTAAAGTCCTTGGGACCCTCGTTTGGAGGTTTCCCCTTCTTTTTCGCTTCTTGGATAAAATACCTTCTTTGGTCAACTGACTCAAATTTTTGTCTTATCCTGTAAGCCATAACTGCTATCATTAGTACATACAGTTCTGGTTGGAAGGACCATCCTTGTACTGTTTCTCTGCCCAATGCTACAGGACACTAGACAAGGTCCAGCCACCAACCTTCCTCCGATATTCATATTTCAGTTTTCAGTAAGTGCTGAAGATTTATTGTAATTCACTGGACAGTTTCTTATATCTTTTTAAGACCTAACTGGTGATAGGTCCAAAATCGAATTTCTTAATCTTTTTGTTTCCAAAAATCGAACTGCCTCTCGAGGGATCAGGAAGGAATTTTTTCCCCTGCTGTAGCAAATTGTATCACGCTTTGCTGGGGGTTTTCGCCTTCCTCTGGATCAACTCTGGGTATAGGATTGGGTATATGGGATTGTATTATATATATTTTTATTTAATTGGCTGAACTAGATGGACTTGTGTATTTTTTCAACCTGACTAACTATGTAACTATGTAGCTATATTACTGCACTTGGTTCCAAAGTCTGCACACCTGCTATGGCCATCACGATGGGTTCCCTGCTGGATCTGTTAGTTATTTTATTTATTCAGAATGTAACAGGAGTAGCTGGAACACACAAAGGTGGACAGGATTCAGGAACACTCAAAATCACAGGTGGACAGGAACAGAGTCTGGTACCATGGCAGGTGGATCTTTCTGTTGGAGTATCCAGAAACACAAGAAACCGGGGATGGACTCAGACCACCAGGTTCCATCTATAAATAAAATATCATCTTTGGGTGAACTGAATCAAGTATTTGTCTTATTCTCTAAGTCTTAACCACAATCATCGGTTCAAACAGGTCAGGTTAGAAGGAATATCCTTGTAGATACAAGGCAAAACTCAGCCATCGACCTTCCTCCAAAATGAATATATCAATTTTGGTAGATGCTGGAGAATTTTTGTAATTCAATTTCTTATATCTCTAGTCTTGAAGACTCAGCTGGTGAGATTCCTGCACTGGATTTTGAGTCTGCATACATTACATGCTGTGGTCATAATGAGGGGTTCCACTCTCCCTGCTGGATTTTATATAATCAGAATGTAATAGGAGTAGAACTGGAACATGCAAAGGTGGCCGTGAACACCCAAAACTCCCAAGTGGACAGGAATAGAGTCTGGTGTTATGGCAGGAAGATCTTACTGTTGGAGTAACTAAACACATAGGAAACTAAGGACTGGCTTGGCCAGCCAAGTTCCATCTAAACATAAAATATTACTGGGTGAACTGACCCATGTTTCAGTCTTATCCTGTAGGTCATACCACTAGTACCAGGTTAGAAGGAACACTTGTGTTGTACCTTTGCCTAATTTTACAGAACACAAGACAAGACCCCACCATCAACCATGAAGTAGATCTAGACTCAATAAGTAAAATCTCATATAAGCTTTAATATGTTCATATCAGTATAAAAGTTACTTTCAGTCTTTTTGAAATATGTAGCTCCTGGTTGAGACTATAAGCAGCCATACGACACACACTGGGCAGGTATGGCCCACCATCATCACTATCAGGAAGCCAGTCCAGAGCAATGTAGTCTATTTTAGAGTACATGTAGACATAAAGTGGCTGAAAAGAGGCTGGAGGAGATCAGCTTTAGCAAAGTGCTTTAGCAAACTAAATGTCACCCAGTTCATGTCCAAATTTCTTTATAAAGGATAAGTTCACCTTTTGTAACATGTTACCTATTCAGGGTGTAATGTAATGTGTTACAGATGCACACCCCCAATCCCACATTTTGACAGTCTGCAGGACCGTGGCATTACCTCCACAATCTGATGATCTCCAGTGCAATGCTTTACAGGCTCCTAACAAAAAAATAATACATTTAATATTTTTTTACCTGCAAAAAAATGTGCATATATTTTTTTTTTTTGGAAAGGTGAACTTATCCTTTAAATTCTCTATAATCTAAGCCTTAGGAGCATGATGCAATATATATTGAGACAACAATTGTGTATTATTTATAAACTTATTTTTTCTCTATTGCCTATTTGCAAAGGTTTATAAATGATATGATCAGACTTTGACATGTGGTGGACCAATCTTGATATTTCCTGAAACACTTTCCAGCCAAAGATTGTGAAAAAGATTCCTTTATGCGCTTTTCATCACACTTCAAGTTCTGTCTGTTAAGATTCATTTTATGAACAAAACTGAACTTCATGAAGATAGACAGACCCATCACAGAAAAATGGAAAGTGACGCAGAGTCAGACTAGACTGACACAGGCCAAATAGACAAGACTGACATCAGCATACAAGGCCTGAGAGAAATTGACAGCTTTACAGACTGACAGAAAAAAGTATCATGATACATAGATCTATAAAGGAAGATGGACGAGATAGTGAGAGATCTTCAGGACAGTCAATTAAGTAAATACCATTAATAGCACTGGAGACACATTCCTTTCAAAATGGTAGTGTCCTAGCATGCACCAGTTAAAAGGAAACATATTTCATGTCATGTTACATTGCTGTCAGCTATACACATCCAACCCAACAGGACAAACTTTGATTACCAAACTGGCCATACAAGAAGAGATCTTCAAATGATCTTAGTGAAAGGTCAGACATACAGTATGCCCTTTTTTGTTACAGCTGTCGCACCTACTAACTAATGCAACTTATACGGGTTATTTTTCGTATACTCATTGGGAAAGGACAATAACCTGTTCTGTGGACAAAGGGGAATAATACATATAACATAACGTTCAAAAGTTTTTTAATAAAGTTTTACAAAATTTGAAAATTAGAGGATATAACATATAGACAGCTTTAAGCAATGGCAATTACAATACTGAAGACCAACAGAGACCAAAAGAGAAATTCTCATCATTTGACATCAGAGGTCACAGTTCAATAGAAAAACAAACAATTGCAAAAAAGGCTGATATTAACATTTTCATAGCCATAAAACCAAGAAGAAGAAAGAAAAGAGAAGAGAACGGGTCGACCAGGAGACCTAAAAATCACAGACCGAACTACCAACTAGGAATTACAATTGGGAGGAGTTTAGGGGTACCTTCACATAGGTTGCCCATGGTTCCCAAGTCTGTCCAAACAAGACTTGTTTATCATTGATTACACTGGTGACCTGTTCATGGACCATGATTCAGGAGACTTTATGTTTCAAACAGCCGATAAAGACAGAGGATGACTTTCAGAATCCCGCAATAGTAATTTTGGCTGCCAAAAGTACAAAATTAACCAAGCGTCTCATAGGGAGTGATAATCCCAGTGGGGAGTCGATGAGTAGAACAATATGGACCTGCTGAGAAATCAGGGCACCCGTCAACTTACGACGTATACAAAAAACCTTGTTCTGATAACTGCGGATCCTGGGGCATTCCTACCAAATGTGAAGCATAGTGCCATGCAGGGAGCATCCCCTGAAACACTCTGCTAATGCCATTGGGTACACTCTAGCCAGGTGAGCAGGGACCAAATACAACCTAGTTAATAATGTAATTCTCTCCTCTATCAGAGGCACACTTAAAACCCCCTTGTAGGAAACTTGGAGTCTGGCATACCAGTCTTCCAGCTCAAATTCACATGCAAGGCCCCTCTCCCAGGCTAGCATGTAAAAATGTTTTTGGGGCAAGACCAGCAAGGATTTGTATGCCATGGAAAAAAAAAAACAAGATTGGTTAAACCCACAAGCGCTTTTTTTACCATTACTATTTCTTTATATTGGCATTTGGAATTTACAAATGCAGCAATTTAGAAATCAAATGGAAGGTTTAGCACTGGGAAACACTTTTTGATAGATAAAAAGTGCATTTTATATACAACTATATAGATCAGACCAAAATGAGGGACAAATGAGGAGGTAAGAGGAACAGAGGGACATTGTTCCAAATCAGGGACAGTCCCTCAAAATCAGGGACAGTCCCTCAAAATTGGGGACAGTTGGGAGCTATGCCTGAGTAGTAACAGAAGGACTCTCTTCAGTATCTATTACTAGGAACAGTCCCTTAAGTGTTAGCCAAAAAATGGACAGCACTAAGACACCATATGCAATGTCCCAGGGCAGGCAAGCATTAGTCTTAAAGTGGTTGCATACTCATTCTAACAACTTTCATGCTTTTACAATATGCCTGCAAGGAGAATACATTCCGCTCATTGACACTCTGCTTACCTGCATCCTTTCGCTATTGTCGATGTATATTCGTTAGTGACGTCACCCGCGCATGCTCATTAACACCGCATTTTCCGGCAGGCCTAGACTCCGCCGGAAAAATGCAGGGTGTTTGCCAGGGCTGCGTCACTTGCTATCGTCAAACTCATCCCCTCTGCAATCCCGCGACATCTCATCTAGCAGAGGAGGATTCTTGTCACCTCGTGACCTGATTCGTCATGGGGTGAAGGGAAGAGACAGAGCAGATCCAGCAGCACAAGAGGCTTCAATGCTGCTCCTATAGCGTATGCCCGGGATTACGGCGTGCTCAGAACTGGACCACTGAGTAATGGAAGAAGGTGGCCTGATCTAAAGAATCATGTTTTTTTTATAGATCACGTGGATGGTCGGGTGCATGTGCGTCACTTACCTGGGGTAGAGATGGCACCAGGATGAAGTATGTGAAGAAGGCAGTGTGATGCTTTGGGCAATGTCCTGCTGGGAAACCTTGGGTCCTGCCATTTATGTGGATGTTAGTTGACATGCACCACCCACTTAAACCTTGTTGCTGGTCAAGTACACCTCTTCATGGAAATGGTATTCTCTGATAGCAGTGGCCTCTTTCAGCAGGAGTATGCGCCCTGTCACACTGCAAAAATGGTTCAAGAATAGTTTGAGGAACACAACAATGAGTTTGAGCATTTGAGAGATGTGCTGGAAAAACAAGTCCGATCCATGGAGACCCCACCATGCAACTTACAGAATTTAAAGGATCTGTTGCTCATGGCTTGGTGCCAGACACCACAGCATAACTTCTTTAGAGGCCTAGTGGAGTCCATGCTTCGATGGGTCAGGGCTGTGTCCCATTTGAGAGATTTACCCAATGTCCTATCCTGTGGATACAGCTAGAAATTAGGGAAAATCTATTCAAAGTAAGGTGAGTTCAGTCTTATCTATTACCACAAAAAGTGACCCTATTGGATGATTCTCCCTTACCTCCTCTTTTGGTGGCAGCTCAAAATTTTGGATACCTCCCTCACTTTCAGTACCAATGACAGTCCCAAGGACAAACAGAGAGAAAATAAAGAATCTCCCCAGCAGGACACAGATAGCAATAAAAACTTGATGGCGTTCTAACCCCTCACCACTCAATCCAAACCTCAACAAAAATTGGTGTTAGATACACATTAAAGCCTAAATTTAAGTAAAATTATGTTTTTTTAAATCAGCACAAGGGACAGTACTTACATTTAATCTGAAGTGTTCACTGTGCTGGCTGTCATAGTTGAAATCCTCTGTCCTCTGTCCCCTTTCCATACCCAGCAGCGGTAATCTTCCGAAGCTCCACAGGTTTATAGAGCCGAGAGACCTGTCACCCATTAAAGCGGTTGTATGGCCATTTACACGACTTTCTTTTCTCTAAAGTATCCCTGTTATGCTAAAACATTGTGTTTGTTCTAACAGTTCTTACCTGCGCGCCCTTTTGCTATAAACCATGTAGTGACGTCCCCCACGCATCCGCATTTCCTCTGCATTTTCCGGCAGACCTAGACTCCACCGGAAACTGACAAGGTATATGCCGGGGCTGCGTCATTTCCTATTGTCGACTTCAGCCCTGGCATCCCGTAATATCACATCATGAAGAGAAGATTTTATGACACCTTGTGACCTTTTCTCGTGACTCGTTTCTCTTTGTTTCCATAGTAACCGGAAACTAAGGGTCGGCTTCAATGCTGATACTACTGCGCATGCGCGGGATTACGGCCAGCAAAAGGAACTGAGGGTGGAAATAAAATACTATACAGTACAAGGCGCGGAAGCCCACATAAGGAATGGCACGGGCAATGAGGTGACACAAGCGGATCAAATAAAGGTTTTTTTATACAGTAAGAACACTTTTATGAGAGTATGAATCATAGAGTTTACCTTGTAGCGCTATTAGAATTAAATAATGCTTTAATTTTGGAATCTTTATGAGAGCATAAAACCGCTTTAAGAGTGTGGACTATGTCCACCATTTCTGGGCCCTCCTTCATTCATAGAAGCTAAACTGTAGCTTCCATGAATTAAAATCGCTCTATGGATGGAAAAGGAGTACCTTCCATTAATCTGTGCATTCTCTAACTTGGAAGATTACTGCTGTGCTGTATGGAAGGGAGCTGAGTATCTGGACTTTGACAATTTATAGAAGCACAAGTGACAATTTAGATTAAATGTACATTAAGTAGAGTTGAGTGAACCCGAACTGTAAAGTTTGGGTTCGTACCGAACTTTGGGGTGTCCGTGACCCGGACCCGAACCCGGACATTTGAAAAAAAGTTTGGGTTCGAGTTCTGGGTTCGGGTATTTGATCACGCATGTTAAATAGCTGCAGGGCAGCCAATCAACAAGCGTTTCACTGGTTTTCCCTAGAAGCCATCACAGCCATGCCTACTAATGGCATGGCTGTGATTGTCCAGTGCATGATGTGACCCAGCCTTTATATGAGGCTGGAGTCACAGTGCTGCATGTCACATGCTCTCTGGGTAGTGTAGGGAGAGGATGCTGCCGGTGCTGTGAGGGACAGATTGCAGATAGATAGATAGATAGATAGATAGGTAGAGATTACTACTACTACTACTGCTTTTAGGGACAGATTGCAGATCTCATCCTGCATTACAGAAAGATCTGACTGGACTAGGTAGAGTCTACTGCTTAGAGGGACAGATTATTGTTCTAAAATCATCTCCTAGTTCTATAGGGTCAGGTTCCTGCTGTTGCTGTAAGGGACAGATTATTGTTCTAAAATCATTTTGCAGCCCTCTAGCACTTTCCAGGACTCTTTTACAGTAATTTTTGTGCCGAAAAGTTCAAGTCCTCATTGAATTCAATGGGGTTCGGGGTCAAGTTCGGTACCGAACCCGGACTTTTTTCCGAAGTTCGGCCAAACCCACCGAACCCGAACATCCACGGGTTCGCTCAAATCTAACTGTAAGTACTGTCCCTTGTGCTGATTTGCCTAAAAGAAAGTTTTACCTAACTTTAGGCCTTTACCTGCTGTTGCCCGCAGCAGCAAAAAGGTGGTCTAAACACCTTCCCGACCAGCGCCGTAAATAGGCGGCGGTCGGGTTTGAGCGGCTGTACCGGGACATAGCCTGCACCTGCAGGCTATATCCCGATATCATTTTTTAGAGCTGGCGGTCGGCTATCCAGGGGTAATGACCGATCCAGCTCGGGAGCCGCTCAGTCGTTACCCCAGGGGGCGGGAAGGGACGCCCCCCCCTCCCGCCGCCTTCCGCCACTCTTCTCCGGCCTCCCGTCCCACCGGGAGACCGGAGCGATGATCCGGCGCGTCCGCCGGCTGGAAGGAGACCTGATCAAAGCCGTAATCGGCTCCGATCAGGTCTCCTTCGGCAAATTCCGGAAGCGACGTCACAACGTCACTTCCGGTTTACACGGCGGCTAACGGCGCCAAATTTAAAAAAGTGACAGTATTCAGAATCGCCGTTTTTGGCGATCTGAATACTGTGAAGTGTAAAGGAGGAATGGGGGGTCTTTTAGACCCCCCGGCCCTCCAAAAAGAGTACCTGTCACCATCTATTACTATCACAAGGGATGTTTACATTCCTTGTGATAGCAATAAAAGTGATCAGATTTTTTTTTTAAAGGAACAGTGCTAAAAATAAATAAATAAATGAAATTAAAAAAAAAAAAAAAAAAAAGATTTAAATCGCAACCGTCCCCGCGAGCTCGCGCAGCAAAGAAAACGCATACGTAAGTCGCGCCCACATATGAAAACGGTGTTCAAACCACACATGTGAGGTATTGCCACGATCGCCAGAGTGTGAGCAATAATTCTAGAAAAAGACCTCCTCTGCACCTCTAACCTGGTAACCGTTAAAATTTTTTAAAGCGTCGCCTATGGAACTTTTTAAATACCGGACTTTGTCGCCATTCCGTGAGTGCGCGCAATTTTCAACCAGGTCATGTATGGTATCTATTTACTCGGCGTAACATCCTCTTTCACAATATGGAAAAAAATTGGGCTAACTTTACTGTTGTCTTATTTTTAACTGAAAAAGTAAAATTGTTCCAAAAAAATCGCGCTTGAAAGACCGCTGCGCAAATACCGTGTGACAAAAAGTATTGAAACAATCGCCACTTTATTCTCTAGGGTGTTTGAAAAAAAAAATATATAATGTTTGGGGGTTCTAAGTAATTCTCTAGCAAAAAAAAATGTTTTTAGCTTGTGACCACCAAATGTAAAAAAGTGGCCCGGTAGGTAAGTGGTTAACCAGTCGCCGACCGCCCGCCGCGGACTGATGGTTTGATATCGCTAATCGCCGTCACGTGACGGCAGCTGCGAGATCGCGCATTGTGGGCACTCTCACTGTGTTACAGGGGAGCCAGGGAGCGGGTAGGGTGGCTACCCACGCTCTCCTGCAAGTGACAGAACGGGGACCGCTAATGTAAACAAGCGGATCCCCGTTCTGTCTGGGGAAGGAATGTGATCATAAGTTCCCTGTATATGGGAGCCAAAATCACTCTCCTCTCCCAGCCAGCCCAGCTCCCACACAGTTGGTAACACATTCCAGGAAACACAGTTAACCCTTTGATCGCCCCTAGTGTTAACCCCTTAACTGCCAGTGACATTTACACAGTAATCAGTGCATTTTCATAGCACTGATTGCTGTATAAATGCCAATGGTCCCAAAAAAGTGTCAAAATTGTCCAACATGTTCGCTGCAATATCGCAGCCCCGCTAAAAATCGCAGATCACTGCCATTACTAATAAAAAATAAATAAAAACCCCATAAATTAATTCTCATCGTTCATAAATGCGGCAACTTTTGCGCAAACCAATCAATATACGCCAATTGCAAATTTTTTTTGCCAAAAATATGAGGAAGAATATATATCGGCCAAAACTGATGAATAAATTTGTTTTTTTATATATTTATTTTGGATTTGCATCTTAGCAAAATGTAAGAAATTTTGTTTTTTTTAAGAGTTTTTAAGAAAATGTATTTTTTTGCAAAATTGTCGCTCTTTGTTTATAGCGCAAAAAATAAAAACCGCAGAGGTTCTCAAATACCACCAAAAGAAAGCTCTATTTGTGGGAAAAAAAGGACGTCAATTTTGTTTGGGTACAACGTTGCAGGACCGCGCAATTGTCAGTTAAAGCGACGCAGTGCCAAATCACAAAAATTGCTCTGGTCCTAAAGTGGCAAATCCTTACAGGGCTGACGTGGTTAAAGAGGAAGTTTACTCTGCATTTTAAACCACTTTTTTCATTTCCTTCTATGGGTTCCCTTACCGAAATCTCGCGCATGCGCGGTCATGTGCTTACAAGTCTATGGGATGCCCTGGTTTACTGAGTAAGCCTCGCGTGTCTTCTCAGCTGTGCCACAGAGAGCATAACTCTCGACCACAGTATTATGTTGAAGGAGGAATGGCACACAGAGCGTGCCGGGACTTGAAAGACAGGAAGCGCATGCGCCGGTGATGTCATGAAACATTGCGGGAGAGAATACAACAAGAAGAAAAAAGTAAGGAGAATTACACAGGCAGCAAACTGTAGCTATAGTAATGAGGGTTAAAATGACCCGAAGTTAGGATAGAGAGTTTACAACCACTTTAATGCGGCTTAATGTTTCTGTGCTGAGAGCGCACTCATTGTGTGCTCCCGGTACAAAGATCAAACTGTCAATGATGGTTTTCGGTGTAGATAGTAGCTGTCTGAACTGCCTCCCAATTATGTGATCAATGAAATAGCCAATCACAGTGGCCACATGATTGCCAATCCTTTCCACCCCCCTGGGCACTCAGAACTTTTAAAACGGATGTTGGTAAGGGGTTAAATAATCCATGTTCTGTTAAGCTATAACTTTTTCTTGGCCCTCAACATCATAGCTGACACCTCAAAATTATTATTTACACTTTGCAACAATGTGGTACTGGGAGCTGTATGAAAGCTGAACAAATAGCTGTACATGGTAGGTTATAGGTATCTATATGCATGCAAGTACTGAATGCAAAGCTAGCATAATACAATAAGCTTCATATCCTGGCCACTGCGGTAAAGTCAGGATATACCCCTTTTATTTTATATAATGAAAGTGGCAATAATGAAGTACATTTTGTTTTAAAAAAGCAATCCTGTGACCAGCACTATAGAGTTCTTCCTACTGAAGAGTAACTAGGGGGCGCTAAATCCACAGTCCTCCTGTAGATGTAGCTGCTACAATTCACAGGTGTGAATTCAGCTATAACATGTTAATTCTTACCAGTAAAATTATTAATGCTGACAGGAACTTGAACTGTTCCGCTCACCTCCACCTCCCTCACTGAATTCCAGGAATGCCATATAGGCTGGAGGACAGCACCCTAATCACCCTGCCAAGCCATGTATGAGCAGGAGCAAAACCAAAGCCATTATCTAGACCACTCATCTGTCAATCAGATCACAAAGGAATGCATTACACGAGAATTAGTGCTATTATTATTATTATTATTATTAGAGATTACAAATATTTAAAATATATCTGCTTTTCTTTTACTCTTTGTTCAATAAGTTGAGTCACATCAAATCATTTTTTTCCTCAAGTATATCCTCACAGCATCACAGGTAAAAGAATTTATGTGCAACATTAAGGTATATACAGTGTATATGCTGTGATTTTTTTTAAAATCGATATGAGGGGCCTTCGGGAAATTCTGGAGTTGGGCTTTAAATAGTCTTCAGGCCCATACACACGGTCCGATGGTTGGTCAACAACAGTTGTCCAACAGCCTGTTCGCCCATAATCCGACTGTGTGTACGCACGATTCTACAGCCGATTTCCAATCGTCGTCCTACAGAAGTTGGACAACGAGACTAGAAAACTTGTGTTGGCCAACAAGGATTTGACCGATTGTTGGCTTGTGTGTACAGAAGTTGACCAACCAAAAGTTGGAAGTGCAAACAGGCATGCTTGGAATCCAGGAAGTGTTCGGTCATGTAACCTGTGTTCCTAATTCACAAATCACATTCACCTGAACTTCCTCGTTATACGCTCGTAAAACGTCACTGCGTTCGGCTTTGTTGGCCGATCACTTGCTTCACGTTAGTATGCTAGACCAAGCCGCCATCGCCCAATTTGGGAAAAAGTTGGACATTCGCTTGACCAACGATTGGCCCGTGTGTATGAGGCTTAAGATGCTCTGCATAGCCAGATTTATGATCAGATTAATCTGAGACAAAAATAGAAATCCCCCAAAAAGTCCCAAGTTTTAAATCCATCGTCAATCACTATGCCCACTGCCCAGAGACTCACCGAAAACACCCCACAATTCTATGCACACAACCAATCCCGAACGCTACAAACAGCCGAATGACAGCTCCCTGAGCTATCATCAGCTATATAAGGCAGTGATAGTTGTGACCTAAAATATAAAATTAACCGCGCCCACTATAAAAAAGGAGATAAAAGTATAAAAGGTATTGAAAGATGATGATGATTCAGGCTGCTCGCAAATAAACAATAGATCAGAAAATTGTTTAAACAGAATAATAAAATGGTTGCAAGACAAAAGGGGCTCCAAAACCTCAAAAGGGGCTCCAAAACCTCTCTGGAATGCTCAGAGAGGTTTTGGAGCCCCTTTTGATTGGATCCATTTTCCGTTTCAATACTGCTTGGGATGACCTGTCCATGATGACCTGTGGAAGTCCTTACCTGTGATGACCAGTCCATGATGACCTTATAGATGCCCAGGATTGCCTGTCCTTGACGAATTGCGGTTACCACTACCCTGAAAGTGGATTGTGACCCCTGCGCATGTCCTACCTGAGTCTGGTAAGCTTACATCTTTACTAGAATCCAGGGTTGGCTAGGATGTCTTGTATATGAAGATTCTTACAAAGGTTTTACCATTACCTGTTGCCCCTTCTTAGGGGCTTATTTCACTGAAGACTCTGAAAAAGTACCTTCTTGATTCCCACCGATGAGCCTCTAGTGAAACTTGGATAAGACTCCAAAATTTCATCATATCTCCTTTTAAAAGGAGGAACAATATTTATTTTTTATTTTCCATTGATGTTGCATATATAGACTATTTATCTCAGATAGTGGTGACCTTATTGCCCAAATGTGGCCATGTGGTCATATATAGGTGATTATGTAACCCCTCCAATCCTCGCCCATTTGCTTTCGTTGCTGGGGATTCCTGCCCATGGAAGCGAATGGACCAGGTGATACCCATGGATGCTAAGGACGTGGAAGGTGCAAGCAACCACTGCTTTCTTAACAACCATTGACAGGCAGAAGCTGTCACATTAGTTCACTATAAAACACATTAAACGTATGTTTGAACTGAGCACTGCGCTCATCCAGACACACAACTGAGTGGATCAAAGACAGAGGACCAAAATCCATGGGAACTAAAGCCTCATACACACGATGCGATAGTTGTACAACCACACGTCCAACTTTTCCCAAAATTGTCTGTCCGTGATTTTGTCTAGCGTACAGATGGTAGTCAAATTATCATTCGACAAAGCTGAACATAGTGACGTGTTACGAGCGTATAAAGAGGAAGTTCACGTGAATGTGAATTGTCAATTACAGGCGCAGGTTTACACGACCGAACACTTCCTGGATTCCGAACATGCGTGTTTGTACTTACAACTTTTGTTTGGCCAGCTTCTGTGCACACGAGCCTAGAATCGGACGACACCTTGTTGGCAGAGAAAAGTTTTCTAGTCTTCTCAGACAACTTCTGTTGTACGATAATTGAAAATTGGCTGTCGAATCGTGCGTACTAATGGTCGGATTATCGGACGAAAGGCTGTCGTACGACTTTTTTTCCTCCGATAATTGTACCACGTGTATGGGCCTTTAGGGTGAGGCAGTTTTCAGAGCATCACAAATAAAAAAAATTCTAATTTTGGGAAAAAAATATTTGATTTAAAAAAAAATGTACTCCCTAAGGGTAGATTTTTTATTCCTGACCCTGCACCTTCTTGGGTAGAGTTACATGTTAAAGTGTGGGCAGCTATGGTATGTGCTGGGCTGTCATGATTGTTTTCTGAACTATGCATTTAAATAACTGTACAAACAAATATCTATGAACAGTCGTTTTAAAAGGTAGACTAGCTAATTACATAAGTATAGGTAGACTGCTGCAGGAGTAGATACGTGCTATGTGGAACTTTAACAGAAGACCAAGTCTCAGCATGTCTAGATAGAGAGGACTTCATTGTCAGTCTTGCCATTTAGACTTTCTTATGCCTATTAAAATGTTTATGACCCCAGTGCGTTTATTTCCCACATGCAGTCCAGGCATTCTTTATCTCAGCAGTAAATCAGCCATTTATTATATGTCCCCCAGTGCACATTTTTACAATAACTTCAATAACTTTATATGAAAGCAAGATGGGAGTCAAAGTCATATATATATATATACATATGAGTGGAAAATGACAGAGGGGGGAGAGAGATGGACAGAAAAAAAAGGAGAGAGGACTAAAAAAATTAAGACAAAGATAGAGATATTGTATTGTAGCAACAGATGAAGATTAAAGGGGTTGTAAAGTCTTGCGTTTTTTTTGCTTAATGCATTCTATGCATTAAGGTGAAAAACCTTTTCTTTTGTAGCAGCCCCCCAGAGCCCCCCGTTTACTTACCTGAGTCCGATCGTTCTCGTGCCGGGGAGGAACAAACCCAATCCAACCGGTGTCTCGGGTCCTCATTGGTTAGATAGATAGCAGCGCAGCCATTGGCTCCTGCTGCTGTCAATCAAATCCAATGACGCTGGAGCCAGAGGGGGCCGGGCCGAGTCCTGCTGTCTGTGTCAAGGGACGCAGAAGCAGGACTCAAGACCGCGCCTGAATGAGTGACCCCAGGGCAAGCGCTTCCCTGATGGGTCACTCGAAAAGAGGAGGAGCCCAGGGGTGCCGCTGGGTGACCCCAGAAGAGGAGGATCGGGGCCACTCTGTGCAAAACCGATGCACAGAGGAAGGTAAGTATTACACGTTTAGCCTTTAGCATCACTTTAAATAGAAATAAAGATAAGATCTACAGAGATAAGAGAGGGATAGTTTAACCACTTCCTTACCGGGCCATTTCTGACACTCCTCTCCTACATGTAAAAATCATCATTTTTTTGCTAAAAAAATACTCAGAACCCCCAAACATTATATATGTTTTTTTTAGCAGGTACTCTAGGGAATAAAATGGCAATTATTGCAACTTTTTATATCACACGATATTTGCGCAGGAATTTTTCAAACGCGTTTTTTTTGGAAAAGAAACAGTTTAGTGAATTAAAAAAATACAAAACAGTAAAGTTAGCCCAATTTTTTTGTATGTTGTAAAAGAGGATGTTACGCCGAGTAAATTGATACCCAACATGTCATGCTTTAACATTGCGAACACTCGTGGAATTGCGCCAAACTTTGGTACTTAAAAATCTCCATAGGCGACGCTTTAAAATTTTTTACAGGTTACATGTTTAGAGTTACAGAGGAGGTCTAGTGCTAGAATTATTGCTCTCGCTCTAACGTACGCGGCGATACCTCACATGTGGGGTTTGA
>BLSH010295616.1:36302-52229 GCA_018402905.1 Glandirana rugosa
CCCCCCCCCCCCCCCCCCCCCCCCCCCCCCCCCCCCCCCCCCCCCCCCCCCCCCCCCCCCCCCCCCCCCCCCCCCCCCCCCCCCCCCCCCAATCAAGGGGATGATAAAACGGTGAGGTAGGTACGTAAAAAGTATAAACACACCTGGTAATATCACCAGGTTCATCGCAGTAGATGGAATGGTGGAGACTCAACATCCAATCCAATCTTTATGGTGCCCAAGAACCATGTATGTGCCCAGTAGGATGATAGATGATTGGAGCTTTGTGTCATGGTGCATTATCCTGCTGGAAGGAGCCATCTGAAGATGGGGACACTGTAGTCATAAAGGGATGGACATGGTCAGCAACAATACTCAGGTAGGCCGTGGTGTGTAAACAATGCTCAATTGGTACTAAGGGGCCCAAAGTGTGCCAAGAAAATATCACCCACACCATTACACCACCACCAGCCGGAGCCGTTGATACAATGCAGGATGGATCCATGCTTTCATGTTGTTTACACCAAATTCTGACCCTACCACCTGAATGTCGCAGCTGAAATTGAGACTCATCAGACCAGGCAATGTTTTTCCAATCTTCTTCGTCCAATTTTTATGATCCTGTGCAAATTGTAGCCTCAGTTTCCTGTTCTTAGCTGACAGGAGTGGCACCCGGTATGGTCTTCTGCTGCTGTAGCCCATCTGCTTCAAGGTTCAATGTGTTCAGAGATTGTATTCTGCATATTTTGTTTGTATCGAGTGGTTATTTGAGTTACTGTTCCCTTGCTATCACCTTGAACCAATCTGCCCTTTCTCCTTTGAACTCCGACATCAACAAGGCATTTTCCTTGACACAACTGCCATTAACTGGATATTTTTATCTTTTTCTGACCATTCTCTGTAAACCCTAGAGATGGTTGTGTGTGAAAATCCCAGTAGATCAACAATTTTTAAATACTCAACCATCAACAACCATGCCATGTTCAAAGTCACTTAAATCCCCTTTCTTCCCCATTCTGATGCTCGGTTTGAACTTCAGCAAGTCGTCTTCACCACATCTAGATGCCTAAATGCATTGAGTTTGCTGCCATGTGATTGGCTGATTAGCAATTTGTGTTACCAAGCAATTGAACAGGTGTACCTAATAAAGTGGCCGATGAGTGCATATTCCAATATTACCTTTTAAAAAAGATCCCAGTGTGATGACACAGCTATTTATCTTGATACAGGTGTATCTCTCATAGGTAACGCTAAGGTTAGATCATGAAGGAAGTTTATTACAACATATATCTTTAGAAGAAGCTTGGAATCATTTCACACGACTGTCCATGATTGATATCAAGTAGCATATGAATAATACTGTATAGTCCCCTAAAATCTGGATGACAGCCAGTTATAGGTCTTTTATGTTTATAGAACCTTAATTCAACCCGGAGAGCATGCATCAGTCTATAATCAGAACTTTCCACCTGGTTTTTATTTACACCTTGTTTATGTAACTTCATATTCAACATCTATCAAAGGGGGCGTACATTCACAATTTTAACTTGCGTTTATTTGACAATAAATGTTATTATAAGGATGAATAAAAAGTCAATATTAATTGTGAAAAAGGTACAGAAATGGTTATCATTTTTCTGACTATATAATTTATATCTTAACCACTTCAACCCCCGAAGGATTTCACACTTTAGGACCAGAGCCCTTTTTGCGATTCGGCACTGCGTTGCTTTAACTGACAATTGCGCAGCCGTGCGACGTTGTACCCAAACAAAATTTGCGCCCTTTTTTCCCCACAAATAGAGCTTTCTTTTGGTGGTATTTGACCACCTCTGCGTCATTTCTGATCACCGCTATAAACAAAAGAAGAGCGACAATTTTGCAAAAAAACCCAAATTTCTTACTTTTTGGTAAAATACATAAAAAAAATTTTTTTTTTTCATCGGGTTTGGCCGATTTATATTCTTCCTCATATTTTTGGTAAAAAAACCCCGCAATCGGCGTTTATTGATTGGTTTGCGCAAAAGTTGCCATGTTTACGGATGATGAGAATTCATTTCTGGGGTTCTTATTTTTTTTTTTTTACTAGTAATGGGGGCGATCTGCGATTTTTAACGGTACTGCGATATTTCAGCGGACATGTCGGACCATTTTGACACTTTTTTGGGACCATTGGCATTTATACAGCGAGCAGTGCTATAAAAATGCACTGATTACTGTGTAAATGCCATTGGCAGTGAAGGGGTTAACCTGCAGGGGGTGCTCTAAGGGTTAATTGTGTTCCCTCACTGTGTTCTAACTGTATTAGTGCTGGGCTGGCAGGGGGAGGGGAGTGATCACAGCCCTTCCCCCGCTATGAGAACGGAGAACCATGTTTACTTATACGGACCTCCGTTCTTTCACTGCGGGGGGGCCATCGCGGGTAGCCGGCGGCGATCGAGTCCGCCCTACCCACTCCCTGGCCCCCTGGAACACAGTGAGCGTGCCGCCATATGACAGCGGTTTGCGATATCCAACCACTTTGACGCTGTCAGATGCCGGTCGGCGGTCAGCAAGTGGTTAAAAAAAGAGACACAAATAGTAAAGGCTAAGAAATAGACTCTGAATAAGCAGGCAGCATATAATGTATGCCACTGTAGTTCATTGATATCCTTAATTTCTTCAGCCCCGGAAGGATTTCCAGCTTTAGGACCGGAGCCCTTTTTGCGATTCGGCACTGCGTCGCTTTAACTGACAATTGCGCGGTCGTGCGGCGTTGTACCCAAACGAAATTTGCGTCCTTTTTTTCCCACAAATAGAGCTTTCTTTTGGTGGTATTTGATCACCTCTGCGTCATTTCTGATCGCCGCTATAAACAAAAAAAGAGTGAAAATTTTGCAAAAAAACCCAAATTTCTTACTTTTTGCTAAAATACAAATCCAAAAAAAAAAATACAAAAAAACATTTTTTTTCACCGTTTTTGGCCGATTTATATTCTTCCTCATATTTGCGATAAAAAAAATCGCAATCGGAGTTTATTGATTGGTTTGCGCAAAAGTGGTCGCGTTTACGGATGATGAGAATTCATTTTTGGGGTTTTTATTTTTTTTTTTATTTTTTATTAGTAATGGCGGCGATCTGCGATTTTTAGCGGTACTGCGATATTTCAGCGGACATGTCGGAACATTTTGACACTTTTTTGGGACCATTGGCATTTATACAGCGATCAGTGCTATAAAAATGCACTGATTACTGTGTAAATGCCATTGGCAGTGAAGGGGTTAACCTGCAGGGGGCGCTCTAAGGGTTAACTATGTTCCCTGGGCGTGTTCTAACTGTATGGGGGCTTGCCTAGCTGGGGAAGGGAAGTGGTCACAGCCTTCATGTACAGGAAGGCTGTGATCACAGCCCTTCCCCCTCACACAGAGCGGAGGTCCGTGTTTACTTACACGGACCTCCGCTCCTTCACTCCGGGGGGGGCATCGCGGCCGCCGCACCCGCTCCCTGGCCCCCCCGAACACAGTGAGCGCGCGCGCGCCTCCGGCGGCGCGCGCGCGCTCACAGTGGCTCTGTATCGTGGCCGCCGTCGTATGACGGCGTTTTGCGTTACAGAGCCACATTGTCGCCGTCAATTGCCGATCAGCGGTCGGCAAGTGGTTAAAGTATATGTGACTTTTTAATTTGTTATCTTGTAAAACAATTGATTCAGTTTAAAATAAAAATGAAGGGCAAAACATTTGTGTGTACCTACCTACCAACTACTGAATGGTGATCCTATGCTTAAGTATAAGGAGGAATTGCACATTTTGGTTGAAGGGGGCAAAGCAAAGGGTATTTTAAATGCTAAAGAGGCTTCCTACTTGGATCCCCTCTTTTGCAGAACCCCCATAGTGTATTTTCTCCCAGAGATACATAAAAGCATAGACCACCCCGCAGGTCGCCTAATTGTGAATAGGATAGACTCGATATCAGCCTGACTTGGACAATATATTGATTATTTTCTCCAGCCCCTGGTAGTACAGACTGAAGCCTACCTAAAGGACACTAAACATGTACTTCAGATTTTAAATACATTGTCCAGCACTCCGGCTAGTATCTTAGTTACTGGTGATGTGGGGTCACTATATACAATTATTGGCCACCAGGATGCCTTGGTATCTGTAAAATGGGCTCTATCATGATCTGATTTATCTAGGAAACATAGGAGATTTTAATTAAAGTGCCTTGAATTTTGTCTCTTAAAAAACTACTTTTGGTATGACCGCCAGTACTTCCTTCAGACCAGGGGTGTGGCGATGGGTGCCCGGTGCGCCCCCAGTGTAGCCAATCTGTTTATGGCTCACTGGGAGGAAGGGGTTGTTTTCACAGATCGCCCGCCCCAATAGGTCTCTTATGGGAGGTACATAGATGACTTGATACTCATCTGGGAGGGGGATATGGCCAGTCTTGAGATGTTTATGAATAAATTAAATAATAACACTAAGAATATTAAACTCACTTGGAATGTCCATTCAGATCACATCACGTTTCTGGATTTGGACATTTTTAAGAAAGACGGCCTTTTCCTCACAAGGAATAATTTCAAGCCTACAGAGAGGAACTCCTATATCCCAGTTAATAGTTGCCACCATCAGACCTGGCTTTGCAATATCCCTAAAGGACAGTTTGTCAGACTTCGACGCAATTGTACGTCGGAGGAGGATTTTCTCTCCTAGTCACAAACTCTGGCCAACAGGTTCCTACAAAAAGGGTACTCCCAGTCCTCTTTAGAGAATGACATCCTTAAAGTCAAGTCTCTGGACAGAGATCTCATTCTAGCTGATAGTAGTGGCCCTAAAAGATCCGATCATAACGAATACCGCATGATATAGGACTATAACGTACAATATAGAAAATTTGAATAAATTGTTAAGAAACATTGGCCAATACTTAAATATGATCGGATTCTTGGCCCAGTGTTACCCAATGCCCCCCAGTTCATTTATAGGTGAGCCCCTACCCTTCGGGATTCTGTCGCTCCCAGGGGTTATCAACCCCCTGAAGAACACTGAAAATAGGCTTTTTCCATTTTATGGGGCTTTTATGCCTGCGGTAGATGCACAGCTTGCAAAGATTGTAGAACTAATCTTAAGAGACGTAAGGATTTTCAATCTGCTGCCACACAAAAACAATATCACATTAAGAATTTGATCACCTGTGACACTGTGGGCGTAGTTTGTATGTTAGAATGTGAGTGCGGCCTACAGTATGTGGGACGTTCATCTAGGACAGGGATATGCAATTAGCGGACCTCCAGATGTTGCAGAACTACAAGTCCCATGAGGCATAGCAAGACTCTGACAGCCACAAGCATGACACCCAGAGGCAGAGGCATGATGGGACTTGTAGTTTTGCAACAGCTGGAGGTCCGCTAATTGCTTACCTCTGATCTAGGGCATTACATGTAAGGGTGGGGGAACACATTAACAACATTAAAAAGGGTTTGAAAACCCATAACGTTTCTCGTCATTTTCGGATGTGTCATGATAGAAACCCCAGGGGTCTGAAGTTTTGGGGTACTGAAAAAATACCTAGACACTGGAGGGGTGGCAATTTTATTTAAAAGCTGAGCCGCAGGGACTCTTTCTGGCTATATGAGAACGGGGTGATGGCCCCTGCTAGCTTAAATGTCGATTTTGATTTAAATTGTTTTATTTCTTGTTATTAGTGTTTTTTCCATTTGTGATCCTGCCATTAATGCTTGCTCTTTTTATATTGTGTTTTTAAAAAATATGTTTTTTTGATCCTGCCATTAATGTTTTTCCTTTTCTTGATCCTACCATTAATGTCCTTTTTTTTGATTTTGTCATTAATATTTTCTGTTTATAGTTCATTTGTATATTTATTTATGACATATAATTGTGTGAAAGATGGCCGTAGGTATGCGTCATTCGTGACCATTTTTTTTCTTCTACTTGTATTGAGGCGGCTTGCCTCTGCATGTTTTTATGTCAGCAGAATATTGCTGTTTTATTAGGAGTAGTGTTGGGGTCTCAGTAGAAGAGGAGGTTTTGCATATGAGGGTTTCTTGCCCCTGTCTCCTCCCTCCCCTTACCTTTTAAATTCAATTTTAACCACTTCAGCCCCGGAAGTATTTCCCCCTTTAGGACCAGAGCACTTTTTGCAATTTGGCACTGCGTCGCTTTAACTGACAATTGCGCGGTCGTGCGTTGTTGTACCCAAACAAACTGTACGTCCGTTTTTTCCACAAATAAGGCTTTCTTTTGGTGGTATTTGATCACCTCTGTGTCATTTCTGATCACCGCTATAAACAAAAAAAGAGTGACAATTTTGCAGAAAGAACAGTTTTTCTTACTTTTTGCTAAAATACAAATCCAAAAAAAATATAAAAAAACATTTTTTTCTTCGGTTTTGGCCGATTTATATTCTTCCTCATATTTTTGGTAAAAAAAAAATCGCAATCAGCGTTTATTGATTGGTTTGCGCAAAAGGTACCGTTTTTATGAATGATGAGAATTAATTTCTGGAGTTTTTATTTTTTACTAGTAATGCAATTTTTAGCGGTACTGCGATATTGGAGCGAACATCTCGGACATTTTTGACACTTTTTTGGGACCAATGACATATATACAGCGATCAGAAATTTAAATGTCCACTGATTACTGTATAAATGTAATTGGCAGTGAAGGGGTTAACCTGCAGGGGGAGATCTAGGGGTTAAAGCGGTAGTAAACCCATCCATTTAACAGTTTAAAAATCAGTTACATTTCCGGCACGTGCCAGAAATGTAACATTCCAATTGGTTGTGCTCTAAACCAAACTGTCAAACCATCCAATGGATGGTGTCATAGCTGATCACATGTGCAGCATCATGGCAGTTGTAGATTAAAAAGAGGCCAAGATGGCGGCTTCCTTGGCTGAAAATGATAGGAGGGTTTACTACCGCTTTAATGTGGGGGCTGGACTGTTATGGGCATAAGAGATCTAACTGATCTCAGTGACAGGGATCAGTAGATCTCTTATGTCCCCACTGACAGAGCGGGGAACCGCCGTGTTTACATCGGCGGTTCTCCGTTCTTTTGCTCTGGCAACTCATTGCGGCTCGCCGGAGGACATCGGGTCCACCCGAGCCATGGGCACACTCCTTCGGAGTATGGTGGGCGCGCGCCCCCTAGCTTCCACTACGCAAATCGCTGTTTATTTACGGCGATTCGCAGGACACGTCCACACTGCCACAGTAAATATACTGCGCGCGGTGTGGCAGTGGTTAATATGTTTCTAGCGTTTTATTTTATGGACTATAACCTTTATGAGTTCTGTTGTCTCTTCCGGTTATTGGCCGTTGTAGCAACGGATACTATGCATTCCTCTTATCTTGAGTGGCTGTGAGCGTCTTACTCCATCCCCATTGCTGAAGAAGTCCACACCCTGTGCTGGGACATAACGCGTACATCGGGGAGGGGTTACGTCTGACGTCACCCGCGGCCATCTTGGAGGAGTGTTTGCATACACAGCAGTCTATGATCGCTTGCACTTGGCCCCAAGTGCTCGTTTTGTGAGTGTTTTACTTATACTTTTACTGTGATTAATAAATCTATTAGACGGAGAGCACCAGATTTTTTATTCTTTATTTATGGTGGATTTCGTCCTGTGACAAGAAGTTGGATTTCCTCTGAGCAGTTGCATGTGGATTTGAGCAGCTGGTTGATCCATCAGGGTCGGATCATTAAGGTGAGAGGCCAGTCTAGCCTTTGGTGGATGGGAGCTGTCACACCTGAGCACCTGCGTGTTTTTTCATTTATGCTCACTTCACGGAGGATTATCTTTCACTTGGACTTTACTCATGGACGTTTCCCAGACTTTTGTTCAATGAATGATCATGTGCTTTAGATTAACTGATTATTTATGTATATTTATTATTGAACATTATTTTAGCGCTTCACTTTCTGTTATAATTATTTTATGCAAGGTTTTCTGAATATTCCTTGAGTGCATAGCTGCTTATGTGTCCTTGAAGGTTATGTTTGCGCTGAATATTTTTATGTTTCTATTTCTTCAGTGTTGTCACATGAAAAGATGTAATAAAATATTTACAAAAATGGGTGTACTAACTTTTGTGAGATACTGTATATATATATATATATATATATATATATATATATATATATATATATATATACCTATATATATCACAAAATCCCATATACAATCCTATAGCCACAGTTGATCCAGAGGAAGGCAAAAAACCCCAGCAAAGCATGTTACAATTTTCTCCAGCAGGGGAAAAAATTCCTTCTTTATCCCCTGAGAGGCAATTGGATATTCCCTGGATCAACTTTACCTATAAATGTTAGTACCAAGTTATATTATGTACACCTAGGAAAGAATCCAGTACTTTTTAAAGGAATCTTCTGAGCTGGGCGGGACCACCTCTGGAGGGCGTTTATTCAACACTTTCATCTCTTACTGTGAAGAAACCTTTCCATATTTGGAAATTAAATCTCTTTTCCTCTAAACATAAAGAGTGCCCCCTTGTCCTCTGTGGAACAAAATAATATTCCAGCCAATGGAATTCATAAATGCTCAAATGCTTGATGCGCCGAAACTCGGGTGCAATATGCAGCTTTAGGGTGCATTTTTTAAGCTGCTTTTCCCTGCCAGGAGTAAAAGGTGTTCAGAGGATAAGTTCAAAATCCCAGTGTGCATGAGCCATACAAGAAGTATTAGGTATAAATAATGTCTGATTGTTTTCACTATCTCTGTGAAAGGTTACTTATACTAAGGGCTCTCAAGAGTCCCTGGCATATTAACCACTTGCTTACTGGGCACTTAATCCCCGTTCCTGCCTGGACCAATTTTCAGTTTTCAGCGCTGTCACTCTTTGAATGACAATTGCGTGGTAGTGCGACATTGTACCCAAACAAAATTGACGTCCTTTTGTTCCCACCAATAGAGCTTTCTTTTGGTGGTATTTGATCACCTCTTCAGTTTTTATTTTTTGCGCTATAAACAAAAAAAGAGCGACAATTTTGAAAAAATAACATTTTTTTTGCTAGAATACATATCCAAAAAATAAAAAATAAAAAAACACATTTATTCCTGTTTAGGCCGAAATATATTCTTCTAGATATTTTTGGCAAAAAAAATTGCAATAAGCGTATTTTGATTGGGTTGTGCAAAAGTTATAGAGCCTACAAACTATGGAAATTGGTTTATGGCGTTTTTATTATTATTTTTTTTTTTCTGCGATTTTTATTGGGACTGCGATATTGCGGCGGATATGTCTGACATTTTTGACACTTTGTTGGGACCAATGACATTTATACAGAGATCAGATCTAAAAATTGACACTGATTACTGTATAAATGTCATTGGCAGGAAAGGGGTTAACACTAAGGGGGCGATCAAGGGGTTAAATGTGTTCCTAACAGATCTAAATGATCTTGATCACAGGGATCAGTAGATCTGTCATGCCCCCCCTCACAGAGCGGGGAACCGCCACGTTTACATCGGTGGTTCCCCGTTCTAGCTCTCTGTGACCGGATCGCGGGTCTCCGACAGACAACGAGTCTGCCCGACCCACGGGCACGCTCACGCAGCGTGCGGCGGTGCGCACACACGCCACCAATGGCTGCCAGAGCGAGCCTGGGGGCGCGCAAAGGGGAGGACGTCTATTGACGGCCTTCAGGCAAAGCAGATCCCCGCTGTAGCCATCAATCAGCTATAGCGCAGATCTGAAGTGGTTAAAGAAGAACTAAAGTTCACAAACAAAACATTGGCAGTCCCTCTTGCCAAAAACATTGTTCTCTTTCTCCTAGGAATTTTTTTTTTTATTTTGTGTGATGCCACATGTGCAGTACAGTGTACACTGCTTGCCTATTTCTGGCTATTGGTTGCCGAGATAGGAGCTAGGTGGCAAATGGCAGATATGCATGTGCAAGAGTTATGTAGCAGGTAAGTGGCAGCTAGTGTGGATAGATTTTTCTTAGGTGAGGAAAATTTAGTCAGGCCTGACTGGTGTGCAGGCCTGATTGTTTTTGTTTCTGGGCTGGGAGTGGCTCAGGAAGGATTGAGTATGATTCACAGATGAGGTCACCAGGACCTCCCACTTCTTTCTAGGAACTAGAGGAAGGTTTCTGGACAGAGAGCTGGGAGGGAGGTGTAGCCATCTGGAGTATTCTAAGGAGCCCTGACCAATCCCCAATCTGGATTGGCAGGGGGAAGGCCTCCTTAAATACTCAGGGTCAGCCCAATCTGGGAGGAGTTTGGGTGGAAGAGCTGGAGCTGAGATGTAGCTGAGGTTGCTGAGGCCTCACCCGGGAGGGAGCCCCCAGTCTGGGGGGGTAACTTTGAGGCCTTGGCTCAGGTGCAGCCAGGAGGAAGGAAAGAGATCCTGGAGCAGCACAAGGGTGCAGGAGAGCAACAGACAGTGGTACTGGAGAGGCTCAGTCGGGAGTCTACTGGGTGGTCCGTGAGTGACACACACCATGGGAAGCTGTAGAGGCACGCCAGAGCAGATTGGGTTGAGGGACAATCTGGAAAGGATGCAGAAGTCAGTAAGGGACCATGCTGTCATGGTGGCAGTGGAGAAGGCCAACGCAGCTGGAGTGGCTGGGAGGGCCTGGAGTAAGATGGGCTGGGAGTAGTAGTCCATCAGACCGTCTAGTACAGCAATGCAGGCCTCATCATGTGTTAGTCAGGCTGGAGGAATGGAGAAGGCCTAGTAAACTTCCTTCTGGGCCTGGAACAAGTAATGTGCAGGAGAGAGGAACCGGAGTTTAGAGAAGCAAGTAATGTGCTGGAGGAAGAAGTGCAACTGGAGCAAGTGAAGTGCTGGAGGACAAGAAGAGATGTATATACGGAGCTGTATATAGTGGTCCTATGCAAGTTTGCAACTAATTCTTTGGGCATCCCATAACACCCCTAATCCCCATCCAAGTTCAATCCCCTAGCAAAACAAGCAAAGTACCAGCCTGTTCTGTGACTCCGGATGCGGTGATTGAGGGCAGTGTGAGCAGATGGACCACAACACTCAGCCACCCCTAAAGGGGCCACTGGTTACCGTTACATCATCAGTGGCTGGCCAGTATGAAGCAGTATAGAAGATGGCAATATTGTTGGAGAGCTTGAACCTGCTAGACCTGGAGGAGGACACTCTCCTTGCTAAGTGAACTATAGCGTGCAAATGTGCTGTGTATGCTTGCATACTATGGCACAGGCCCACGTCAATCCAGTGAGCCTGAAGAGACACTTGCCTTGCCTATGCAGGGCAAAGCAATGGTGTCTCTGCATAGGGCCTTTCCCCAGCCCCCTTATTTGCCTGGGCTCCCTTGCTACTTTGTTTTCTATTGCAGCTGCTAATACTACACAGTGCCACCTAGTATGTGGGAGCATGTCGCCTCCTCCCCTGTGACTGTGCCTGTTCCTAGAAGCCAATCTATAAGCCGTTGCAGAACCAGGGAGTGGCATCTTTGCCCCCCTTGGTTGGCAAAATGAGTCATTTCACTGCCGGCTGCAACCTAGAAAGGTGGTAAGGAAGTATAGAAAAAGTGAGTATAAGCGGGTCGGCAATTTTTGGAGACATGGGCAAGGTGACAGTTTCTCTACAAGCTCCATGTTAAACATTAAAGCCGACGTTTACATATGCTAACCCCTGTTAGTTGCCACAGTGGCCAGTTTGAGGCAGGTCTGGGGCTGCACAAGTGGAATTCTGATCAGTGAACTGAAAATCACAGTAACAATACACATACAATGTTGCTGTTTGTATCTTTCAAAACTCCTGCTATGATAAAAATCAAATAGCAGCTTTCAAGGTTCTGCTGTGTGGCTGTTGGCGGGTTAATGTTTTTCCCTGCCTTGGGTGATGAATTCCTATTCAAGACAGAACAGTTTGACATTTGCTGCATTCGTAAAATTCCCCTTTCTCTAACCTGCGACCTGCTAATATAAACTCAGAGGAGTGTCAATGCTATAATGGTAACAACTAGAGTATAAGTGCAAGTGTTCCTTTTTATGTAATTGGCTGCCGGAGAGGGCCAGGGAAACCCTTGGCTTCATAGTTTCAGTACATATGCAAGATATAGGGATATGGAACTTCAAGTGCTGGGAACTCATGACACCCGCATGCCTGCTTAAATAATAATTATAGCCAAAATGTAATTTTCAGTTTTGAGAAAGTGTATCCTGGACAGTTGTGGTAAATATTGAGTAAAAAAAAATCAAAAGGCCGTACACTGAACCACTGTAGAATTCATCACATTCATATATCTGTGCTACGTACTAGTTCAGTAGATGGCTTTTTAGTTCTTCTAGTCCACATGAGTCAAACACAGGTTATTTCACGTGGCCCTTGCAACTCTCCAGCAGCTGCAGCACCCCCTTGTCTCCTCTCCCACCATGTTTCAGTAGTCAGCAGCAGAGAGGAGGATAGAATTTCTCCACCAGATTCTGTGCTTCTCCTTCCAGCCATAGAGAGGCTCATCTTTGCTACCCCCCGTTTAAGCAGTCTGCAGCAGAGAGGAGGACAGAACCCCTCCTACAAATCGTGCTCCTCTCTGTGCAGCCGCAGCATCCCCTCATCTCCACCTTCCCTGATCTCAGCATTTAGCAGACTACAGCAGCTGACTCCAGCCCTCCTCTGGTCCTCCTCCAGATCCTGCACTTTCTGCTTCCCAGCTATGTACCTAGCTTTTTCCCACAGTAGCACAAAGGAGGTGCACTGTGATGTAAGGGAGGATGGAGGACTCTTGACTTCTAATGGTGGGAGGGCTCTTGACATCTGATATAAGGTGGGTGGGGTGCTTTGGGCATCATCCAAAAGAAACTTTATTGGAGACTGCTCAGATAGAACACCATGGCAGAACCATTTTCTGTCTGTGCAATCTCCAATACATTTTCTTGTGGATGATCACAGCAGAGTGCGACCCTCCTTTTCATACTTGCATCATCTGCTACAGGAGTGTAAGTGGGCTCTGTACTGGTCTGCACCTGCCCTTCACAGCTTAAGTCTTAAGTTATTACTGAAATCGATAATCAAATGCAGAGGCAATAATTTAATGTGATGAAGAGTAGATACATTTATATAGTCTTACAGATACAACCGGCCCTATGAGGGCAACTATAATGCTGATGCAACCCATGATGAAGTTCAGTTTCACATCCTTGTTCTAGTCCTTCCTCACCATAACCTTCTGGGTTACACTTACTTGTTGGTCCCTAAGGCTCCGTTCACACTATGGCGTTCCGGATCTTGGGCGGAATCACTGCGATTCTGCCTTCATTTCAGAAACGCTGCAAAATGTGCTTGCCATCCCCATGACTTTTAATGGCACCCCAATCATGGGGTGATTTTGCTGCAATTGTCACCCATCGAATCGCAGTAAAATTATGCAAACAGAATAGCGGGACGCCCGTTGCCCAAAAGAAGTTCCAGAACTTAATTATTGAGTTTGTAGGTTCAACTCCTAAATCGCTTGTGCCATGATCATATAGAGGTTAGTGCTCTGTGTCGTGGACAGTGGCAGCTGGTGAAATTTTAGGTTGGGGGGGCGCCAGACCCCGTCCTTTTTTGACCCATCCCACTTATCATAAGCCCCACCCCTTATACATTACACCCATGGTGTCAGGAGTATATAGTCCAGCATCACCAGATAGGGGTATACAGCATTACCAGATAGGGGTATACAGCATGACCAGAGGGTATACAGCATGACCAGAGGGGTATATAGCCTGACCAGAGGGGTATATAGCCTGACCAGAGGGGTATATAGCATGACCAGAGGGGTATACACCTGATTAGAGGAGTATACAGCATGACCAGAGGGGTATACAGCATGACTAGAGGGGTATACAGCATGACCAGAGGGGTATACAGCATGTCCAGAGGAGTATACAGCATAATCAGAGGGGTATACAGCATGACCAGAGGGGTATACACCTGACCAGTGGAGTATACAGCATGACCAGATGGGCATACGCATGGCCAGAGGGGTATACAGCATGACCAGAGGAGTATACAGCATGAGCAGAGGGGTATACAGCATGACTAGAGGGGTATGCACATTGTCAGGGGGGTATACACATGACCAGAGGGATATACAGCATGACCAGAGGGGTATACAGCATGAACAAAGGGGTATACGCATGACCAGAGGGGTATACGCATGACTAGAGGCGTATACAGCATGACCAGAGGGGTATACGCATGACCAGAGGGGTATACGCATGACTAGAGGAGTATACAGCATGACCAGAGGGGTATACATATGACCAGAGGAGTATACAGCATGACCAGAGGGGTATACAGCATGACCAAAGGGGTATACAAATGACCAGAGGAGTATACAGCATGACCAGAAGGGAATACAGCATGACCAGAGAGGTATACAGCATGACCAGAGGAGTATACAGCATGACCAGATGGGTATATACATGTCCAGAGGAGTATACAGCATGACCAGAGGAGAATACAGCATGAGACCAGAGGGGTATACACATGACCAGAGGACAGAGTATACAGCATCCAGCACCCCCCCCCCCCCCCGGGCAGTCAGGACATCAATGTACCACACTTACACCATCTAGGAGTGGGCAGCAAGCAGGCAGTGGTGTCCAGAAAGCGGGAGGCGGCTTGGCTTCGGCCGTGCATCCCCTCTGAGAAAGGCGTCCAATAGGATTGCCTGACTCCTCAGCCAATCGGGAAACTGGTAACATACCGGCACTTCCTGATTGGCTGAGAGGCATTCAATGTTACAAAAGCAAATATTCATTTGCTTTTGTAACACACGTGAGCAAGCTCTGCTGCGCCATGCTGTACACCGCAAGCCATTCTATTTTGAAACCTGTTAGAGCCTGCGGCTCTAATCAGGTGCTTCAAAAACCAGTGATGTTTCTGAAATTCATGCGACTGGTGCATGACCGGTGCATGAAAGCATGAATAGGGGGTGGTTGCGGGTGGCCATGAATAGATTCATGCTGTGCATGAATCTACCAATTAGCATAGATTCATGCTGTGCATGAATCTACCCATTAGCATAGAGGGGATAGCTGCAGAGTGGGGGCGGCACCTGTGCGCCCTTAATGGACGGGCCACTCCTGGTCGTAGATGAAGCAACCCCGGTCTGAATCCGGGTCACGGCATCTTTATGCAGCGCTTGAAAAGTTCTGTCTACAGCCACTTTTGTCACGGCAAAGTCTGGCCATGCTAGTTCCGACATCTTAAGATGCACAAGGAAGGAGTCTCTCTAAGACTGATTGCAAGCAGCCTCAACTCTGTGATATATCATTCCTTGATACTATCCTAGCACCTTTAGATTGCAATGCGGCACACCATAGTCAGATGACTAAAGGATTTGTCAACAGGTTTTACAGGCGCAGGTGGCCAAGGGTGTCTTACCATGTGGCGTGACACCCACTGGAACACAAACGTGGGGTTATTAGAACTCCACAACAATAGCCTTTGATGGTAACAGCAGAGAGTCGAAAGACATTCTTTGAAGCACAGCGAGGTGTACTTTTTGGACAGGGAGGACCACTGCTTTCCATCCACGGATCCTAAAGGAATTGAGCTCTGTCATTTCAAAGCCATTGTATCTCATTTTTAGGGACTCCTTAATGACTGGAATAGTACCACTGGATTGGCGTAGGGCCAATGTGGTACCCATATTTATAAAAGGGATCAAAGTCTTTACCAAGTAACTATAGAACTGTTAGTTTAACTTCTATAGCTGGGAAGATACTGGAGAGTTTAATAAAAGACCACATAGATGAGTTCTTGTTGGATAAAAATATTTTAAGCAACAAACAGCATGGGTTCATGAAAGACAGAAGTTGTCAAACAAACCTGATTTCTTTTTATGAGGAGGTAAGTAAAACCTTGGGCAGAGGGGTGGCTGTGGATGTGGTATACTTGGATTTTGCAAAAGCGTTTGACACCGTTCCCCACACACGGCTAATGTGTAAGGTAAAGTC
>BLSH010295622.1:104651-115848 GCA_018402905.1 Glandirana rugosa
AAACCGTCCGAATCAATCCTGAAAAAAAGTGAAAAAACTTAACGTGTGTAACCGGGACTAAATGATATGGAGGGTTTAGATGAGGTCGTCACAGAATTTTATTGAGGGTCAATTTCCGTTAATGTTGAAGTCGAGAGTGGGTGAGCTCATTTTATCGTGTTAACGCTCGAGATAAACGGACACTTCTACGGAGAGTCCAATACACAACTACAACCGACCCTAACTTGAACGTAAACATACGTTCAAGTAACGGGATTTTTTTTTTTTTAAAGGTGGGGAGAGAGATTAACATTGTCGGAATCGGGGTCCCGTGTACAGACTTATCTTTTTCTTTCAAAGAGAAAAAAAAAAAGTCCTCGTCACCAAAATTATTACCAATTTCACTTTTTTTTATATAAGGGTCCTAAAGCGTGAATTCCTTCCGGGGCTGAAGTGGTTAAAGGAATATATTTTTTTTCACTTTAACCATTATTAAAACCACTGCTCCTGAAAAAAAAAAAGAGAAACTTTCTTTTTCTATTCAGACATGTGCCCTGGGGCTAAGGCTGTTACAATTAGAGAGAGGGGTGGAAATTTTTTTTTTTTTAGGGCAATGAACTTGCATACAAATGCAAGTTCAATCCCAGCCAACATCAACACATAACCTGAGAGGCATCTTCACAGGCAAATAGAGCTCGCAATTGTGCTATTTTACTCGAGTGGGTGAGAGCTGAAGTTGTAATTGCCTTTAACTGGGAGTTATTTTAAGACACTGCTGGAGTAGATTTGGGAGGTATAGTAAATCAGGGCCAATGTGTGCAATTCAAAAAAGTGAAAAAAAGTCCTAACTAAGCCTGCCAAAGGTGTTTCATTGTTCCATAACCTGCTTCTAGAAAAACTATCCTTCCATCGCTCACTCCCATTTCTCCAGTGGGGAACGAGATTTAGATTACTCCTCCTCTCAACAATGGAAGGCGGCCCTTCAATCCATATACAAGGCCACAAAATGTACCTCATTTTGGGAACTAACCCTTAGTATAATGCAACATAGGTACTTAACCCCACTCAAAATTGCCACCTTCGACCCCCATATATCTCCGGAATGTTGGAGAAATTGCTCACATAGGGGCTCGTTATTTCATATACCATGAAGCTGCCCACACTTGCTCACATTCTGGACAGAAGTACACGCTTTGCTCACACAAGTCACTAATATCACCATCACCCCATCACCTGAACTAGCTCTCTTAAACTTTAACATTGATATCACTGATATAAAATCAAAAAAATCTGCGCAAATAAATCAAAAGAACAGAGTAAATATTGACAGTAATTTCAGCAGCTGTACACAATGTTCTACGCCAGAGCACATAAATATCAAAAAGCCATAAAGTGCAGCGCTATAAATAATGTTCATTTCTTGAAAAGAAAGGATGACAGCAAGAGAGATCCCAGCCTCCGTGCACGAAGTGAAAGGGTTAATGTGTCACACAACACCATATGCACACTGCTCTTACCCTAAAACGTGTGTTCCTCTGGATAAGAGCGGTCTGATCACGTTTTGTTTAATGTATAACTGGCAGGTTCTTCTGAGACAAAGAAATGATCCTGCAGAAAGCGAGGGAGAAAGGTACCATAATGTACAATGGCAACACAGTTTCAATTTATCCAGATTATTCACCAGAAGTACAAAAGAAGCGAGCCAGATACGTGGATATCAAAAAAAGACTTCAAGAATTAAACATAACCTACGCTATGTTATACCCGGCAAGACTACGAATAAGGACAGGGGGAGAAACCATTTTTTTCAATACAATGGATGAAGCAATGTTCTGGTTGGAACAAAGTGGTGGAAGACCCAAGGCAGCGGGAAAAACAAAGTATTGAATCACCAGAAGAAGCAAACCGTTAGGCCAAGACAACATAGGCCTCAATTTACACAATAAGCAATAGGAGAATAGAAGGCAGGAAGCCACATGGAAGCGTTCAGGGTTTTTGTGTGTTTCTTTTTTTGTGTAGATGGACACAAACAAGAGTGGAAGATCACATGGAACTTGGGGATATCGAGGGAGGAGGGGAGGAAGGGGAGGTGGGGGGAAAGTAAATGGTCAAAGAGTGAAAGTGGGGTGTTCCAGTCACGATAAAAGCCCGGTAGATGGACCAAGAGGGGTCAAAATGGGAGAGAGCGACTCCCCGCCTCGACCCTACCATGGCTCATTTGAGCTGGGGGGGGGAGGAGGGGGGGAAGGTTTGAGTGGAAATAGGTTGATCAGCAAAGGAGTGAGTGAGAGAAGCACAAATACACTACAAATATAAAAATAAGAGTAAATTTGGTAACAGCAATGACACTGGAAAGGAAAATAAGCGCACAACATGGAATTAAGATAAGAAAAGATATAGCACAAAGAAGGCACATTAAAAAACAATTTAACACGATTAGGTGGTATAAAGGAAATGTTAGGGAACATGCAGGCTGAACGGTGGAAGGTATGCTCATGGAATGTAAGAGGGTTGAGCGATAGGAAAAAAAGATGAGCAATTTTTTCAACAGTTAAATTATATGAAGCAGCAATAGTCTGCTTACAAGAGACGCATCTGTGAAAGAAACAATTACATATTTGAAGCATAAAAACTATCAGACACAGTATCATTCAACTTACACCTCATACTCCCGTGGAGTAAGTATAATGATAAAAACAGGGGTTGTGTTTTCACACAAAACCGTAAAGATTGACAACAATGGTTGCTATATTTTTCTGTATTGTACGATAGAAGAAAGAGAATATATAATAGCTAACCTATATGTTCCACCTCCTATTAAAATGGAAATATTGTATAAGTTGATCGCATTTATATGAGATAAACCGGGGATCCCGATCCTAGCAGTAGGAGATTTTAATAGTGTTATATGTGAAGGATTGGACAGGTATCCAAGTAAAAAACAGCGCAACCAAGAGGAAAGGAATATACTAGTCCAAATATTAAATGAAATGGAATGGAAAGATCTATGGCAGTTAAGAAATCCCACAGAGCAACAATATTTGTGCTTCTCAAAGACCCATAACTCCTTGTCAAGAATAGATATGGCAATAGGGAATGACCTAATGGTGGAAAAATTAGATAATATTAGATATATGACTAGAGGGATCTCAGATCATTCACCATTAACTATGGTAATAAAACAAAGAGAAAATTGTAGACAAAGAGAGAGGAAGCTGAACCCATGCTGGCTAGAATTAATAAGGAACCACGAGGAGATAATAGCCCAGATTAAGGAATATATAAATAGAAATGAAGGGACTGCAAAACTGAGTATAGTGTGGGATTCCCTCAAGACATACTTGAGAGGAATAATGATACAGGAAATAGCCAAAATTAAGAAACAGTCCAGAGAGGAAGAAATAACAGCAATACATTGGGCCTCGAAAGCAGAAAAGTCCTATATAGAAGATCAAATTGAAGAGAAAAGGTCTGAATGGGTTGAAGAGCAGGAAAAATACAAACAAGTACTGTTAGAAAACGCACAAAAAAAGAGGATGTACAGACAAAGGGACTTCTTTGAAGGCGGAGAAAAGGTGGGGCATTTACTGGCAATATTGGCAAAAAGTAATAACCCGACCTATACTATAAACTCAATACAAACAACTGAAGGAAGAATAACAACACATAATCAAGAAATAATAATAAAATTTAAGAAATACTATGAAACCCTTTACAACATGCAAGGACAGGATGTAGAGACAGAGATGGGGGATTTCCTTCAGAGAATAGAAATCCCACAACTCTCGGGAGATGACAAAGAGAGCTTGGAAGCCCCGCTGACAGAGCAGGAGCTGTGGGAAACTATCAAACAAATGTCAAACAAGGCGCCGGGACCACATGGTTTACCGATAGAAATATATAAAAAATACAGAGAGGCTCTGGTCCCAACGCTATTGAAGGTTTTTAATAATGCCAAGGAAGAAGGTCGATTGCCTGATACAATGCTAAACTCCACAATTATAGTCTTCCCTAAGAAAGGGAAAGATTTGCAGAATCCTTCGTTCTATAGATCAATATCCCTATTGCGGGTGGACGTTAAGATTCTGGCAGGAGTGTTAGCCTCCAGATTAGGGAAAATAATAATGAGATACATACACCCTGATCAATCAGGCTTCATGCCAGGACAGGCCACCAACACTAACATAAGGAGACCATACCTTAATATGCAGATTCCAACATATAATGTAGGCTCTAGAGCCATATTAGCGTTAGATATCACCAAAGCGTTCGATACTGTGGAGTGGCATTACCTGTGGCAGATGTTGGCTAGATTTGGTTTTGGCCCAAGATATATGGGATGGCTGAAACTATTATATGAGAGCCCGAAAGCAAGAGTAAAAATAAACAACCAACGGTCAAAAACTCTTACCCTTAACACGGGGAACGAGACAGGGGTGCCCTTTATCACCCATGCTTTTCTCATTAATTATGGAGCCACTAGCTATAGCCATCAGGACCTCAGAGAAAATCAAGAGATTCCAGAGAGCATCGGGGGAGGAGAAAATAGCATTGTATGCAGACGATCTCTTAATGTTTTTGGGAGATTCATATTCCTCTCTTGATGCCATATTAGAAATAACTGGAAAATATGGGAAAATTTCAGGGTTACAAATAAATTGGGAAAAATCAAGCCTCCTACCAATCGATAGAGGCAGACCTAGGGCTAATAAAGACTATCCAGAAACACTGCTGACAGATAAAGTTAAGTACCTAGGAGTATATATAACTAAAAAACCTAACCAAAACGTTAAAGACAACCAGGAAGGACTAATTAAGAAATTTAAAGAAAAGGGTAGAGTATGGAGACTCCTGCCAATGTCAATAGCAGGCAGATGCAATTTAATAAAGATGACATGGCTCCCCCAGCTCCTGTATGTCCTGCAGAATTCACCTGTGTGGATAACTAAAGGATGGCTACCAAAGGTAGAAACGGTATTTAGAGAGTAAATTTGGAAAGGGAGACAATCCAGGATAAGTCTGCGGGTGTTGCAGCGTCCCAAGGGCAAGGGGGCCTGGCAGTACCCCATCCATGGTGCTACTTTCTAACTGCGCAGGCGGTGCATCAGAGAGGCTGCAACACAGCAGAGGGTGGAGATACGAATATGAGATTGATAGTAAAAGAAAAAAATATAGAACGGGGATAGAAGCTCTGGAAGTGGGCCATTTACCACATGAAACTCCCACCTTCAGACTGATTACTAAACTATGGCTCGAGATAAAAAATATACTGGCCTACCAAGGGTTCACAGAGCACTCACCAATCTGGGATAACAGTAAGGTGCAAGAAATGTTAAAAGTAGAACGAAACAAGGAATGGGAAAGACAAGGAGTAGTAAAGTTAAACCAGCTATATAAGGCAGATACCTTTAAAACTTTCCAGGAGATAAGGGAAGAGTTCGGATTGACAAATAAGTCATTTTATGTGTATCTACAGGTAAGGCATGCCCTAGATCGACAGTTTAATAAAGAACCACCGAAATGGTGTGAGCTAGAAAAAATTAATAAACTGATAAATGAACATCAAACTAAGGGAGTAATAGCAGGAATATATGGACCCTTGTGTGAAGTAATAATAAAGGGAAACGAGGAACTCGCATGTAGGAGGAAATGGGATAGCGATGTAGGGGGGATAACGGAAGAACAATGGACGAGAATACTGGAAGTAGGACCATCGGTATCATTATCCCCATCTCAAAGAGCTTCACACCTAATGCTATTGCATAGGGCATACTATACGCCACAAAAAATGTTTAAATACGGGTACAGGCAAGACTCAAAATGTCCTCGATGTAGAGCAGAAAATGGTGATCTTATACACATGATGTGGAGATGCCCAAAACTAAATAGATATTGGACAGGTATTATGGACAGAATAAATAGAACTTTTGAGATGGACTTAGAAACGACACCAATAATGTGCATAATGGGATATATTGAAAAAGATAAACTACCCTTAAAAAAACAAACACCAATAATTAGGAGCTTATTTGTTGCACGCAAGCTAATAGCAAAAAATTGGGTGGCAGCAAATCCCCCAACGATTAAAGAATGCGTAAAGGAAGTAGAGAAGATGGTAGGATACGAAAAACACATATTCAGGAAAAGTGGAAACAGAGAACAACACAGAGAAATGTGGGGCCCCTGGATGAACAGCACAAAATAAGAGGTGGAAAATGGGAAAACAGCAAGAAGATCGTGAAAACACCTCAACCGGAATCTGAAAAGTTTAGATAACACGCGTAAGAAATAGAGAAGAGAAGCAGACTAAAATATGGGCTAAAAAAAAAAGGGGAAGGAGAGGAGAGTAGAGAGGGAAGAAAAGAAAAGTGAGAAAGAATAATGTGCTGATGTCGAAAAAGTAACTTAAAAAGACTGTGAATGGAATAGTGAGAATGAGGAAGAAAGGAATGAATGTGAAAAGCATAAATTCCCTTTGTACTTTTTATATGGCAATGTAAAATAAAGAATATTTGAAAAGAAAAAAGTAAAGAAAAGAGGAAAAGGGAAGAAAAGATAAATATACCATAATGATGTGACGAAGCCAGAATGGAATATGATAAGCAAACTGAAATGATAAATTCTAGGCAAGCTACTGACGTGGTAAAAAAAAAAAAAGGATCACAGGCAGGATAGATGAAAACTTTCTTCCCTGACAGGACATCAGAAACCTCCAATCACCACCTTGTCACCAAACCGGCTATTTGCCTCACACGTTCGCTCCTCAGGCAGGCACAGACCCTCAGGTAAGGCACCATAAAAGAACAAAAGGGCTCCACATAGCATAATATTGCTAAAAACTGGTTTATTCTAGTAAAAAAATATTGCACTCACATGGTATCCACAATCAGTAAGCATGTATGACGTTCAGCCAATAACAAAGATGGCCGCGACGGGCCACGCATGCGCAGTAGCGTAGTGGGCGTGTGTGCGTAGCTCCGACCGGTTTTGTCTTATCTGACGACATCAGGGGCACGCCCACATGTCCACACTATGCACATATATACCCCATGTCACCCCGGGAGGGCTAATCAACACAAGAATCATGAAGATAAACAACTCTAATGAGCACAGCCAGGGCCGCCCAATGAAGGCTAGTCACCATGAAATTGGCTACATAACCCACCAAATAAATGGCGGCCGACAGCTGTCAGTATACAGAGCAGTCAGTGCCCCCTAATGCCCAAAAGGGAGAATGAATGCACCACATTAATAGTGACACATACAAGAATTAATAAACATTATTTATAGTGCTGCAGTTTATGGCTTATTAATATCATTCCCCACCACTTCCATACAGTAATATCCCACATCCTACTAGCTGCCAGACAAAATATCACCAAACGCTGGAAGATGCCTATCACATTCTCAGTCGTTTGCGTAATAAAACAGGTCCATGACCACTTCCTATATGAAACCACCCTAGCAACCGATAGAGGTGCTGCCATCAAAGCAGCTAAAGCCTGGGAACCCTTGTCAATATGGTATGACTCTCATGTTAAACTATAAATATATTATGGTTGATTTTATAAGACACACAGTGCACAACCCCTTACTCCTTCCCCTTCCCCCTTGTGCCTTGCACTCTCTCCTCATCAGTCTCTTCTCTCTCTTTCCCCTTAGGCTCTTTCTCCACTCATATTTCAAGGGATTATATTATATATATATATTATTATGTCTATCTTATGACTGCTATAAAATGGGACGCCTGCATTTGCTTAACCCAAATGTCTCATTGCAACCCACCCAGAGTTTTAGTTACTTCAGTTTGAGCTAATGTTATACTGAATATACTGTGACTTCTCCCCATAAGGGACAATTTATATACCTATGTACAGTATCTCACAGAAGTGAGTACACCCCTCATATTTTTGTAAATATTTTATTATATCTTTTCAGGTGACAACACTGAATAAATGACACTTTGCTACAATGCAAAGTAGTGAGTGTACAACTTGTATAGCAGTGTACATTTGCTGTCCCCTCAAAAGAACTCAACACACAACCATTAATGTCTAAACTGCTGACAACAAAAGTGAACACATCCTTAAGTGAAAATGTTCAAATTGGGCCCAAAATGTCAATATTTTGTGTGGCCACCATTATTTTCCAGCACTGCCTTAACCCTCTTGAGCATGGAGTTCACCAGAGCTTCACTGGTCGCCACTGGAGTCCTCTTCCACTCCTTCATGATGACATTGCGAAGCTGGTGGATGAAGAGGCCTTGCACCCCTCCACCTTCCATTTGAGGATGCCCCACAGATGCTCAATAGGGTGTAGGTCTGCAGACATGCTTGGCCAGTCCATCACCTTTACTCTCAGCTTCTTTAGCAAGGCAGTGGTCATCTTAGAGGAGTGTTTGGGATTATTATCATGTTGGAATACTGCCCTGTAGCCCAGTCTCCAAAGGGAGGGGATCATGCTCTGCTTCAGTATGTCACAGTACATGTTGGCATTCATGGTTCCCTCAATGAACTGTAGCTCCCCAGTGCCAGCACTCATGCATCCCCAGACAATGACACTCCCACCACAATGCTTGACTGTAGGCAAGACACACTTGTCTTTGTACTCCTCACCTGGTTGCCGCTACGCACGCATGACATCATCTGAACCAAATAAGTTTATCTTGGTCCCATCAGACCAAAGGACATGATTCCAGTAATCCATGTCCTTAGTCTGCTTGTCTTCAGCAAACTGTTTGCAAGCTTTCTTGTGCATCATCTTTAGAAGAGGCTTCCTTCTGGGATGAGAGCCATGCAGACCAATTTGATGCAGTGTGCGGTGTATGGTGTGAGCACTGACAGGCTGACCCCCCACCCCTTCAACTGCTGCAGCAATGATGGCAGCACTCATACATCTATTTCCCAAAGACAACCTCTGGATATGCTGCTGAGCACGTGCACTCAACTTCTTTGGTTGACCATGGTGAGGCCAGTTCTGAGTGGAACCTGTCCTGTTAAACCACTGTATGGTCTAGACCACCATGCTGCAGCTCAGTTTCAGGGTCTTGGCAATCTTCTTATAGCATAGGCCATCTTTAAGTAGAGCAACAATTCTTTTTTTCAGATCTTTTTTTCAGATCCTCAGAGAGTTCTTTGCCATGAGGTGCCATGTTGAACTTCCAGTGACCAGTATGAGAGAGTGAGAGTGATAACACCAAATTTAACACACCTACTCCCCATTCCAGACCTTGTAACACTAATGAGTCACATGACACAGGGGAGGGAAAATGGCTAATTGGGCCCAATTTGGACATTTTCACTTGGGGGTGTACTCATTTTTGTTGCCAGCGATTTAGACATTATTGGCTGTGTGTTGAGTTATTTTGAGGGGGACAAATTTTACACTGTTATACAAGATGTACACTCACTACTTTATATTGTAGCAAAGTGTCATTTCTTCAGTGTTGTCACATGAAAAAATATAATAACATATTTACAAAAATGTAAGGGGTGTACTCACTTTTGTGATATACTGTATTTAGATAATCACCACTGTATTACCTTACAAGCCTTCCTTCTTTGTATTTATATCTGTATCCTTTTTAAATTTCAATTAATATCTATTGAACCTAAAAATGCCAATTTTCTGGGCTAATAGGCAAGGTGTTGGCATAAAATAGCACATGGGTGGGAGAGAGGCAAAGGTGTTGGATACTAACCTAAGGAATATGCACCAATGCAAACTTAAAAAAAAATCCATTCATCTAGGAGCTGTCTTTTTTTTAAGCACTGCCATTTACAAAGGATAAAGGATTAAAGTGTTTAATGTCAAAAGGGTGCAAAAACAAAAAAAGGATTTGGGGTTGTAGAATCTTGTCTACAGTCTTCACTTGATTAGACTATTAGTGGTGTATCCCAAAGTGTTAGGAGCCTTACTTTTTAATACATTTATAAATTATATAGGGTCTTGGATTAAAAGTACTATTTATTTTTTTTGCAGATGAGATCAAGCTATGCAGTGGAATAACATCCTTACAGCACATCTCCAACTTACAAGCCAACCTCAATGCATTGTTTAATTCGGCAACTATGTGGCAAATGAGGTTTAATGATGATAAATTTAAAGTTATGCACATGGTGGCTAAGAATATGCATGCATCATACATACTAGGGGGAGTACAACTGGGGGATTCCATGGTGGAGAAGGATCTTTGTGTTCTAGTAGATCATTAACTTAATAATAGTATGCAATGCCAAGCCACAGTTTCCAAAGTGAGCAAAATCCTTTCTTATATTAACCACTTCAATACTGGGCACTTTCACCCCACTCCTTCCCGGACCAATTTTCAGCTTTCAGTCGCACTTTGAATGACAATTGCGCGGTCATGCAACACTGTACCCAAATTAAATTAATTTATCATTTTTTTCACACAAATAGAGTTTTCTTTTGGTGGTATTTAACCACTTACCAACCGGAAGGTTTTCCAGCTTTAGGACCAGAGCACTTTTTTCAATTTGGCACTGCACCGCTTCAAATGGCAATTGCATGGTCATGCAATGCACTATGCAAACAATATTTGTGTACTTTTTTTCCCACAAATAGAGCTTTCTTTTGGTGGTATTTTTTCACCACTGCACTTTTTATTTTTTGCGATATAAACAAGAAAAGGATGAAAATTTTGAAAAAAAATGATATTTTCAAATTTATGTTATTACAAAAATACAATAAACTAAATTTTAGTCATAAATTTTTGCCAAAATGCATTTAGCCACATGTCTTGGGTAAAAAAAAAGTTAATTACCGTATATTTATTGGTTTGCGCAAAAGTTATAGCGTCTACAAACTAGGGTACATTTTCTGGAATTTATCTAATTTCTTGAGGTGCTAAAATGGAAGGGCAGTACAAACCCCCACCCAAATGACCCCATTTTGGAAAGTAGAGACCCCAAGGAATTTGCAGAGAGGCATGTTGATCCCATTGAATATTTTATTTTTTAAACATATAATTTTTATTCATTTAAGTTGCATTACATGTAACATAAATCAAACGTTTTCATATTGTTATTGCTTATGTCGATTTAAATTAAACGTCATTTCTATATTAACATCACAAGAATGTATTAGATTACATATATAGTTCGCTTGACGTGTTTACCTTTACAGGTAGGTACCTGATATGTTATGTCATTCATGCATGTTTTATATTATCTCTTTCAACACATTGCATTTGAAGGAT
>BLSH010295622.1:130742-145082 GCA_018402905.1 Glandirana rugosa
AAATATTTCCTCTCCACCGACGTGTGACAGAAGTGTCTTTTAGGAAATAACTTTATGAACTTAGTACTCTGTACTGTGTGGTGTTTGTCGGATCGGTCTCCGTTCCACCTGATCAAAGTGTGTGGACTACACACGAATGAGTAGGTAACTCCGGAAATAATTTCGTTAGATGACTCGACCTGTCTTGGTCGAGAACTCCCTCAGATAAGGTCTAAAAGTGTTGACACTTCTTTGGAAATACATAAACCTCTAATTTAGAGAAAAAGAGATCTACATTTCTCACGGGGGAATAGGGGAACATATACTAATGTGCCACAAACAGGAAGTTAATATCACCAACCATTCCCATTTTATTAAGGTGTATCCATATAAATGGCCCACCCTGTATTTTCTGCAAAGTGCCCAAATGCTAGAGGACCTGTGAAGGATACATTTCATATAGATATACACAGGCCGTCAACTTGATCCTACCATGTCATAGAGATGAACAGGGGATAAGGGGGCACTCTTTACATCTAGAGAAAAAGAGATTTAATCTCCAAATACATAAAGGTTTCTTCACAGTTGTGAAAATCTGGAATAGACTCCCTCAAGAGCTGGTTCTGTCCAGCTCAGTAGATTGCTTTAATAAAGGCCTCAATGGATGAGTAAGCACACATCAGGTGTGTGAAACTAGTCCACCTTGCCTCTGGCTAGGCTGTTTGTGGTGTGTCATGTCTCATGATTCAAGTATTTCAATAAAGGATTTTCTGTGAAGACAGTGTGCAGCCACCTCTCCTTTATAAATACAATGTCGCCAATGGTCTACCTTTCATTACATATCTCCTGGATGTCTTTAATCTATCCATCTACAGATTGACATTGCATTTTCTGTGAAGTTCCCAAATACTAGAGGATCTGTGAAGGATACATTTCATACAAATATACACAGGCCGTCAACTTGATCCTACCATGTCATAGAGATGAACAGAGATTTTTAATTGTGTGATAGATCTTTTATGTTGGCTACTGGTTTTATTACACATTTGCATTTTTTGTCTTTTCATGTGGTTATTACTATAATAAATGTGATACTATTTCAGACGTATATACAGTGAGTTGGTCATTCATTTTATCTGGGTGAAGGTTGAGCAAACTCAGGTTTTTAATCTTAAGAGTGGAATATTGTACCTTTACTGAGAAGCTCCCTCCCCAACGTTTGGGATCTCCCTCTATATTCACATATTTATATATTGTTATATGTTGTTTTGCACTAGGCAGTACCTTGAGGGTCCTTTACATTTAGTGTTTATACTTGTTTTACGTTGACAATGTTTTTTTTTAAGTTGCATTTTTTTCTTTTCATAAAGGTAAAATTATTCAATGCCATTTAAAATAGTTGCTAAAATTGTTACTAATCATCACTAACATCTCACAATCTTGTGCTTTAAATATATTATATGAATTTTCTCTGTCTCTGTAATGTTCTTCTTTGATTCTAAAATGCATTTACGGTTATCTACTGAAACCAATATGACATAAAAAATATAGTTGATTTCTGTTGAAATGTACTGTAAAGCCTCTGCCCTTAAATGTTTTTGTTCTTCTTTGACTTCAGAAAAATTTGGGAAATCAAAACTGTAACAGTAAATTACCATAATAAGACTGACAAACAACTGAAAATTTTGAAAAAAATAAGTAATGATCACTGAAATAAACAGCAATTAAAACAAAATGGCTGGTGAATTCACAGCTATGTGTCAGTAATGGCACAATACCTGTTATATGTAACTATTGAAGATTTCTATTCAGACTAAAATTCCATTTTAGTTTCCTAATCATTTTCACTGTTTATGTTTAAATCATGTTTGTAATTCTAAGGCGGAGCAGAGCAACTTCCAGGCATTTGTATTTGACCTAATTTAGCAGTGTATTACAAGCATTTTACAGCCTCTGGCATTTTTGTTTAGCCAAGAGAAAGCACTATGGGGAGGAATGGTGGAGAAGATTAGGGGTGGAGAGCTGCTGTTTGAGCAGAAAGTGCGTGACAAAACACTCATGTTGTATATTTTCAGGCATTCCCATTGACGTCTATGGGCCCCAATCTGCCTCCAATCTGCCAAAAAGAAGCTTGTGTACTTTATTGAGTGACAGGCATTTTGCTTCAGGTGACAGAAAGCTCAGCTGTAAACAGGGGTCATTGAAATGAATAGGATTTGGCAAAATAAACTAACATCTAGGACAGTGGTTCTCAACTCCTGTCTTCGGGACCCACCAACAGGCCAGATTTTAAGTATTACCTTGGGGAGAGGCAGACTAGAATGCTGCAATCACTGAGCAGCAAATTCCATCACCTGGGATATATTTCAGTTATCCTGCAAACCTGGCCTGTTAGTGGGTCTCGAGGACCGGTGTTGAGAACCACTGATCTAGGAGTACCCAGAGACCTCTACAGACACCCTATGGCAGGCAGAACCAATTCGTTGGATTTGCTTATCCTAGCTGATTATTCCCCATAGATATGACAGGGCTGTCTGCTTGGTGCATGGACATGCACTCTTAGGCTAAGTTCACATTTAGTCCAGATGGGGCTCACAGCAGGGGTCCAGTGCATCCCTGTTCTCCTTTTCAGGGATGAATCAGGCCCAAATTTTTGCCTGAATTTGTACCTGAAACTGAGCCAAAGACGCACAGGACCCCTGTGCAATCTGCTCCACGGCCGTCACAGAGATGTGTGAACCGGCTCCACTGAGAGCCGGACACACTCTCCTGTTATACGGATTCCGTATCCAATTCACACTAGTGTGAATCCAGCCTTAGCCTGCATGTGTATGCCACAATCATTTTGAAAAACAAGTAGCAAAAGTGTTCCTATTGCTGCACATGACTAATCATGATGAGGGTTATGATGAGAAATGTGGTGAAAACAGGAAGAAAATGGATTCTTCATCTCTATCTGTAGAAGAAGAAAAATGTGAGTAATATGTATTATATATACTGCATATTCTTTTTGAGAGAGAGTGAAAGGATTAAAGGCTTAGTCGACTTTTCGCAAAACAGTAGTAATGAAGCGTGCAGAGATCAGTGTGTCATGCATGCAATGCTTGTACATGTAGGACAATGGTGTGATGGTGAAAGCAGGGGTGAGCAGGCAGGAAGGGAGGTTAGAGCAGGGATGCGTAGGCAGGTAGAAGAGTGGTGAGAGCAGAAGTCAGTGGGGGAGGGAGAGTGGTAGGTGCAGGGGAAGAGTGGTGAGAGCAGGGGTGTGGGACAGGCTGTTGAGAGAGAGAGAGGGCAGCAGAAGGGTGAGAGCTGGGGCTTTGTGGCAGAGCTATGAGAGAGGGGGCAGGGTCAAGTGGTGAGATTGGGTGTGGGTAGGGTCTCAATGTGGGTGGGGATAGCTAATAATAGCGTCTCAAATATAAGCCTGTAGGCATTTTTATCCTATTCTTCCAATTGTTTTAGTATTTGTGTTCTTCTCCTTTACTACAGTAGCACAATGCTGGCAGGAGTTCTGTAGGTAAAATACAGATGTGCATGTCCTGAGTCCCCTCAATTACCATACAGGTACAGGTCCCTCAACTACCATACTTGCTCAGGTCCCCTCAATAGGGCAATCTCTCAAATATAGTGGTGAGATCCCACGCATGTGCAGTAGTGTCTGTACAGGTCAGTCACTACTGCACTTTTGTGGGATCTTGCTGCCATGTTACTGACATCACAATATGGTGACAAATGGTACAGTGGCATTTTGGGTAACGATGATGCAGTTTTGATGGACAGAATGCTGAGGCCATCTTTATTTTATTCTGGGGGGGGGGAGGTATTATTTAAAGATTGACATGTGTATTTTTTTTAATTTAAACTAAGCAAATATTTTTTTATCTTTTGCTAGCTAACCTAAAGATTATCCTATCTTTTTACTGTGGACATGCATTCTGATTTGAAATTAAGAGGAGAAGAAAAACTAAATTTTACTTCCTGTATTTTTCTCTAAATATAACTCTAGGATATTTTGATAAATCCTCCATCCCATGTTTCATGCCTGTGGGCACCTATATTTTTTGCATATGCTGTTCTTTTAAAGTGGTTCTAAAAAGCAGAAGGTTGTATTTACCTTAATGCATTCTATGCGTTAAAATGGTTGAAAAGCTTCAGTTTTTTCAATGTTTAATAAAAATAACAAACATGCCTATACTTATCTGCTCTTTTGCACAGAGCAGCCCCAATCATCTTCTTTTGGGAATCCCCCGCTGGTACTCCAGGCCCCTCCTCTTCATCGGGTGCCTCCAGGGAAAGCTGCACCCATGTATGCTCACTCCCAGAATCCCACTGCTGTGTCCATTGACACAGACAGCTGGACTTGGACCTGCCCCCCCCCCCGGATCCTGTGTCACTAGATTTGATTGACAGCAGGAGGAGCCAATCACTCCTGCTGCTATCAATCTGTCCAATGAGGAGAGAGACAGCAGCAGGAGCCACTGGTTCAAAGTGTGCTCTGTGAGCCTTATAGACACACAGAGCTGGCTCAAGACCAAGCACACATGAGTGCCCCATATAAAGGGGGACCCAAGAAGAGGAGGATCGGGGCTGCTCTGTGCACAATTATTGCACAGAGCAGGTACGTATGACATGTTTGTAATTTTTAAAAAATAAAAAAGCCCTTTGGAATCACTTTAAAAGGAACAAAAATGGCAGGCAAAGAGCAAAAGACTACTGACCAGTATGGTCTGTGCAGCTGATTTTTGCTCCATTACTGGCTTGCCAATGCCTTGTTCTGCATTGTGTTTCCATGTGAAGATGGCCATCTTTGCAACTTCATGTCAGAGTCTCCAGCAAAAAGAACAGTAAGCAGCACAGTAGTAACATAATCAAATATCACTCTAAATGTCCTGAGAATAGCAGTCAGAGGCAACAGTGCCTAAAGCCTGGTACACACTGAAATCATTTTTCATTCAACTCAGTGGGCTGAATGGAAAAAAAATTACAGATCACAGTACCAACACAAGCAATGTTGGTGGGCAGTCTCCCCCACTGTGTCTCTGTATTCTGACAGGGGGGGCTCCCCCTGCCAGAACACACTGATCAGCACTTGCTACATGTCCCTTTAACCACTTAACAACCGCCCTATAGACAAAAGACGTCTACAGGGTGGTTGCTTAACACTGGGAGGATGTACTATGACGTCCTCCCAAGAATGCGCTTCCCATGCGCCCCCTGGGGCACGCACATGGGAACATCCATGACCGCCAGGTCAAGGGGACCCGGTGCATCAAGGATCGCAATGAATGGCCGATGTGACTGGCGATCACATGTAAACAAGCTTGGGAAGTGCCAGCTTTTCTCTCCCCTCTCCACACCGATTGGTGCATTGTGAGAGGAGAGGGGGGAGAGAGGACATGCTGAAGCACTGTAGGTGATGTGTAGTGCCCACAGCGCTGCTAAGTGACAGGCTGCAGCCCCCACCATCCATCCACCCCCATCACCCACCCAGCCATCCTCACCCCATCTATGCTCACCCACCCAGCCATCCTCACCCAGCCATGCTCACCCATCCAGCCATGCATGCTCATCCACCCATCCATGCTCACCCAGCCATCCATCCATGCTCACCCACTCAGGCGTGCTCACCCAGCCATGCTCACCCATCCATCCATCCATGCTCACCCAGCCATCCATTCATACTCACCCATCCATCCATCCATGCTCACCCAGCCATCCATCCATGCTCACCCACCCAGCTGTGCTCACCCAGCCAACCATCCATGCTCACCCACTCAGCCATTCTCACCCATCCATCCATCCATGCTCACCCACCCAGCCGTGCTCACCCATCCATCCATCCATGCTCACCCATCCATCCATCCATGCTCACCCAGCCATCCATCCATGCTCACCCACCCAGCCATGCTCACCCAGCCATCCATCCATGCTCACCCATCCATCCATCCATGCTCACCCAGCCATCCATCCATGCTCACCTACCCAGCCATGCTCACCCATCCATCCATCCATGCTCACCCACCCAGCCATGCTCACCCACCCATCCGTGCTCAGCCATCCCCATCCATGCTCATCCATACCCATCTGTGCTCAGTCATCCTCATCTGTGCTCATCCATCCGCATCCATGCTCATCCATCCCCATCCATGCTCAGTCATCCGCATCTGTGCTCATCCATCCTTATTCGTGCTCAGTCATCCCCATCCATGCTCAGTCATACCATCCCTGCTCATCCATCCCCATCTGTGCTTATCCATCCCCATCCATGCTCAGTCATCCCCATCCGTGCTCAGTCATCCCCATCCGTGCTCAGTCATCCCCATCCGTGCTCATGCATCCCCATCCACGGCTCATCCATACCCATCCAGGGCTCATTCATGCTCATCAATACCACATCAGTTCTCATCTGTGACACATCCATGCCACTACAGTACCCATTTGTGCCACTACAGTGCCCATCCGTGCCACTACAGTGCCCATCCATGCCACTACAGTGCCCATCCGTGCCACTACACTGCCCATCCATGCCACTACAGTGCCCATCCATGCCACTTCAGTGCCCATCCGTGCCACTACACTGCTCATCCATGCCACTACACTGCCCATCCATGCCACTACAGTGCCTCACAATAGTGTAAAAGATAGTCAAATTAGATTTGAAATGTATGCCCCTAGAACACCTGACGGTGCTCCCTGCATGTTCATTCATCCCCATCCGTGCTTATCCATTCCCATCCATGCTCAGTCATCCCCATCCGTGCTCAGTCGTCCCCATCCGTGCTCATGCATCCCCATCCACGGCTCATCCATACCCATCCAGGGCTCATTCATGCTCATCAATACCACATCAGTTCTCATCTGTGACACATCCATGCTACTACAGTGCCCATTTGTGCCATTACAGTGCCCATCCATGCCACTATACTGCCCATCCATGCCACTACAGTGCCCATCTGTGCCACTACACTGCCCATCCATGCCACTACAGTGCCCATCCATGCCACTTCAGTGCCCATCCGTGCCACTACACTGCTCATCCATTCAACTACACTGCTCATCCATGCCACTACACTGCCCATCCATGCCACTACAGTGCCTCACAATAGTGTAAAAGATAGTCAAATTAGATTTGAAATGTATGCCCCTAGAACACCTGACGGTGCTCCCTGCATGTTCAAAAGACTCATTATGCCTCCTAGAATATACATTGGGGTGTTTGCTTTCCAAAATGGGGTAATTTTTTGGGCATTTCAATTGTCCCAGTGCTCCAGGACCTTCAAAAGTGCAAGAGGTAGTCAAGAAATTATATGAGTAATTTATGCTCCTAGAACACCTGATGGTTCTCCCTGCATGTTGGGCCTCTGTATGTGGCAATGTGTAAATATCTCACACATGTGGTATCGCCATACTCAAGAGGAGTAGTAGAATGTGTTTTGTGGTGTAATTTGTGGTATGCATATGCTGGGTGTGAGAAATAACCTGTTAACCTATGACAATTTTGTGAAAAAAAAGAAAAAAAAATCTTCATTTTGCAGAGAATTGTGGGAAAAAATTACAACTTCATAAAATCACCATGCCTCTTACTAAATACCTTGGAATGTCTACTTTCCAGAAAGGGGTCATTTGGGGGGTATTTGTACTTTCCTGGCTTGTTAGGGTCTCAAGAATTGAGCAAGGCCATCAGTACATCAGGTGTGATCAATATTCAGTGATTGGCACCATAGCTTGTAGGCTCTATAACCTTCACAAAGACTAAATAATATACACTAATTTGTTTTTTTTTACCAAAGATATGTAGAAGTATCAATTTTGGTCAAAATTTATGAAGAAAAATAACTAATTTGCAAAATTTTATAACACAAACAAAGAAAAATTCATTTTTTTACAAAATTTCCGGTCGCAGGGAACAAGTGAGCTGCACATGTAGAGATCCTGCATGTGCATTAAGGCATTCATCCACTCTTCTTCCCGCCATCTGATGAATGGTTGAAAGAGCTTGTCTCCACATTGTTCCTTGCTCAACCTGCGGACTATACCTATAACGATACACCATACACATTGGCATTTCCTCTATTCCCACGCAGCCCTCTTACTGCCCATACAGTATCTATACACACTATTGATGGTACGGGTTGACCCATACCACCGGGCAGCCCACTTTCAGTGAGCCTTTCCTCTTGAAATCCTGCTGTAGGTGGGGTGGTTCATCCCCCCCACAACCCCTCCCACCTTCCCTCTACAAGCGGCAGTGTTGGGGTTGATCAACTCTACCTTCCTTCATGAACCTTTTGATACCAGTGGCAGCAGCATTTTTTACTCCTGCTTTTAATCTGCACTACTTCTATACGAGAACCTACATTTATGCTGTATACAGTATAAGCCTGATCGATAGATATGAGCTATACCACCACTTCCCCCTGATGAAGAGGAACAACGCACAATCTTGAAACACATTGGGTTGCACTCTGTTTCAACGACACAGTAGTACATTAAATAAGTGGTTCTGCTATATGTACTGTTGCATTTTAATATCACTTTGTATATTGGGTTAAATGTACCCCATTTCATCCCTTGTTCCTGCTTTTCCCCTTTTTATTTTAACTACAATTTTGTAATAAACTACAAATTCTTTTACACCATTTTGTATTCTTGTTTGAGTGGAGTCTATGCCCTTTAAAGTCCCATCAAAGGGTCTCATTTTTCTATAGTGCATCTTGAAACAGCAACACCACATGTTTTCAGAGAGTCCTGTATTTCATGAAGTTTTTGTGGGTTTTCTTTACATCCTGAACAATTTACCTGGCAGTTGTGGTTGAAATGTTAGTTAGTCTACCTGACCGTGGTTTAGTTTCAACAGAACCCCTCATTTTCAACTTCTTGGTTAGAGTTTGAACACTGCTGATTGGCATTCTCAATTCCTTGGATATCTTTTTATATCCCTTTCCTGTTTTATACAGTTCAACTACCTTTTCCAGCAGATCCTTTGACAATTCCTTTGCTTTTCCCATGACTCAGAATCCAGAAACGCCAGTGCAGCACTTGATGAAAGATGCAAGGGTCTGTCAGGAGTCTAAAAGCTCATTGACCTTTTATACACACACACTAATTACAAGTAAATAGATCACAGGTGAGGATGGTTACCTTTAATAGCCATTCAAACCCCTTTTGTGTCAACTTGTGTGCATGTTATCAGGCCAAAATCACCAAGGTATGTAAACTTTTGATCAGGGTCATTTGGGTAGTTTCTGTTGTCATTATGATTTAAAAAGAATAAATACAGTTTATTGATAATAAATGGCTTCAGCCTAACACTAACCATGAGTGAAAGAAATGTTTTTGTGTGATCATTCATATTATTTGAAAAATGGCTAAGAGATCATAAATTCTGCCAGGGTATGTAAACTTATGAGCACAACTGTATTTACAGTTCTGGATGTTCTCTATAATATAGCAAATCTTTACTTTACTTTGAGTTTGTGCCTACTTTAACCTCCTCGCGCCGCCGCCATAGCCGAATGACGGCTACAGCGCGTCTCTAAAATGCCGGGAGGATGTCTATAGTCTATAGACGTCCTCCCATTTGGCTCGTGCTGGGCGCGCTCCCGTCGGAGAAAGCAGCGTGCGCACCGCCGCACACCGCGGGAGCATGCCAGTGGGTCGGGCGGACCCGATGTCCGCCGGAGACCCGCGATCTCCTTCCAGAGAGCCGGAACGGGGAACTGCCGATGTAAACCAGGTGGTTCCCCATTCTGTGAGGGGGGGCGTGCCAGATCTACTGATCAGTTGGGATCAGTTAGATTTGTCATGCCCCTGCCAACCCCACCCCTCCCCCCCACAGTTAGAACACACCCAGGGAACACAGTTGACCCCTTCACTGCCCCCTGCAGGTTAACCCCTTCATTGCCAATGACATTTATACAGTAATCAGTGGACATTTCAATTTCTGATCGCTGTATAAATGTCATTGGTCCCAAAAAAGTGTAAAAAACGTCCGACATTTCCGCCGCAATATCGCAGTCCCGATAAAAATCGCAGATCGGTGCCATTACCAGTAAAAAAATAAAAATAAATAAAAACAATGTCCATAGTTTGTAGACGCTATAACTTATGCTCAACCCAATCAATATACGCCGATTGCGATTTTTTTTACCAAAAATATGTAGAACAATATATATTGGCCTAAACTGATGAATAATTTTTTTTTTGTTTTGTTTTTTTGCATATTTATTATAGCAAAAAGTAAAAAATATTGTTTTTTTTTCAAAATTGTCGCTCTTTTTTTGTTTATAGCGCAAAAAATAAAAACCGCAGAGGCGATCAAATACCACCAAAAGAAAGCTCTATTTGTGGGAAAAAAAGAACGCCAAGTTTGTTTGGGTACAACGTCACACGACCGCGCAATTGTCATTTAAAGAGTGACAGCGCTGAAAACTGAAAATTGGTCCGGGCAGCAGGGGGGTTTAAGTGCCCATTAAGGACGTGGTTAAAGTAGTTGTAAAGGCAGAAGGTTTTTTTTATCCTAATGAATTCTATGCCTTACAATAAAAAACTTATTTTATATTAAATTCTGTGCTAAGGGTAGTAGGGTATACCTTATTATAATTATATTAAAGGTAGTATGGGGAAAGCTGCCCTCCTGAATTTCCAAAAGGAAAAATATAATGAAACAACACACAGGAAGATGGCGCTATCCCTGGAGATGGTGACCCTCCTTAGGTAAATGCTTATTGTGTAGCCCACAACCATGAAGCAATATGTATGTGAAATATGTTGAAATAATGTGAAAATGTTTAAAGTGACAGTGTATATAAACTTTGTGCGTTTAACATCAGATATATGTGATATTTAGAAATAAGGTCTCATTGTCCATATAAAAGTGAAAAAACGTGAAAAAACACAATAGTCTCTAGAAAATTTTCCAATTCTTGAACCAAATTCGTGTTCAGTGACTTTTCAGTGATAGTTCATCATCATTTCCAAGGTGAATCGGTGACTTCACACTGTGCTCCCCTCCTGTGTCCCCACTCACCAGAGCTTGGCACCCCTGCAGGGGTATCTCACATGTGCTGATCCTTTTTCCCGGCTCCGATCTCCTGATCAATCCGTCTATGGTCTGGAGCAGCAATCCAACAAAAACCTCCTCCGATGCAGCGGTATAAAAAGAACAAGTATCCCGATATAGTGTAATTCCGAACAAAAGTTTATTGCATCCAGTGTTAAAATATTAAAATAATTAAAATACACAATCGTCCGCAAGCTGTTTGTGGTTCTTAGTGGAAAATAGCAAGTCCGCAGCGCAGCTGCTGTTTGAGAAAGAGACATCCCCCTTCCTCTTCCTGTGGCTGGCGCTCCACCTAGCACATCCACCGAACCCGGACGTGACGTAGGAACGTGACAGACGTACTCACTGGCCCCGCCTAACGCGTTTCGTCATCAATCACTGAACACAAATTTGGTTCAAGAATTGGAAAATTTTCTAGAGACTATTGTGCTTTTATAATTTTAAAATATTTTTTTTCACGTTTTTTCACTTTTATATGGACAATGAGACCTTATTTCTAAATATCACATATATCTGATGTTAAACGCACAATGTTTATATACACTGTCACTTTAAACATTTTCACATTATTTCAACATATTTCACATACATATTGCTTCACGGTTGTGGGCTACACAATAAGCATTTACCTAAGGAGGGTCACCACCTCCAGGGATAGCGCCATCTCCCTGTGTGTTGTTTCAATAAAAAACTTCTGTGTGCAGCAGCCCCCTTAATACTTACCTGAGTCCCACCTTGATCCAGCGATGTGCACGCCTCAGTCATCCGGGACTCCCCCTCCTGATTGACTGAGACACAGCAGCAGCGCATTGGCTCCTGCTGCTGTCAAAGTCAGTTAGCCAATGAGGAGAGAGGGGCAGGGCCAAAATGCGGCTCCTTTTCTGAATGGACACACAGAGCTGTGGCTAGGCTTGGGTGCCCCCATATCAAGCTGCTTGCTGTGGGGGCACTGCGCAGGAGGGAGGGGCCAGGAGCACTGGTGAGGAACCTGAGATGGGGAGGACCCAAGCTGCTCTGTGCAAAACCATTGTACAGAGCAGGTAAGTATAACATGTTTGCTATTTTTAAACAAAAAAAAATTAAAGTTTGGTATCACTTTAAATAATGTAAAGTCACAGAGGAGATGATTATAAAAATACAGATAACAAAGAAGAAAAAACTCTAGGTCAGACAACAGTTTAAATCTTTCTGTTTCTGTCAGTTAGGAGAGTATACATTGCAAGTTTACGTTGTTCAATAAAACTTCATTTTCTTTCTTGTAAAGGTTGACTATTTTTCAATGTCAACTGCTTCTAAAAACCATTCACCAGAACAATATTATTTACTGTACTTCAGCCAGAGTCAAAGAACTTTGTGATACTATCTTAAATACCCTCTAGGAATCGAATTGTGTTAGTGTGAACTGCTGCAAACCTATCTAGCAGTGACAGAAAGAGCTTATATATGGAAACAAAGGCTGGGCTGTTGCTAAAATTTTGTACCACTATGCTGCTTTTACCAGGAAATGCCCTTGAGTAATACCTGATAATGAAGATTAGTGTTCAGGATTCTGTCCTTTCATTTACACTATGGTGTTCTGAACCTGCTTGATCCATGCAATAAGTGATGACTTACTGTACCTTGCTGTGATCTAAGCTGAAATAATCTTTCACCTATATACTCTAACAAACATATAGAAAATACAATCCTGTTTGCAGCATTCTTTTGCAAATATAAGTTTATTGATAAAGCATAAATCACTTTATTTTAACACCTCATGTCACTTTAATATTTGATTGCATTGTGTTTATTTATGTTTTGAAGTTACACAACATTTTGGTTTGCTTTGTACAAAAAAATGTTACTTACAGTACAATCAGAGCAAGTGCTGCTTCTATTTTTGATAAAACCTATGCTAATAAAGTTTTCCCTAACCAGCAGGGGCTTTGTCTCCCTGACCTACCCACTACACAGAATGCACACCAACAAGAGGGTGTCATGTACCTCACAAGCGACAAAACTCAATCTCCTGCACTTAGGCTACTTTCACACTGGGGTGGGGAGGGGCGGTAGTGGTAAATCGCCACTAATTAGTGGCGCATTTACCGCTATAATAGCAGTGCTATGGCTCCGCTATGCAGGTGGGAGCAGGGTGCTTTTAACCCCCAAGAAGGGATTAACAAGTGGTTAAAAGCGCCACCGCTCGGGACTTCAGAGGTGCTGTGCCGCCATTTCGGGAGCTCTGTCCATTACTTTCAGTGGAGGGAGCGGTGTAAGAGCGTTGTCCACACCGCTCCCCACACCGCCCCAAGGATGCAGCTTGCATGACTTTTCTTATCGTCCTGCAAGCGCACCACCCCAGTGTGAAAGCACTCTGGCTTTCACACTGGGGAGAATGGGGGGAGAGTTTTTCAGGTGCTGCACAGGAGCTATTTTTATCACCGCAGTGCCTGAAAAATGTTCCAGTGTGAAAGTAGCCTTAGTAGTGGGTACAGACAAAATGATTGCCACACCTTGCTGTCCTCTGAAGACTGGGGAAGTCTATTTACACCAGGAACATGGGACAAAACAGAGGGGGCACAGGCCTAGTACATTATCTTCAATAAATATCTTTAACAACTTAAGCCCTGGAAAGCTTTACCCCCTTTCTGACCAGAGCACTTTTTGTGATTCGGCACTACATCAATTTAACTGACAATTGTGCGGTCGTGTACCCAAACAAAATTTGCGTCCTTTTTTTCCCACAAATAGAGCGTTCTTTTGGTGGTATTTGATCACCACTGCATCATTTCTGATCGCCGCTATAAACAAAGAAAGAGCGACAATTTTGCAAAAAAAAAAAAAAAACAATATTTCTTACTTTTTGCTAAATTCAAATCCAAAAAAAAAAAATATAAAAAAACATTTTTTTTCATCGTAGGTATGAATGTCCCTTAGATGACAATTGATCATCACATGCACCTCATTCCGCCAGAGAGAAATTTTTGGAAAGTAGTTAGCCAGGGTACCTGGCAACAAAAATGGGAATGTTCAGCTGTGCAAAAAGTAATAGATACAATCAAATATTAAAAACAATCATTTTTTAATAGAAAATGTATTAAAACCAAATGTAGTTTGAATATTGATACACATGTTCAGAGTAGGTACAAAATACATGAACAGTAAAAGGATGCTGGTTCAGTTATGGTGATGCAGATAGAGAATGATCCGACATGTTTCGCCGTGTGTCCAGCTTCCTCAGGGGGCAGGTGATTTCTCACTGCTAGTTGATGAAAATAAAAAAAATCAATATCTTAAGTATACAGCATCAATACATA
>BLSH010295622.1:159412-191071 GCA_018402905.1 Glandirana rugosa
TCCGCCCACACGCCTGTTCTGGAACAATGTTAATCTTCGGGCTACCTAGGTGTCTGATTTCCGGTGACTCATCTCAACTCGCTTGGAGACCTTCAAGCCCAAGACGACCAGGCAGGCTTGAAGCCCTGTTTCAGGCCCAGGCCCAGGCCTGCCTTGGGCTTGCTAGCGTGCCTGTTGCTTGGGGTAACTTTAGTTACCCCTGGGCTTGAAAATACGTGTTTTTACCGACATTGTTTCAGGACCTTTCGGGATCTCCCGACGTTTTCCTTCATTTTACCCCCATTCCCATCCCGTTCACGGGATGTTTTTTTACCCCTGTCCCTTTATTGACTCAGTGGCCTTTAGTCTGTGGATCCATCGGGCTTCTAATTGTAACAAGGTCTTGTCCGCACACCCGCCTCGAGTATGGGCAGGGATGTGTTCAAGAGCATGAAATTTAATGAGACGAGTATCAAAGGAATGGTATAAGCCTATATGCCTATTGATGGCAGTTTTCATGCGCCTTTTCGGGGTAGGTGCAATGTGATCCTTTATTCGCTTTATGAAGGGACGTTTAGTTTCCCGACATAGAAATTGCCACACTTGCAGGTGGCAATGTAAACAATCCCAGGGGACTGACATGTGACCCTTCTTTTGCTAAGTGAATGTTCGCCATTAGGCAAAACAAAATCATTGGTATTAGACATATAGGGGCACACTTCACATCTGCCACATGAATATTACCAATATGAGCCAATTTATCTTGTAGAGATGGGGCCCGTCTATATTTGATTGCCGGTTGATTACTGATATGTTTTTGAATTTGAGGATCCGATGAAAGCAGGGGCCAATGCTGATTAATGATACGTCTAACATCACTGTGCTGTCTACAGTAGTTGGTAATGATATGTATAGTTGGATCAGTTTTATTCTATTTTTGCTGGTATAGGAGATCAGATCTGCGATGTAGGCAAGTTTTATTATAGGCCCTTTTGAGACAAGAGTGGCTGTAGCCTCTCGCTTTCAATCTTAAATATAGCTCTCTAGCGGCCTTTTTAAAGTCTGCCTCACTGCTGCAATTTCTCCGTAAATGGAGATACTGACCATATGGAATATTTCTAATTAAAGGTTTAGGATGACCACTAGAGGCATGTAAAATTGAGTTAACTGCAGAGGGTTTCCTGAAAAGTGATGTGCCAACATTACCCTCAGAGTCTATATAGATTTCCACATTAAGAAAATGAATTATATTTTGATGACACATCATCGTGAAACTTAAATGGTAATCATTGGGAGTTAGGGAGTTGACAAAGGTCTGAAGTAGGTCTTAAGGCCCTGACCAAAAGATCAGTATGTCATCTATATATCTATGCCAGGAGACGACATGGTCAAAAAATTCGGACATGTTGTCTCGGGCAAAAAGTTCTCTCTCCCACCACCCCAGGTACAGATTGGCATTGGACGGGGCACACTTGGTCCCCATCGCTACGCCCTGCATCTGGAGGTAGTGGGAGGAGCCAACAAGAAACACATTCCATGTCAAAATGAATCTCAAAAGAGACAGAACAAAGGCATTGTATCTAAGGGATGTGGTCGGCCTTTGGCACAAGAACTGGGATACCACCTGGAGGCCCTTTTCATGAGGTATAGCATTGTATAAACATTCTACATCAATAGTAACCAGCCAAATGGGGCTGGAGAAGCTAAGGCCTTCAAGGGTTTTTAGCAGATCGATGGTATCCTTGATGTATGATGGGAGGGAGTGAACATGGGGTTGTAAGTAATCATTGACTAAGCAACTTGCATTCTCTGTTAAACAGCCACAACCGGACATGATAAGATGGCCAGGTGGGTCCAAAAGGTTCTTATGAATCTTAGGTAAGGCATACATAGTAGGAGTCCTAGGCTCCTTAGTATTCAAAAAATCATAAACATCTTTGTCAATGACGCCCGTGGAATAGGCCAAAGTAATCATGTCTCTAAATTCTCTATGGAAAGTGTCAAATTTCATTTTAGATATGGGTCTATACCACTCTCTGTTACTGAGTAATTTCATACACATATTTTCATAGAGTGAGGTATCCATAACAAGAAGGTTTCCCCCTTTATCTGCCGGTTTTATGGTTAAGTTCGTATCCTGTTGCAGATTTTTAAGTGCTCTAATCTGTGACTGTGAAAGATTTGTAGGTGGCCTATTAGAAAGTGGTAATTTCTCAATTTGAGTTGTTGTCTGCTGAATAAATGCCCAAATGTTGGGATTCTGATTTAGCATAGGAAAAGCACGAGATTTAGGTTTGAACATTGTAAGAGGGGAAACAATAAGCCTGGGGGAGACGGAGGCAATTCAGTGCCTCCCTCTGCCCCCAGGTCCATCAAATCACCCAGGGCCTGAATCTCTCGCAAGGAGAGGAGTCAGGTCAGTGGGTGATGTTTCCTGCCTCACGGTATTAGATATGGTGGATGGTTTGTCAAACATGACCTTAAATAGCAATTTGCGGGGAAATAGGTGTAGATCCTTGATTAGGGTAAAGTTGTCCAAACTGTTCTCTGGGCAGAAGGTAAGACCCAATTGTAACACCTGAATTTCTTCAGGGGACAAGGAAGGAGAAGACAAATTAATAATGGTTAGTTGGTGGTCTTCATGGGTGCTTTGGTGGGGAGGGCATCCAGGCTCGGGCCCAAGTTCAGGTCCGGATGCTTGGGAAAAAAGATAGGTGCCAGTTTGGAATCGCTCGTGATCATAGTGGCTAGGCTGGAAACATTGGAAACTGATTTGCTTACCTTGACTGTAGGCGCAGTGACCGAAGTGGATGAAGAAAGTGAACTAGTGAGCATGGGTGCCGAAAATACAGGAGTGCCGAGTTGTGATAAAGAAGGTGATCGAGTAGGGGGAAGTTTGGGGCGTGCTCCCAAAGGGCGCCGTTCAGACTTAGATCCCATAGTGTGACGGTGTGGGTCCGAGAAAGTGGTGTCCAGGTAATTTTTCAGTTTTTTTGACAGTCGACTGCTGGAAAGGTCATGTTAAATGGTAGACTGACTGGAAGAAATGGAAGAAATCACATCAGTAGCTACATCATTCCTATCTGATGGAAAATTAGTATCATGAATGTGGAATGGTCGAAGGCGAAAGAATTGTGTCCATTTATACCCATATCCATTGTCATGGACGGCTTTGTCTCTTAGAAATTTTATCTCTTTATTTTTCATCACATTCGATGCAAATTGTTCTATATATTTATGCAACTCCTGTATTTTCTTAGAATATGTATTCAATGAGACAGAGGCAACCATGTGCTCCGACAGCCATTTTTTAATTAATTTGTCCACTTCTAGAAGCTCAGCTTCATATTGTTCACATAGAATAGACATCATCTGAGTGGAACAAGATAGTAAATTCTGTTCCCACTTAATTTTGACGTTGTCATCAACTTTTTTGAGATTGGTAAATATCTGAACACGTAGTCCCCAAGGGACTATATGGTGCTCAGTATATTTCTCAAAGATATTGATTTTTTTATTTTCATCAACTAGCAGTGAGATATCACCTGTCCCCTGAGGAAGCTGGACACACGGCAAAACATGTCGGGACATTCTCTATCTGCATCACCATAACTGAACCAGCATCCCTTTACTGTTCATGTATTCTGTACCTACTCTGAACATGTGTATCAATATTCAAACTACATTTGGTTTTAATACATTTTCTATTAAAAAATGATTGTTTTTAATATTTGATTGTATCTATTACTTTTTGCACCGCTGAACATTCCCATTTTTGCTGCCAGGTACCCTGGCTAACTCCTTTCCAAAAATTTCTCTCTGGCGGAATGAGGTGCATGTGATGATCAATTGTCATCAAAGAGACATTCATACCTACCTTGTTGGTCAGATGATGTCTATTCTATGTGAACAATATGAAGCTGAGCTTCTAGAAGTGGACAAATTAATTAAAAAATGGCTGTCCGGGGTGAGCATGCGCGGAGGGTCCATGGCGGCTGTGTAAGCCAGGAGCTCCGTTCCTTCTCTGCCTCTCGGAGCCCATACCGCATGCAGCGGAGCTCGGTCATCCCGCTCAAGAGGCAGGGGAGCGGGGGACAGCTTAGGGCAGGGGTGTCAAACTGGCGGCCCTCCAGCTGTTGCAAAACTACAAGTCCCATCATGCCTCTGCCTGTGGGGGTCATGCTTGTAATTGTCAGCCTTGCAATGCCTCATGGGATTTGTAGTTCCGCAACAGCTGGAGGGCCGCCAGTTTGACACCTGTGGCCTAGGGTATAACCCAAAAACGAACCGAAGACCGGGTCCTCACCGCGATCTCTGCATCCGGCCAACCAAACTAAATCGAGGCCGCGGCTTGGGCCTACATACCCGATGGCGCGCAGCGCCTTAAAGCATAGTGAGTTTGAGGCGGAGGTGGTCTCATCAAGGGGGGCTCTGGCGGCTTATCAATTATTAGGAAACCCCTCCAACAAATTATGATACCCCTCTCCTGAAGTGGTTAGTTGAGGGGCAACTGGGGTAGGTCCTTTTGACTGTGTTTGAGCCCAAGGCCTTCTCTTGCAGCTTCACATGGAAGCTGAACCGCAGGCATATATAAAACTCTCTTTGCTCAAACAGAAATTACAGGACCTGGTTTTATTTCATCAGAAGTGGAATCTACTTTCCTCATAACACTATTTTGGTTATTCTACCTTCCTGCCATAAACTTTCTTTTTAAACTACTTCATCCTCTTTTACTTGGATCCTCCTGAAGGGGGGGGTCTTCACTACCATTTTCTTTAAAAATTACAGATCCCCTTTGGAACATGCAATCGGGAGCAGTCAGACAGGACCTCACTCGTCAGCCGGGCTTTGATGCCCCAGCCCCAAAGGGCCCTCAGGGGGCTAAAACTCCCCAACCATCCCCAGGGACCATTGAGGAGATGGAAGCCGGATCGGACGGGGGCTCTCATGTAATAGCATCTCCAGGTCTTCCCGTAGTCAACCTTCGGCTCAGATCCTCTCCCCAGCCTCCACAATTTCACTTTTGGAGCGGACTTTAGATGAGCTTATTATGACACCTTTTAAGGAGCAGAGCTCTGTTAACCTTCCTGTGGACCCGTCTACCCCCCAAGCCCTAATACCCCACTCGGATTTCCATATGATGATGGAGGTGTTTTCCAAAATGCTCTCTAAGGGCCTTGCCCAAACAGCCTCTCAAATTACCTCTGTTATCCAATCTGACCTTCAAGGCTTGGGAACTAGAATAGATGCAATAGAACAGAAAACGGACCAATCAATCTCCAGAATCAATCAAAACACAGCACGTATACAGGATCTGCAGGACCAATTGGAATGGGCCCTCTCCAAAATAGACGATCTGAAAAATCGCTCCAGACGCTAAAATTTCCGTATCTGGGGGGTCCCTGAGACCATCACAGATGTACACGCGGTAGTGACTGAGTTTATTAAAGAAAACATCCTAGGCATCCCAGAACACTGCCTGGAATTGGACAGCGCTTATAGAGCTCTTCAACCACCGAGGTCAGATGGCCTACCTAGAGACATTGTGGTAAAACTTCACTTTTATGGAGTCAAAGAGGAGATCATGAAGGCCTCTAGATCTAACCCCAATCTTTCTACCCAAGGTCACCCTGTTCAGGTCTTCGCTGACTTATCACCCGCTACCATTCAGAAACGGAGATCTCTTAAGCCTCTTCTAGAAATTCTCAACAAGTCAACAAGTCAACCATTAGGTGGTCTTTCTCCTTTAGACTAACTTTTATCTTCAAGAGCAAGAAATTTGGCGTTTCCTCCTTCAAGGAGAACAGCTATTGATCAAGCTCAACCTCATCTCCCTGGATTCTACTTCAACTTCTCATCACAAGAACGTGGGTCCTTCCAAAAGACCTTCCCCCCAGAGTCCTGTTCTTCCAATGCGGCGGAAACAGCAGCAGAAGAGGGCTAAGGACTCCCATTCCCCTTGATTTTGGTCATGTTTTTTTGCTTCAGATCCTCTTTTTGGTCTTGCGAGATCTTTTTCAATGACCGTTGTATACTAACACTCCTTCACCGTGGGGGACCTCAGTTCGGTTGTCTACATTTTGTTCTAAGGACATAGTTTCTCTGATATACTCTCATTGCGTGGTTTGGGGCTGGCTGGCATCCTCGCCCTCTCCTGGGCTTAGTCCTCTCTGGGGGGATGGGATGTGAGTCGTTCACAGGCTGTCCCCAATGCTTAAACCTTCATTTTTTCTCGCTTGTTTTAAATTACATGTTGCAGGTTTATTCTGTTGAACTTTAATGATTCTGCCAGCTTCCCCTTGATTGGACTGATCATATCGCTAAGGAACCAGAGAGATCTCTATTGTGGTTCCCATTTGGCCTACCATGGGAACCCAGATGCCTTCAGCTGGGAGCCTCTGTGGGGGGGGGGTTTACACATTTACATTTTTAGCTCCAGATAAGTTTGTGTTTTCCGGGTAAGCCATTATTATAATTTCTGCTTGGGCTCCAGAGGAGTGGCCGGGAAGGAGGCCATGCTCCTCCCTCTGATTTCGGGATATTCTAGATGGTATTCCCATGGTCAGACATTGTTCTGCTGTTTGGGCAGAAACTTGTGTCCCTTTTCCTGCTAGTGAGGGGACCCTCTAATCTCTTCATTCCCAGGAATTTTGGGGGTCTTGTGGTTAGTTTCTGCCACATTCCCCTTCTGTTTGTTGCTTTTGCATCTCTTCAAAATCTTCTGTCCTATCCTTTTGTTACCGTTCTGCTTCTACTCTCTCTTTTCAGACACCAGGAAAGGCTACTACGTAGAGGGCTCCCGCGGATCAACACCACCGCTGCTTGGTTTGACAGGTCCTCTTTTGTACTTGCTCAGGGTCGGGTGAGTCCTTGGTTAGTGTGGTCTGTGAATAGCTCCTTACACAGTTCCCATGTCCACTAATTAACCTTTGTTTCTGAGAGTGGCATCTCATAACGTACAGGGTCTTAACTCCCCCGTAAAACGGAAAAAGTATTTTAATCTCGCCCGCTCTCATCATCTAGACATACTCATGCTTCAAGAAACACACTTCCCAGAGCAATATGTCCCCAAATATATACATTCTAACTATCCACAGTTCTTTTTAGCGAATGTGCCAGAAAAGAAAAGAGGTGTGGGAATCTTTTTCGCTAAGCACCTAGCCTTCACCCTTATGAAAGAATTTAGGGATCCAGAGGGGAGATTTATTTTCCTGAAAGGGTCCATGGGGGGGTGACTTACTCTCTCGTGTCCTATTATGCTCCCAATACCGGCCAATCTAAATTTTTCCAGGGGCTATTTATGCGTATCCTACCCCTCATCGTGGGGAATGTAATATTGGGGGGGACTCTAATCTGGCCCTTGACCCCATGCTAAACAAATCAGGCTCAGGTCCATTCCGCCTGATTTGGCCCCCGAAGCATAGCCTAAAACTTGCGAGACTTCTCTTCTCCATAGGTTTCATAGATATCTGGAGGGAACTAAATCCTAGAGTGAGGGATTACACTCACTACTCAGCCCCACATAAGAGCTTGGCAAGAATAGACCATATTTTTGTCCCTTCTTCCATATCTCCTATAGTCATTAAATCCTCCATTAAAGACTCCCCATTGTCAGACCATTCTATGGTAATAATACATATCAAAGTCGAGACAGGTGGAGTGAGGAACCCCCAATGGCGCCTAAATGAATCCCTTCTGAATAATCCAGTACATTGTGTATTGTTAGAAAAGGAACTTAAAGACTATTTTCTTAGGAACGACAATGGGGAAGTTTCTCCCTATTTCTCTCTATTGTGGGAAGCCCATAAGGGGGTTATGAGGGGAAACCTCATACAATTATCAGCCAGGTTGAAACGGGAGAGGAATATTGACATAGAGAAACTGGAAGGGGATTTTCAAGAACTTGCTAAAATCCATAAAAAGTATCTGACCCATCACTCGTGGACTCAGTTGGAAGCGGGAAGGGTATCCCTGAACCTCGCCCTCACTACCAAAGCTGAGAAACAAATTCAATGGTCCAGGGCTAACTCGTATTTGCAAAGAGCTCATATAGACCCCAAGTTGGCTGCCAGATTGTCACCCAAGTGTCGCTCCTATTCTTTTCCTAAGATCAGGGACCAGGCGGGTGTTCTAACTCAGAATCCAAAAGGAATTATGTCCATCTTTCAAAAATTCTACGCTAAACTTTACAACGCAGGGCATGCGGCTTCCCCCCCTGCACTTGAAGCCTTTGTGAACTCCATCCCCCTTCCTAGACTGTCGGAAGATCATTTAGCTTCTCTAGAGTTGCCCTTTAATGACGTGGAGGTGCTGGAGGTGATCAGAAACCTTAAGAAAGGGTCGGCCCCAGGCCCAGATGGCTTTTCTACGGGGTATTACAAAACCTTTGGCCCAGTTCTTGCTCCCTACTTAACAAAATTCTTCAATTCATTAAGAAATGGTACAGTTCTTCAAAGTGACTCCAATAGAGCATTTGTGTCGGTCATCCCCAAGCCGGGAAAGGATCACACTGACGTTAGCAATTACAGACCCATCTCTTTGATAAACAATGATCTCAAAATTATGACTAAAGTTTTAGCGAATAGGCTGTCTAAAATTATAGACCAAAATGTCCATAAAGACCAGGTAGGCTTTATCCCGGGTAGGCAGGGCCCTGACCAGATCCGTAGAGCAGTAGATATTGTGTCGCTTCTTAACTCAAATTGGGATGGGAGCTCAGCTCTGGAGGGGTATATCTTATCTATCGACTTACAAAAAGCCTTTGATACGGTAGATTGGTTTTATCTTTTTGAAGTATTAAAGAGATGGGGACTTGGTCCTAGATTTATCCAAACCTCAAAAGCTTTATACTATAATCCTAGTGCCCAAGTCAAGTTGCATAGCTTCTACTCTGATCCTTTCCCTATCTTCCGGGGCACTATACAAGGATGCCCCCTATCCCCTTTAATTTTCGCAATAGCGATGGAGTCTTTGGCCATTGCCATTAGAGAGAATCCAAATATCCAAGGGATTGACTGTGGTCTGTACTCACACAAATGTGCGCTATTCGCGGAGACTTACTTCTGTTCATCTCCTCCCCCTTCATGTCAACTCCTAGGGTTATTCCGCTTCTCCAAACGTTTGGAGAAATTTCAGGTTTCTGTGTAAACTGGTCCAAATCAGCAGCTTTGAATGTATCTTTGCCTGAACGAACTTTAATCTGTCTAAAAGAACAATACAAGTTTAGCTGGAATTCCTCCCAGATCCCTTACTTGGGGATCCATCTGATAGCCAATATTAAGAAACTATTTGATGCTAATTACCCCCCTCTCCTTAAAAAATTGGCACGGGACATTTCAAAATGGGAGCAGGAGGGCTTATCTTGGTTGGGTAGAATAAACGCGATCAAGATGACCCTCCTTCCTAGGATTCTCTATTTCTTCAGGGCTCTCCCCATTCCAGTTAAGAAGTCTGATATACAAAAATTACAGTCCCTCATTCTGAAATTCATTTGGGCCCGTAAGGGTTTTAGATGTTCAGCTAAGGTGCTCTATAGGAGACGTAATCAAGGAGGCCTGGGACTCCCACACCTCTTTAAATATTACCAGGCGGCTGAACTGGCCCAGTTCTCAATTGTTTTCTCCAGAGGGAACACACCAGATTGGGTCAAAATAGAGAGACAGGCAGTTCCCCATAACACTATTGACTTTCTGTTGGGTATCCCTCAGAGATTGAGACCCCCGATTCTCTCCCCAACTTTGTCCCACTCCATGGCACTTTGTTATTCAGTTTTCAAATCTCCCAACCTGATCTCATCTCTCCGTCCTCTTACTCTCCTTTTTCATAACCCTCAGTTCTCACCCGGTATGAACATCAGAGCTTTTAAATGGTGGACGGACAAGGGTCTATATCGTATAGGACATTTTCTATCGCTGGCCGGACCCTTGTCTATATCACACTGTATTAACAAGCTAGATATGCCACCCTCTGAAAAATTCAGTTTCGCCCAAATACAAAATTTCCTTACAGTTTGGTGGAACTCCAGGAAAGATCACTCAGGTATTACCCCTTATGAACAATGGTGTTCGGGAACTGTTGATACAAGAGGGGGTATCTCTTTGATCTACGCTTCACTGATGGAAGACTCATCTAGACCACCCTTTGTGGATAAATGGGAAAGGGATCTAAACGTAGAATGGGATACGGACAAATGGACCTCGTTGTTTGTGCGCTGTTATAAAGGGATTACTAATATTTCATTGAAGGAAGCTAATTTAAAGGTATTTATCAGGTGGTACTTTGTACCATCTCGATTGGCTGCCATGTTCCCTAATTCCTCTAATTTATGCTTCAGGGATTGTGATCATGTAGGGTCCTTCCTCCACACATGGTAGGAATGTCCCCACCTTAGGAGATTTTGTAACAGAATTTTTAACCTAATTCGTAAGATCTCAGGCCTCCCAATCCTTCAATGCCCAGAAATAGCCCTGCTCAATTCTAAACCTGAAGGTTTGGCCAAACCACTATTTAAACTCGTCCAATTTATCTTAATGGGTGACAAAATTACAATAGCTAGGTCATGGAAACGCCCGTCTGTATCCTTCTTGGAAGCTAAACGGAAAATATCTTGGATCATGGTTCAGGAAAAGCTGGCCAGTTACATCCTCGATACTTCCCCTAAATTCGAGCTAGTTTGGGATCCATGGAAGAACTACTTGAATATCCCGCTTTAGCTTTTTCTTCCTTTCTATGCCTCTGTGCCTGCTTTTCTCTCTATCTTATTTTATTCTTAGTATCTATTTGTTTACTAGGGTCAGTGTGCTTGTTGGGCGGTTCCGCCTCCTTCTAGTTATGTGGTTGGGGAGGGTTGTTAAAGACTCTCTATAAGTGACTTTAATAAACAGGTTTTGACTGTATAGATAACTTCAGCTCCTTTAGTTCTGGGAGAGGTTACTGCTCTTAAAAGCTTTGTATGTTGTGATGGGCCCGGGGGGGGGGGTTGGTCGGTGTCTAGCTTCACGGTCACAGTTTGATCCCAATTGGGGTGACCGGGGGATTGACGAGACCTCCCTTATCCGGGTGTTATCTTCTCTCATTGTTGTTATTCCTCTCATTGCCATTCGCCTCTCTCTGACAATTACATTGGGTTACTTTCATTTACATGTCAATCATTGCCAACATAATAATCTGTATTTTGTATGAGATGATTAGATCAGTGACCTCTAGTAACTTATAAGCATCTCTCTTGCTGTTTTTGTAAAATTTTTTCAATAAAAAGATTTGAAGCGAAAAAAAAAAATGGCTGTCCGAGCACATGGTAGCCTCTATCTCATCGAATACATATTCTAAGAAAATACAGGATTTGCATAAATATATAGAACAATTTGCATCAAATGTGATAAAAAAAATAAAGAGATAAAGCCGCCCATGACAATGGATATGCGTATAAATGGACACAATTCTCTTGCCCTCGACCATTCCACACTCATGATACTAATTTTCCATCAGATAGGAATGATGTAGCTACTGATGTGATTTCTTCTGCTTCTTCCATTTCTTTCAGTCAGTCTACCATTTACCATGACCTTTCCAGCAGTCGACTGTCAAAAAAAATGAAAAATTACCTGGACATCACTTTCTCGGACCCACACCGTTACAGTATGGGATCTAAGTCTGAACGGCGCCCTTTGGGAGCACGCCCCAAACATCCCCCTACTCGATCACCTTCTTTATCACAACTCGGCACTCCTGTATTTTTGGCACCCGCGCTCACTAGTTCACTTTCTTGTTCACTTTCTTCATCCACTTCGGTCACTGCTCCTACGGTCAAGGTAAGCAAATCAGTTTCCAATGTTTCTAGCCTAGCCACTATGATCACGAGCGATTCCAAACTGGCACCTATCTTTTTTCCCAAGCATCCGGACCCGAACTTGGGCCCGAGCCCGGATGCCCTACCCACCAAAGCACCCATGAAGACCACCAACTAACCATTATTAATTTGTCTTCTCGTTCCTTGTCCCCTGAAGAAATTCAGGTGTTACAATTGGGTCTTACCTTCTGCCCAGAGAATAGTTTGGACAAGTTTACCCTAATCAAGGATCTACACCTATTTTCCCGCAAATTGCAATTTAAGGTCATGTTTGACAAACCATCCACCATATCTAATACCGTGAGGCAGGAAACATCACCCACTGACCTGACTCCCTCCTTGAGAGAGATTCAGGCCCTGGGTGATTTGATGGACCTGGGGGCAGAGGGAGGCACTGAATTGTCTCCCCCAGGCTTATTGTTTCCCCTCCTACAATGTTCAAAACTAAATCTCGTGCTTTTCCTATGCTAAATCAGAATCCCAACATTTGGGCATTTATTCAGCAGACAACAACTCAAATTGAGAAATTACCACTTTCTAATAGGCCACCTACAAATCTTTCATGGTCACAGATTGGAGCACTTAAAAATCTGCAACAGGATACGAACTTAACCATAAAACCGGTAGATAAAGGGGGAAACCTTGTTGTTATGGATACCTCACTCTATGAAAATATGTGTATGAAAATACTCAGTAACAGAGAGTGGTATAGACCCATATCTAAAATGAAAATTGACACTTTCCATAGAGAATTTAGAGACATGATTACTTTGGCCTATTCCACGGGAGTCATTGACAAAGATGTTTATGATTTTTTGAATACTAAGGAGCCTAGGACTCCTACTATGTATGCCTTACCTAAGATTCATAAGAACCTTTTGGACCCACGTGGCCGTCCAATCATGTCTGGTTGTGGCTGTTTAACAGAGAATGCAAGTTGCTTAGTCGATGATTACTTACAACCCCATGTTCACTCCCTCCCATCATACATCAAGGATACTATTGTACTACTAAAAACCCTTGAAGGCCTTAGCTTCTCCAGCCCCATCTGGCTGGTTACTATCGATGTAGAATGTTTATACAATGCTATACCTCATGAAAAGGGCCTCCAGGTGGTATCCCAGTTCTTGTGCCAAAGGCCGACCACATCCCTTAGATACAATGCCTTTGTTCTGTCTCTTTTGAGATTCATTTTGACATGGAATGTGTTTCTTTTTGGCTCCTCCCACTACCTCCAGGTGCAGGGCGTAGTGATGGGGACCAAGTGTGCCCCGTCCTACGCCAATCTGTACCTGGGGTGGTGGGAGAGAGAACTTTTTGCCCGAGACAACATGTCCGAATTTTTTGACCATGTCGTCTCCTGGCATAGATATATAGATGACATACTGATCTTTTGGTCAGGGCCTTATGACCTACTTCAGACCTTTGTCAACTCCCTAACTCCCAATGATTACCATTTAAGTTTCACCATGATGTGTTATCAAACTAGAATTCATTTTCTTGATGTGGAAATCTATATAGACTCTGAGGGTAATCTTGGCACATCACTTTTCAGAAAACCCTCTGCAGCTAACTCAATTTTACATGCCTCTAGTGGTCATCCTAAACCTTTAATTAGAAATATTCCATATGGTCAGTATCTCCATTTACGGAGAAATTGCAGCAGTGAGGCAGACTTTAAAAAGGCCGCTAGAGAGCTATATTTAAGATTGAAAGTGAAAGGCTACAGCCACTCTTGTCTCAAAAGGGCCTATAATAAAACTTGCCTACGTCGCAGATCTGATCTCCTATACCAGCAAAAATAGAATAAAACTGATCCAACTATACGTATCATTGCCAACTACTGTAGACAGCACAGTGATGTTAGATGTATCATTAATCAGCATTGGCCCCTGCTTACATCGGATCCTCAAATTCAAAAACATATCAGTGATCAACCGGCAATCAAATATAGACGGGCCCCATCTCTACGAGATAAATTGGTTCGAAGTCATTACGAGACCAATTTTCCACAAAATATTGAACTTTGTGGCACATATTCATGTGGCAGATGTGAAGTGTGCCCCTATATGTCTAATACCAATGATTTTGTTCTGCCTAATATCGAACATTCACTTAGCAAAAGAAGGGTCACATGTCAGTCCCCTGGCATTGTTTACATTGCCACCTGCAAGTGTGGCAGTTTCTATGTTGGGAAACTAAATAAAGCCTTCATAAAGCGAATAAAGGATCACATTGTACCTACCCCGAAAAGGCGCATGGAAACTGCCATCAATAGGCATATAGGCTTATACCATCCCTTTGATACTCGTCTCATTAAATTTCATGCCCTTGAACACATCCCTGCCCATACTCGAGGCGGGGGTGTGGACAAGACCTTGTTACAATTGGAAGCCTGGTGGATCCACAGACTAAAGACCACCGAGTTTCCAGGCCTTAACGATTTTCTTAGCTTCAGATCATTCCTTTAACATACTGTTATATATTGATTTGGTCCCCTCAGCTTCACACTTCCTTAACCCAGCCCTTGGTCCCCTTTTTTCCTTTTTTCTTTTTTTTCCTCCTTTTGGTTCTCCCCCCTCCTACGTCCCATGTCATTTATTGCTAATTGCTGCATATTTAGACATGGGGAACCATAGATCATTTACACTAAGGTGTATAATTCATGGCACATTTATGTGTATATTTGTTTAATATTTTTTTTAAATTTTTAATTCATTGTTTTTTTTTCATTTTGAATCTTTTGTCCACTATATATTATTGTTTTTGCATTAATTAAAATGATGATTTGTTTCCCTAAGGATATCTGTTATTCGTATTAATTGTTGGAATAAACATCTGTGATCAATGTGAGCATTGGACACTACTGCCGGAATGCAGATTTGGGTCCTTCCCTGTTCTGCGGTAGCGCATTCTTCCTCTTTTTTCTGTCTTAGTCCCAGGTTTTCTTCCTTCTTTTTCTTCTTTTCTTATTTTGTTCTCCTTTGTGGTGTGTATTTGACTGGTGCTGGATACGGCCGGTTGTTATGTGGCGCAACTCGTCAGCTGTTGGCCAGAGTGCACCCTGGGGTTTGGAGTTCTGTGTAAATTTTCGCTTTACACTTTTCTCCTTTGCCGTGGTTGTCTGCCTTTGGTACACGTGACTCCGCATCACACATGATCCACCTGTCTACTGTGGCATTGTCTCACTCATTGGCCGCCTGATTTGCGCCCCATATAGCATGTGACCTTTACGTCACACGCCATCTGCTCTCTACATACTATTTAAAGCCGCTGACATCTCAGCTATGTCATGATACTCCTGGGAGTTTTGCTGGCCACGATCTATGTTTTTTGGTATGTACTTTAACGACCGGTCGTCCCATGAACTATGCTTGGTCGGATTGTTTAACTTTCCTTTTTCGGGGATTATTGCCCCTATGTTGTCTGACCGATTCTTGCTGAGGGTGACTCTGGAGCCTGGCCATACATCTATGTCGGGCACTGATGTCCCCCTATCACAGCATGAGTCTCAGATGACATTTATATACATTGATGTACACACACAATGCATTTTTATTGGTTTCATTTTTTTTTTTTCACAAAAGTTTTTATTGAGGTTTAAAGACGTTTCCATACCATACAGTAAGTACAAATTTCAACAAATTCCAAAACTTTGAAATCAATCACTTAATGTGATGTCTGGTTTCATGTCGACTTATGCCGCAGCATGAATATTAGGGGCCTGGCCTTATGCCCATGTCCGCTTACGGCACCCCCAATCTGCGGACCTGTCTGCTGCACAATTTTCCAATTCTTCATTTTTTGATTATAGTGTCCTCCTTATTTATAGTGTTCGCATCTTTTGGTCTGGCATATCGACTCCTGGTCCTGTCAGGATAATATTTCTTATGTTTATGTAAGTTTATATTTTTGACTTTAGGTAGTAGAACACCTTTTTAAGATTTGAGAGCCTGTATTTAATGGCAAATCATGGCTATACATAACTTAAACTTGTCCTTAAGGATGATATCTGGAGCTTATGTCTATTTAATAGTATATTAGTGATTTTTTTTTTCCTTTTTCTTCCCTCCCATTCTCTTTTTTTTTTTTTTTCTTCTCTCTTTAGTGGATCTTGTTCAGATAGACTGGATGCTCGTTTATGTGCTGCCTCTGGCACTGTTTGGGCTTCGCTGCAGCTCTATGTGGGTAAGGTCTTTTTGTGGGTCTGCATTATTATCTGGCTGTTGTGTCCCACGACTTTAAGATAGGACAATATATTGTATGTATTGATGCTGTATACTTAAGATATAGATGTTTTTATTTTCATCAACTAGCGGTGAGATATCACCTGTCCCCGGAGGAAGCTGGACACACGGCGAAGCATACCGGGATGTTCTCTATCTGCATCACCATAACTGAACCAGCATCCCTTTACTGTTCATGTATTCTGTACCTACTCTGAACATGTGTATCAATATTCAAACTACATTTGGTTTTAATACATTTTCTATTAAAAAATGATTGTTTTTAATATTTGATTGTATCTATTACTTTTATTACCATTTTTGTTGCCAGGTACCCTGGCTAACTACTTTCCAAAAATTTTTTTTCATCGGTTTTGGCTGATTTATATTCTTCCTCATATTTTTGGTAAAAAAAAACGCACACGGCATTTATTGATTGGTTTGCGCAAAAGTTGCCGTGTTTACGGATGATGAGAATTAATTTCTGGGGTTTTTATTTTTTCTTTATTTTTTACTAGTAATGGCGGCGATTTTTAGTGATACTGCAATATTGGGGGGGGGGGACATGTCGGACATTTTTGACACTTTTTTGGGACCAATGACATTTATACAGCGATCAGAAATTTAAATGTCCACTGATTACTGTGTAAATGTCATTGGCAGTGAAGGGGTTAACCTGCAGGGGGTGATATAGGGGTTAACTGTGTTCCCTGGGCATGTTCTAACTGTGGGGGGGGGGGCTGGGCTACCATGAGCATAAGAGATCTAACTGATCCCAGTGACAGGGATCAGTAGATCTCTTATGTCCCCCTTGAAAGTCACATTGGGTCCGCCCGAGTCTCGGGCACACTCATCCGGAGTGTGTCGGGCATGAGAGCGCACCACCGCCGGCGCGTGCTCGCCCCCTAGCTGTGCCTGCAGCGTAAAAAGGCAGCGATTCGCGGGACGTGTCCACACTGCCGCAGTAAATATACTGGGTGCGGTGTGGAGCTGGTTAATAAATGAACAGAGGTAAGTAATATACTCACAAACAAATACTTGTATCACAGCTTTTCATAAAAACATCAGCGCAAATCCATGAAGAAACATCCACCTCACTAACTGTCAAGTAGTACCATAACGTGTTTCGAAGCATGCCTCTTCCTCAGAGCCAACCAAATTGTGTCTCACGCAAACACATACAGTACCTCACATGTTTGTAAATATTTTATTATATCTTTTTATGTGACAACACCGAAGAAATTACACTTTGCTACAATGTAAAGTAGTGAGTGTACAGCTTGTATAACAGTGTAAATTTGCTGTCCCCTCAAAATAACTCAACGTGCAGCCATTAATGTCTAAACCACTGGCAACAAAATTGAGTACACCCCTAAGTGAAATTGTCCAAATTGGGCCCAACGTGTCAATATTTTGTGTGGCCACCATTGTTTTCCAGTACTGCCTTAACCCTCTTGGGCATGGAGTTCACCAGAGTTTCACAGGTTGCCACTGGAGTCCACTTCCACTCCTCCATGATGACATCATGGAGCTGGTGAATGCTAGAGACCTTGCTCTCCTCCACCTTCCGTTTGAGGATGCCCCACAGATGCTCAATAGGGTTAAGGTCTGGGGACATGCTTGGCCAGTCCATCACCTTTACCCTCAGCTTCTTTAGCAAGGCAGTGGTCATCTTGGAGGTGTATTTGGGGTCATTATCATGTTGGAATACTGCCCTGTGGCCTGGTCTCCAAAGGGAGGGGATCATGCTCTGCTTCAGTATGTCACCATACATGTTAGAATTCATGGTTCCCTCAATGAGCTGTAGCCCCCAAGTGCCGGCAGCACTCATAGAGCCCCAGACCATGACACTCCCACAACCATACTTGACTGTAGGCAAGACACACTTGTCTTTGTGCTACTCACCTGGTTGCTGTCACACACGCTTGACACCATCTGAACCAAATAAGTTTATCTTGGTCTCATCAGACCACAGGACATGCTTCCAGTAATCCATATGCTTAGACTGCTTGTCTTCAGCAAACTGTTTGCATGCTTTCTTTCTCATCTTTAGAAGCAGTTTCCTTCTGGGATGACAGCCATGCAGACCAAGCTGATACAGTGTGCGGCATATGGTCTTAGCACTGATTTGCTGAGCCCACGCCCCTTCAACCTTTGCAGCAATGCTGGCAGCACTCATATGTCTATTTCCCAAAGACAATCCCTGGATTTGAGCATGTGCATTTAACTTCTTTGGTCGACCATGGCGAGGACTGTTCTGAGTGGAACCTGTCCTGTTAATCCACTGTATGGTCTTGACCACCATGCTGCAGCTCAATTTCAGGGTCTTGGCAATCTTCTTATAGCCTAGGCCATCTTTATGTAGAGCAACTATTCTTTTTTTCAGATCCTCAGAGAGTTTTTTGCCATGAGGTGCCATGTTGAACCTTCATTGACTAGTATGAGAGAGTGAAAGCGATAACACCAAATTTAACACACCTGGTCCCCATTCACACCTGATACCTTGTAACACTAACAAGTCACATGACACTGGGGAGAGAAAATTGCTAATTGGGCCCAATTTGGACATTTTCTCTTAGGGGTGTACTCACTTTTGTTGCCAGTGGTTTAGACATTAATGGCGGTGTGTTGAGTTATTTTGAGGGGACAGCAAATTTACACTGTTATTTAAGCTGTACACTCACTGTTTTACATTGTGGCAAAGTGTCATTTCTTCAGCGTAGTCACATGAAAAGATATAATCAAAAATTTACAAAAATGTGAGGGGTGTACTCAATTTTGTGAGATACTGTATATTATAAACAGAAATAGTGGCACCATCATAGGGGGTGTGTCTCAATCCCCTCAATGGCCATGACGACAATATCGACCAATCACATTGGAAACAGGTATCTTTCTGTCATTTGAGCTCCCATGCATAGTCTGATTTCTAAACACACAGTTGTTGTTTAGTACTAATACAATGTATATCTTATTTTGTAATTGAAGAGTGGGTATACTGCCTACCCCGCTGCACAGGTGCTTAGTGTGTTGTATCAACAGGGCATCATGAGTATAATTGTAGGAAACACTTTGCATTACTATCTAGCAGTATGTCATGATCCCCTTGAGATGGTTACTGTGTGATATCTGTTTATGTTTTCAATAGAATTTAATGAAATAAATAAATTTGTTCAGCCGACCCCTATGTTGATAAATATATCTTTCAAGCCTTAGCATGTTGCCCATATTAGCCCCCAGAGTCTGGCTGTCGGGGGGTTTGCCGACTTCCAGTGTAAAAGGATCACTAACCTGGCTTGGAATAGGGCCCTGGAGATGGCCAGCCTGATTGTCTCATTCTGGACAACCTCTTCCAAGATACTCAGTAGGCACTGAACTGGGTTCAGGGGAATGGTTACCTGGAAGACCCTATTGGTGGTGGAGACCACCTCACTCCAATATCGGTGCAATTTTGAGCATCACCTCATGAGGTGGTTAAGATCCCCTGTTGTTCTTCTGCATCTACTGCACAATGGGTCAGGGATCCCCCCCCCATCCCGTGTATTTTCACTAGTGTGTAATGTGCTCTAAGCAGTATGTATAACTGGAATACCTTTTGGGAAAAATTCAGTGAACACGTATTTACTTCTTGAAGGGCCTCATCCCATTGATTCTCAGCTAACTCTCCCACATCCGCCTCCCATCGTGACTTCGCCCTATCTGGGTGGGCCCTCAAGTGCTCACCCAGAAGCATATGATAGCACTGTGATATAAACCCTTTGGTTTCCCTCACAGATTGGAGGAAATGAAAAATTGAAGTAGGCGAAAGTGGCCAATCTGTTGACTCCCCCTGGGCTCTGACTGCGTGGGACAGCTGTAAATAGTAAAACAGCATGTGAGGTGGTAGGTTGTATTTGTGCTGGAGTTCAGTAAAGGGCAGCAATTTCCCCTGGTGGAACACCTGGGAGACCAAAGTGATCCCCCATGCCTGCCACCTGGGCCCCTGCTGGAGCTTAACAAGTTCACTGTAGGAGCTATTATCCCAAAGAGAGCTGTACTTAGTATAGCCTGTTACCTGTTCTATCTGTTCCAGATTTTCTGGATAAGATTATAAGTAGGCATTTGCTTGTTGGGTTTACAAAATAATTGAGCCTTTAGTCCTTCTGGGACAGAGTGTGTGCCTGCACCTGCGAGCAAGAGATGCAGGGAGGAGTTCTTGGGTCCATGGGACATGGAACCAATGAGGTGTTGGAGTTGGGCCACTATATAATAAATCCAGGGATTTGGGAGTGCAAGGCCTCCACCATCCTTAGGTTACTGAAGCTGTTCTAACTTAAGTCTGGGGGGACGTGTCCCCCAGAGAAGGAGCCTGAATAGTGAATTAACTATCCAAAAGATTTTCAGGGGAATTACGACCGGGGAGTTGTGTAAAGGGTATAGAAGTTGGGGTATGAGAATCATTTTAATTAGGTTTTTTTTTTCCCAGGTAAGGACATTCTACGTTTGTTCCAGATATTTATCTTGTCTTTGAACTTCGCCAGCAAGGGCTGTATATTAAGAGTGCAGTAGTCCGTGAGACTGGGGGAGACAAGTATACCCAGGTATTTAAAGGAGGTCACCAAGGGGATAGTACCAGGAATTGATTCAGCCTGACCCTGAGCATTGTCTAACAGCATTAACGCTGATTTGGTCTAGTTCAGTGGTTCTCAACTCTGGTCCTCAGGACCCACCAACAGGCCAGATTTTAGGTATTACCTTGGGGAGATACAGACTAGAACACTCCGATCACTGAGCAGCAAATGAGATCACCTGTGATGTATTTCAGTTATCCTGCAAACCTGGCCTGTTAGTGGGTCCCGAGGACCGGAGTTGAGAACCACTGGTCTAGTTAATCGTGAGACCAGAAAAATGTCCGAACTCCACGATTAAGGACATAGCATTGGGCAGGGAGTGTGGGGTGTCGCTTAGAAATATCAGCATGTCATCTGCATATAGCATACGTTTCTTGTGCATTTCACCATACTGGAAGCCGGTGAGACGTGAACTGTCTCATATTAGTGCTGCAAGGGGTTCTATTGCTATAACGAAGAGCAGGGGCAACAGGGCACAGCCCTGCCAGGTGCCCCTGCTCAACGCAAAAGCCTGAGACAGTCTATCCAATATCCTGATGACCGCCTGCGGGGAGCTATAAAGGAGACCTACCCAGGCAATGCACCGGGGGCTGAACCCAAATTTGGCCAACACCGCCCAGAGATAAGGCCAGCTAACACTATCAAATGCTTTATTTGCATTGAGTGAAAGGAGAGCTCTCTGATCCATATTGTCTGCCCGTGTCTGCATATTAAGAAATAACCACCTAACATTGGTGGCCGTAGACTTTTGAGGCATGAACCTTGCCTGATCAGGATATATAATAGATAGGATAACTTTGTTCACCCTCATTGTCAGGACCTTAGCTAGGATTTTTACATCACACTGAAGCAGAGAGATGGGCCTTTATGATCCAGGGTCTAGGGGGGTCCTTTCCTGGTTTCTTTTAATAATTTTTTATTTAAAGTTTACAAAGATAAACAAAATGACATGCCCAATGATGATACAAAGTATAGAATAACACGCAAAACCAGTGATCGTTCAGTCTTGCAGAAGACGTATGCATATAAACATGTTGGTTAGCTATCTACCTTCCTGAAATGGAGTCTGAAATTATCAGTGTGAGATAGTACCCCAGCACCCCTAAAGGGATCACGCTGTGCTGGAGGACTAACCCCCCAGAGATTCCAGATGAGCCTGTCCCCTATGAGAGAAAGGCTAAGCGACCTTTTATCAGTGTGTGGGCATCCCTAAGGTGCCTCGGATAAGAGAGCGGGAGGGAGGTCCGACATAATTGAACTCTGACACAGGGAGACTTAAAGTCGCTGTTACCCTGGGATGACCAAATGATCCTTGGATGGTCTAGGTCAGTATATGATTTCAGGAAGTACATTCTAAAACAACTTGAAGGCAGGGGTGAATGGATGCCTGAAGATCCTGGAAAGTTGGGAAGAGAAAGGAGGGAGCATAAAGAAGGAAAGAAGAAAGGTACAAGGTAAAGGTTAGCCAATCAGCAGTTGTGGCTCGCAAGATAGGTCATTTTGGAGCTCCAGGTATCAAGGGAACCCCCATATAGTGGGTCCATGGCTCCCAGATGATTTCAAACTTTGCTACTGTGTCGGAGATAAAGCTGGCCAATTTTTCTTGGGACATAATCCACGAGATCTTCCGTTTAGCCAGAGCAAAGGAGACTTTGGGTTGCCTCCATGCTCTGGCTATGGTAAGCTTTGCTCCTAGGAGGATAAAGTGAATCAGTCTACGGCTTGGTTTAGATATCTTGGGCAGATCTGAGTTCAGGAGGGCAATGGCTGGGGATCTTGGGAGCTGATGGCCTGTGATTCTGTAAATCAGGATGAAAATTTTGCTCCAGAATTTCCTTATTCTGGGGCATTCCCACCAAATATGTGCCATAGTGCCCTGCAATTGCCACTCCCTGAACCATTGCGGGTTAGCTGAGGGAAAGATAGCTGCAAGTCTAGTGGGAACCATGTACCATCTAGTCAGGACCTTGAGGCTAGACTCAATCAAGGAAATGTTGATAATGCCTTTAAAAGCTCTTACATTAGCTGTTTGCTACTTTTCAAGAGACCAATGCAGTTGTAGGTCGTTCTCCCAAGCTGTCATGTGGGGCAATTTGTCTGTCTTGTGGGCCAAAGAGAGGTAGATGATGGAGATACCACCCTTCTGATCTACAGCCTCGCCACACCACTGCTCATATTGCGTAATTTGAGGTGGGATAGGTTTGCTTTTCCAGATATTCTGGAGAAAGTGTTGGATTTGGTGAAGGCGGAAACATTCAGAATTTGACACGTTAAGCTTGCTTACACAATAGCTTAAGGAGAGAGGACCTGTGGAGGAAAAGAAGTGCCCTATTCAGTATAGCCCCTTGTCAAGCCACCATTGAAATGCTTTGATGTCTAGCCCTGGGGGGAAGCATGGGTTATGGAAGATATGCGATAGGGGGTGAGTTTCTGACACCAGTAAGGAGGAAGTTTTCAGTCTGTCCCAGAGTGACAGCGATTGAGAGAGGATGGGAGAAAGGATCTCCGGGCGATCTCTGGGGGGGATCCAGAGAAAAAAGTCTGGTGTAAAGGAGGGTGTAACCTGTCTTTCTGTGTTTATCCAGTCTGGTTTTTCGTATTTGGAGTATACTTTAGATAGCTGGGCCAGTCTGGCAGCTTGATAATACCATAGGAATCATGGTAGGCCTAGACCCCCTTTCAGTTTTGGTTGAAATAGTGTTTTCCGAGAGATTCTGAAGCTAGCCGTTTCCCAAACAAATTTAATTACTTTGTTTTGGAACGCGTCTAAATGGGCCTTCTTTATTGTGATGGGAAGGGAGCGGAACAGATACAGGAGTCTGGGAAGGAGAGTAATTTTAATGGCGTGAATTCTTCCCAGCCAAGAGAATTATCCCAGCTCTTCATGTCTGCTTCGAGTTTTTTGTACATGGAAGGGAAATTGGAGGAATAAAGAATTTTAGCCGTGAGGGAGATTCCCAAATACCCGATAGAGGATTCGCTCCATACAAAATCAAAGGAGTTTTTTAGTAGGGTGATTGTTTCCTGTTGGAGTGATATATTAAGAGCTTGTGATTTGGATAGGTTAACCTTGAGGCCAGAGGAGACAGTAAAGTCATGGAGCATTTTGAGTAGGTTGGGGAGGGTTGTGAGGTGATGAAAAGGAGGATGTCATCCGCAAAAAGTCCGCATTTATGTGTCCGTGGGCCTCAGTTGACCCCCTGGATGTTAGGGCTAGTGCATATTGCGATTGCGAGGGTTTCTGTCGCAATGGCAAATATCAGGGGAGAGAGAGGGCATCCTTGCCTCGTGCCCCTGGCTATTTCAATGGGTCTGGAGTAATGCCCTTGTAAGCGCAAGATGGCCTGCGGGGAGGAGTATAGTGCATGGAGTACCCCCAGGAAGCGCTGGCTGAATCCCCAGCATTCCAAGAGGGAGAAGATATATGACCAATTTACTGAATCGAAGGCTTTTTGTAGAACAAGTGAGAGGATCATACCCTTTTGTTTCTCCCCCCCATCCCAATTAGTCTGTAGTATGGAGATGATGTCAACCGCTCTTCTGATTTGGTCTGGTCCCTACCTGCCTGGAATGAACCTGACTTGGTCTTTATGTATACATAGGCTAATAAAGGAAGTTAAACGGTTGACTAAGATCTTTTTTAGGTCATTGTTTATGAGAGATATGGGCCTGTAGTTGCTGACTTCCTCCGGGTTCTTGTCTGGTTTGGGGATAACAGATATAAAGGCAGTATTAAGCTGGGGATCTAAGGGCGAGCCTTCCGTTTTGGAGTTGAAAAATTTTGTTAGGAATGGAGCTAATATGCTGGCAAATGTCTTTTAATAAGGAATTGAAAAGCCGTCCGGGCCCAGTGCAGAGCCTCTTTTGAGGCCTTTTATAACTTCTAGCACTTCGTCTTCCATAAAGGGTTCATCAAGTAAATTTATGTGTTCCTGGGAAAGAGAGGGTAGGTGTAGGTCTCTGAGGAAATTGGAGTTCGTCTGATCCATATCCCCAGGTGAGGAGCTGTATAAATGAGCATAAAATTTGTGAAATGCGGATAGTATTTTATTTGGGTTAGCCGTGAGTTGCTGACCTGCTATTCTTATTCTAGGTAGTGCGTATGTTCTGTGTCAAGGGGAAAGTCTGGAGGCTAACATGGTTCCCATCCTATCCTTTTGGGAGTAAAATTTGGCCCTGCTCCAACGAAGATGCTCGGCTTTAGCCGTGAGGGCCAAATTTAATTCTAGCCTGGCAGAGTCTAGTTGCACCATTGAAATGCTGGAAGGGACTTTTTTGTGCATAGATGTGAGGTGAGAGTAGGCTTTTTCCAGGTTTCTAATATCTATCTGTCGCTCTTTTTTGATCTGAGTTGCTATCTGTATAAGTTTGCCCCTGATCGATTCCTTGTGGGCTGCCCACAGCACAGCAGTTCGGGAGATGTGCCTTCAACATTATTTAGTTGGAAATATTCTTTCAAGGAGTCAGCTATTTCTTTAGCCCTAACGGGATCATTGAGAATAGATTAGTTTAGTCTCCAATGTGCTAAGGGCTGTTTAGGAAAAGTTTTAAGTATGGAGAGTGTCACTATAGAATGGTCAGACCAGACTGTGTCTATGATAGAAGCAGTGTCACTAGCTGGGATTAGGTTTGGGGAGACCAGGATATGATTAATCCTGGCATAGGACTGGTACGGGGTTTTGAGTAGTGTGTGTAATTCCGTTTGGAGGGATTTAGTTCCCTCCAGATATCTACTAGGTTTTGTGTGTTGATGTATTTGGCTATTTTAAGGCTGGCTTTTGTAGGTCGGGTTAGCTGTTCATTTGGGGGCCTTGATTTGTCAAGCCCTTGGTCGAAAGCGGTGTTAGAATCCCCCCCAAAGATGACTATACCCTCTAACAGGGGGTTTAAGGCCCTGAAGAGGGACATGAAAAAGGCAGATTGCCCCTTATTTGGTGCATAGTTTGATACCAAAGAATACAGTTGACCCTCGACCGTGCCCTTGACTAGAATAAATCTTTCATCCTGGTTTCTGAATTCGGACAGCGGTGTGAAATTGCAGTGTTTCGAGAAGAGGATTGCGACCCCCCTCGTCTTATTTTCAGCATTGGCTAGAAAGAGTGTCGGGTAGCTGGGATGAAGAAATTTGGGGCTATACCGATTTGGGAAGTGCTGTGTGAAATTGCAGCGTTTCGAGAAGAGGATTGCGACCCCCCCCCGTCTTATTTTCAGCATTGGCTAGAAAGAATGTCGAGTAGCTGGGATGAAGAAATTTGGGGCTATACCGATTTGTGAAGTGCTTCTCCTTGATCATCATTATGTCCAGTTTGTGAGAGAGCGGTAGCTTTCAAATGTCTTCCTCCCTTTAACAGGGGAGTTCAGACCCTGAGCATTGTCTGTGGCAATTCTGAGAAGGGATTCCGTGGTGCGTGAGTTAGCCATGAACCTGGAAGGTGGGGAAGTTGCTAAAATCTCCGTCACCTACCTCTATTAGTCTTCTCCGTTGTAGAGGGGTTCCGTTCATGGGATGTGTGATGACCTTAACCAAGAGGATGATAAGAGCCACTGACCGCTGGTTGGCTAAGGAGAGAAGGGATGTTAAGAAAAAGATATAATTAAGACACGTTGGAGACATTAGTGAGAGAGTAAGAGAAGAGAACATATGGAGAACAAAACAAAAGAAAGTCTCCTGAGGAGACAACTCGGACTGGGTGGATCAACTCCTACCTGAAGTCCTAAACCGTAACATCAGTTCCTAAATCGGAGCTGACAACTTACCCGTGGGAGGGTATTCCCGCTACCAGGGGGTAGGTGGAGGTGCAAGGGAAATTACCCCCTGCGCCAGCATCATATTGAAAACATTATTATCACAGTACCACTGCACCCATGTAATTTGGGTATTCAGGAACCTTTGTGCTTCAGTGTGGGTACCTTCTCTCTCAGTAGGGGGAGAGCTGTACCTCAATGAGGCATAGTGAAAAAGTACATCTGTTCCAGTGTTCCTCGCATCCGTAGAAGGGTCAAGAGAGTAGTGCAGGGTTTATGCAGTAGTCCTGAGGTTTCAGTGGTGGGGGACCCACTGGAGTAGTGATTGGTGGGAACGATGTAATGGTGTGGTCCGCCTGTGATTGCGGGGCGTGTAGAACAGTGACATTTTTGGCGGCTAACGTTCTTGGGGCTGATGAGAGGCCCGAATTAGTAGCAGAAAACTGTTTTATTGAAAATTTTAGGACGTCCTCACTATTGACCCTTAAACAAGGAGGTGTTGACAATAAACCAACATCTTAATGAAGAAACGATAACCTGTGGAATGGAGAACTTAAAAGTCTTTAAGGTGTAGGAGCCATGGGCTCCTGCGAACAGAGGTGTCACAACTCAATGTATCCCAGGGGGATCTTGAAGTGGGTGAGGGAAGACCAAGGGGGATAATTAGGGGGGCATGTTGTCCTTTTGTTTTTTAGCCCTGGATTTGTTCCAAAGGGGGGGGGTCACAGGGTTGGAAGGAGGCAGTGTTTGGAGGGGTCTGTTAGGGGGTTGGAGACATCCATTGGTGCTTCAAGAGAGATAAGCTTAAGGTCCAGCAGGATCTTTTCCCCATCCTGGAAGTTTGAAAAGGAGTAGGTTTTGTTCTTCAGGGTAAATTTGTCTGCGAAAGGGAAAGTCCACCAGTATTTTATCTCCTTCTGTGAAAGGACCATAAGCAGGGGTTTAAGAGTTCTCCTTCGTTGGACTGTCGAGGGCGATAGATCAGCAAAGATCTGGATTTGGTGGCACAGGAAGGATAATTGAGGTTTCAAGCGCCATTGTCTCATTACTTCCTCCTTTATATTGTAAAAGTGGGGCTTCACAATGATGTCCCTGGGGTGGCCGTCTTTCCTGGGGGGTCCAAGAACCCTGTGAGCCCTATCCAGTTCCAGACGGTGCTGCGGGACATTAGGGATGAGGTTTTTGATCAGATCCTGGACCGCCGTAGGAATGTTCGTGATGGACTCTGGGAGGCCTCTGATCCTGAAGTTATATCTTCTAGACCTGTTCTCAAGGTCATCAATCCTGAGGAGGGCCGTCTCAAGCTGATCCTGGAGAACTTGGATGAGGTCAGAATTTTGGTTAGCTTTGGTGACTGTAGCATCCAGTTTATGTTCGATTGCCTCCATCCTGGCTCCCAAGTTCTGGAAGTCGGCTTTAATGTCTCCTGTAATTTTGGCTGCAGTATTTGCTAGGCCCCTCTCCAGCAGGTCTGATAGTTTGTTGAATAGGTCTGCATTTTGTCTGGCTGTTTCCTGGCCTAGAATATTTGGGGAATGAGCATTGTGATGGCTGGGTGGTAGGGAATCCGCAGGTGAATACGGAAATTCCTCTAGAGTCCAATCCAGTAAGGATTCTGTGCAAGAAGGGGATGGAATTAAAGATTGTTGGCTTCCCCCTTGTGACATAGGGGTATATGTCAGGCAAGAACTTGCTTTGGTTCTGTGTGTCCCTCCTGGTCTGCTGCATGTGGCTGGGCCGAAGAGGCGGCCATATTGGTGCACCCAGCGTTAGCTGCTCCTCCTAATTGTGGGCCAAGGTTCCTTCTGGCTGACGATCCATTAACACCTCTTTTGGAATACCCACACGACTAAATACCTGGACAAGCTCTTTGGCGATAGCCTTAGCTGAGGTATTACACAAGGGAATGGCTTCATTATATTGTGTGGCACAGTCCAGTATTACCAGTATGTGCTGATGGCCCTAGACAGACTTTACTAATGGTCCCACCAGATCCATACCAATTCTTTCAAAGGGCACTTCAATTATTGGTAACGGTACCAGTGGACTGTAAAATGGGGCAATGGCACAGAATACTGACACTCCGAGCATGACTCACAATATTCTGACATCTGCATATAACCAAAAGATTCTCTGGGTTATTCTCTCCTTGGTCTTCTCCATACCCAGATGTCCACCCATCACATGACCATGGGCTAAATCTAATACCACCCGGCAATAGGGTTTGGGAACCACTAGCTGCTCTATCTCCTCCTCCCCTTGCTTTACAACCTGATACAGCAAATTATTTTTAAGAGCCATGTAGGGAAAAGACACCCTTATATTAGGATCAATAGGTCCCTCATATACCATTTTAATGTTTTCTCTGGCTCTATTGAGTGTGGCTTCTTTTAGTTGTTCCGTAAAAAAAGCATCTTTCCTGACCTCTAAGTCAGGCGTCACATTCTGTCCACTCTCACAGTTAGAGTCAGAGATGATTTCTTGTTCATTACCCTCCAGCTGGGGGCTGGATTCCAGCTCCTCCTGCTCCCCAGCCAGTACAGAAAAAGTAAAAGGATCTCCTCCTTTCTTGTATACGCCAACAGTTTCCCTTCCAATTTTGTAATCAAAAGGGTTTGGTGTGAGTTCCAATGTTTCCTCAGCAGGGGGAGCTCTGTCCTCTCGACTCCTTCTGCTTTCCCATAAACTCCAAAAGTGGGGAAAATCTCTCCCCATTAGGGCTTCATGAAGCAGTGAGGGTACCACTCCCACTGAATGCGTCACCATGCCCCAAGGGGTATCAATCTCAACCACAGCAGTCTGGTAGTCATGTGTGTCCCCATGTATGCAAATGACACCAATAGTGCAATGGTGTAACTTTGCGAGATTTACACAATCACCTTTGACTAATGTCACCACACTACCGCAATCTAGCAGAGCCATGACTGGGTTTCCATCAACTGAAATTACACATATTTGTTTTTCCATGCGTTTCCGACATGTTGCAGTACATGCCACCTGTGCAAATAGAGACATGCATTTTTTAAGTAAGCATTATCACATTTCATTGGTTCATAATTTAGGGAACAGTTAGCAGCAATATGACCAAATGCCTGGCAGCGATAACATTTTATGTGTTCTGTACCCAGTCCTCTTAACAGCCTTAGAGACCTTCCTGACCTATTGGGCAGTCTCTAGGTCCTGATCCCATAGTCTCATTATCTGTGGCAACAGTCTTGTCATTTTTCGCCATGCCCCTGAATCCTGGAACAGTCTTACCGGATTCTCTGGTCGATTTTTCACCCCTAGAAACATTGGAGTGGGGCACGGATGGGCTAAGCAAGTCCTCGACAGCAGTATATCTCTCCACCAGGTCCACCAGCTGGTTTGCAGTCTTAGGGTCTCCATGGCTGACTCACTTTCTCAAAGTGGCAGAGAGCACCCATAAATAATGATCCATGACCACACGCTCCACAATCTTAGGGCCCGACAAAGTCTCTGGCTGCAGCCATTTCTTGGTGAGTTTTATTTTAAAATGTTGTATGAAAATCAAACAAACAAAACAGAAAAATCCTTGCCATCCAGGCTCTTATTAAACATTTTCAGTTTTCCTAACAGAGCAGTGAAGGGCTTGTCCCAGTCACCCATAAAATAAAGACAATGCAAACCTTTTATTTCAGTCATAAAGCAAACTTCAGTTAAGCAGCTCTCTCAGGTTTGATGGCTTCCTGAGTACCAGGCCAAAGCAAACCTTTGCTCTACTCCTACTTATTTATACCAGCTGTTGGTGGACACAAGTGGACCTTAAAATCTGTTCCAGAACCAACCCTGCCAAGGTGGCTGGTAAAACCCTGACCAAATTCCACCTTAGTTTCTTGCAAATGAATGCATGCGAAGTGAAACATAACGTCCATCCATCACCTCATAGAAACATAGAAACATAGAAAAGTGACGGCAGAAAAAGACTGAGTAGTCCATCGAGTCTGCCCCTTTTTATTTATTTATTTATTTTTAATTTTTTTTTTTTTTTTTTTACATTAACCTTGTTGCCTGACTATAGATTTATATTTATCCCAAGCATGTTTGAAGCCATTTACTGTTGACTGTCTCACAACCTCTGTTGGTAGTTTATTCCAATCATCAACCACCCTTTCAGTAAAATAATACTTTCTAAGATTAGTTTTGAACTTCCCCCCAGTTAGTTTGAGGTCATGTCCCCGTGTTCTTGATTTTGGTTTCATATTGAAAAGACTGCCCTCCTGAACCTTATTCACCCCCTTGATGTATTTAAAGGTTTTATTCATGTCTCCCCTCTCCCTTCTTTCTTCCAGACTGTACATATTAAGTTCCTGAAGTCCCTCTTGATATGTTTTATCTCCCAGACCTTTCACCATTTTTGTTACCCGTCTCTGAACGTGTTCTATCTTATCAATATCTTTTTGTAAGTGTGGTCTCCAGAACTGGACACAGTATTCTAAGTGAGGTCTCACTAAAGATCTATATAGAGGAATCAGAACCTCCTTCCTTCTGCTGGTGATCCCTCTACTGATACATCCCAGAATTCTATTTGCTTTTCCCACTGCCTGCTCACACTGTTTGCTTATTTTGCAATCATCTGAAATAAGCACCCCCAAATCTTTTTCTTCTGTAGTGCTGGCTAACACTGTACCCCCAATGTTGTACTCTCTAAGGTGATTCTTTTTGCCTAGATGAATTATTTTACATTTAGTAATATTGAACTGCAGTCTCCACTGCTTTGACCAATCTTCCAGCAATGCCAAATCATGTTCCATGTTACAGACACCTCCAGGGATATCAACCCTATTACACACCTTTGTATCATCAGCAAAGAGACATACCTTGCCCAACAAACCTTTAGTTATATCACTTACATATAGGTTAAATAGAACAGGACCCAGTACAGAGCCTTGTGGTACCCCACTAGTGACTGGTCTCTGTTCTGAGTGAACCCCATTTACAACCACACTCTGGAATCTATCCTTTAACCAACTGCATATCCACTGAACCACCCAAGGGTTAAGTCCCAGCTTGTACAACTTTTGTATCAGATCATTATGTGGAACTGTATCAAATGCCTTGCTGAAATCAAGATACGCTATGTCCACAGCACCACCCTGGTCCAAAACACTGGTAATATAGTCAAAGAATTCAATCAGATTTGTCTGGCACGATCTGCCCTCAGTAAAGCCATGCTGCTTTGGGTCCAGCAAGCTGTGTATTTTTAGGTGATCAATGATCAGATGTGTATAAG
>BLSH010295633.1:14005-29070 GCA_018402905.1 Glandirana rugosa
CTCTAAAAAAAAAAAAGTTATCAAAAATAATTCCAAAAGTTATATGTATTGTATCTGCACGTATTGTATCACTCTATTTGTAAGATTACGTACAGTATTAGGTTAGATACGTGGCTAACAGTTCTTGGGCGTTTTCCTATTGAAACAGATCTGAGCAACCACCGATACTCAGTCGCCCCTTGTCTGTGTATTGTGTCGTATCTTTCTCCCTCCCCCACTCTCCGCACCCCCCTGGGTGGGGGCGCCCCCTACCGGGAGGGTAGCGGGTGTTCTGTCGTCCACGGATCCCGTCGACCAGCGATTTCTAGGGAGCTGCTAGTGCACGCTGTCCTCAACTATTGTCAATTTGTCATTTGTATTGTTGATTGACTATCTGCCCTAGGCACCTGCTGTCTTGTGGGCGATGGGAGGGCCATCCCCCGCGGGGGTGGGTCCCCCCACGCCTCTCACCCCCTCCCTCTTTCTATGCTGTGTTATGTGTCTGTTCCCCGCTGACTCATAGCCACCAACGAGTCTAGACAAAGTTATCCTTTTGCGGGTTCTTGACAATCGGTGCATAGATTGGATTATGACATGCATTAGAATGTTTATCTCACTATGTTATGCACGTCTATGTTATGTATATTGAAAACCTTAATAAAAACTATTGAAAAAAAAAAAATCTCTAATCTTGTTCCGAGTGCACTAGTGGCCTCATCATACAGCCCAGCCGTTGTTTACAAAATAAAGAAAGCTTGCAGGGAAAATGTAATTTTTTTGGCTTTATAAATGTAATTATTGCTGCAGTATGTTCTATACATGTACAGATGTGCCACTTCACAGACAGACTATGGGGGCCCCCAGGCACTATATTTAAAGGATTTTTTTATTTGTATTCTTCTTTATCATTTTTGTGGTTTCACTTTAAGTATTAGTAAATCACTGCTCCTTTAAAAATTATGTTTTTTACAAACTTTGTGTTCATTGAAACATGTCCCCCAGGGCAGTACTTGGACCCCCATACCCTTTGTATGCCCAATTACTTGAATATAAGCCTTCAAAATGGGCACTTTTGATTTTTCCAGTTTGGGTCCCATAGACTTCAATGGGGTGTGTTATTCGGTTCTGAACTTTTGTGATCTTCGAAAGTTCTGCTGTGAACAGAACTGGGGGTTGTTCGGCCCATGTCTATTCACCAGCTTTTGCACTCTCCAGTTTTAGTAAACCAACCCACAGGGTTTTAGAACCTTAAAGTCTGCACCACCCACCTGCAAAGGACAGCACTAGCTAGAGTAGCTTTTGCAGGCTCTCATTTGGAAAATATAGCACTTGCCCCTGTACGTAGCAGGCACCCGTCTATCCACAGCTGCAAACAAAAAGAGGGGGTCCATGTTCTGGAACAGCTATGCTTTTCAGCTCAAAGAATGCCTAACAGTATGAACATGCATGCTTTAACTTCCTCCCGCCCGCGCCATAGCCGAATGACGTCCTCCCATTTGGCTTGTGCTGGGCGCGCTCCCGCGGGCGCGAGCGGCACGTGTACGCGCCGCTCGCGCCCGCGGGTGCGTGCCCGTGGGTCGGGCGGACCCGATGTCCGCCGGAGACCCGCAATCTCCTTTCAGAGAGGAGGAACGGGGAACCGCCGAAGTAAACACGGCGGTTCCCCGTTCTGTGAATGGGACATGACAGATCTACTGATCCCTGCCACTGGGATCAGTTAGATCTGTTATGTCCCGACCAGCCCCGCCCCCCCACAGTTAGAACACACCCAGGGAACATTGTTAACCCCTTCACTGCCCCCTGCAGGTTAACCCCTTCACTGCCAATGACATTTATACAGTAATCAGTGGACATTTAAATTTCTGATCGCTGTATAAATGTCATTGGTCCCAAAAATGTGTCAAAAACGTCCGACATGTCCGCCGCAATATCGCAGTCCCGATAAAAATCGCAGATCGCCGCCATTACCAGTAAAAAAAAATAAATAAATAAAAACGCCATAAATCAATGTCCATAGTTTGTAGGCGCTATAACTTTTGCGCAACCCAATCAATAAACGCCGATTGCGATTTTTTTTACCAAAAATATGTAGAAGAATATAAATCGGTCAAAACTGATGAATAAATTTGTTTTTTTTATTTTTTATTTTTGGATATTTATTATAGCAAAAAGTAAAAAATATTGTTTTTTTTCAAAATTGTTGCTCTTTTTTTGTTTATAGTGGCGATCAGAAATGACGCAGAGGGGATCAAATACCACCAAAAGAAAGCTCTATTTGTGGGAAAAAAAGGACGCAAATTTTGTTTGGGTACAACGTCGCACGACCGCGCAATTGTCATTCAAAGAGCGACAGCGCTGAAAACTGAAAATTGGTTCGGGCAGGAGGGGGGTTTAAGTGCCCAGTAAGGAAGTGGTTAATAATGGAATGTTGGAGCTTCTAAGGGAGCCCACCACCAGACATTTAGCTTGTGATCTACCTTCCTATTCTGCATTATAGCTTCAAAAGCGCAATTTCAAATAAATATTTTCTAAAAGTTTAAAACTGTTATTCCTACTTTAAACCTTCAAATACGGGGCGTGGCCTGAAGCTCGGAGAGGACAGACGCACCTTGACAGAGCTCCGGGAATCTGATATAGAATCCAGAGCCATCTGCCGCAGCACAGACCCGGGAAGAATATCTATCATCACAGCAATGTTCCCTGGTGCCAGCGTGACATTTTGAGCCCAAGATTGGAAGGAAAGAGGCCGATCGAGACAGGCCCGGTCGGCTCAGCGTGCGGAGAGAGGAACATCCAAGGAGAGCTCCGGTCCCCAGGAGACCATCCCGCAGCCATCCTGCCAGCAGTGAACGGTGAGTGAGGGGTGATTGGCATCCCGGACCCTCAATCACCCCCCGGGACCAAAATTCAAGAGTTTTGACTCCTGAAGGGAGAAGGACTGAGGCTGCGGCTCTCCCGCCGCTTACAAAGTTAACCCCTGCTCAACCATAGGCCCATCCACGCTTGGGAGACTTTTGGAGGCTACCCCAGGGACCTGGGAAGCCACCACAAACCCGGCGGAGGTAAAGTGCTCCACTCGCTCGGACGCTAGTATTAAATTTTGGCCACGGCTTCATCTGAGGCCTACGCCGCCGCCATCTTGCTACACCCGGCCGCGGCGCCCAGCCCCAGGAACACATCATACAGACCCCAAACTACTACCTGAAGGTCCTCATTTACTCACAGTGGAGGGGACACCATGATCCCAGCTCAATGACTACCTTGGCCAGGTTCCACTGAGGCCTAGTAACAACAGCCATCTTACTCCACTATACACCCTTATGATTGTAGCTGTGGTCCTCAGAAAGATACTTTAAGCCTTCAACACACCCCCCGTCAGGTCCAATGTCTCAGTAACTTTTTACCAGGGTACCCTGTGTCAAGCTCATATACATAACCCCCGGGAAAACTGCATTCACAGCCTTCACCCTTAAGACTTCAACGGAGGGAGAGGCCCAAGTTTGGACCCTGTACATGATAGCCATGTGAATTATCATCCTTGTCTCTGCCGCCTCCTTAAGGCTCCCGCATAGCCAGCTTTAACCTTCTTTATCCACGGGAGCCCCATTCTCCATTTGTCGATCTGCCTGGACAGCTCATGGTGAAAATAGGGCCAAAAAAGGCAACCCTCTCATCAACCAATGTGCCACGGTCTTCCCAGACCCTAGACAGCTATCTACTCAGACCTGACTCCCCAGCCTTCAACATGCAAGACTGTACATCGGACCCTTTAGCCCCATCTGGGGCGACTGGGGGGATTTCTCAACAATCTCCCCCCCTCCCAACTAACGTTCTTTCACCTCCTGTCACTGTTGAGGTTCTAGACCTCAAGCTGCAGTCCCTCCTACAGAATCTTACACAAAACATCACACAGGAAGTTGGGAAACTCGCTCAGGAACTGAGAGGTGAAATAACACATCTGGGGGAACGCACAGATACCCTCGAATCCAAATTTGATGATCTTCTACAATACGTGCATGCCCTAGAGGAAGACAATGCATCTCTTAAACACTCAGTCTCCATGCTACAATCTCAACAGGAAGACTTGGAAAACAGAGAGAGATGCCAGAACCTACGAATTAGGGGAGTGCCAGAAAACATTGGAGACCGAGAAATTCGCCCCTACTTGCTGAACCTCTTTAATACTTTAGCTCCTGACATTCCAGATATAGACTGGCGCCTAGACCGGGCTCACAGGTCCTTGGCCCCGAAACCTCCTGTGGGTGCTAGTCCCAGAGACATTATTGTACGCTTCCACTACTATGACAGCAAGGAAGCCCTTGTCCTGGCTACTCCCAACAAATCCACATTGGATTTCAAAGGAGCAAAGATTCAAATCTTCAGCGATCTATCTCCAATTACTCTTGCAAAACGGAGAAGCTTTCGCCCAGTTACCATGCACCTCCAAAACCATCAAGTTCCCTACCGATGGGGTTTCCCCTTTCGGATCTCTGCTTCCCGAGACGGCACCCAATTCTCCATACGTGATCTGCAGGAAAGTGACACTTTCATTGAAAACCTAGGCCTACCACCCCTCCCGGAGGTTGACATGGCTCCCATACCCACTACTCCAAGACCCCTTTCAGCCCCTGGGAGGATCTGGACTCCTTCGCGGCAAAAGCCACAAAAGGCCTTCTCCACACCTCAACGTGTCTTTTCATCGAGATACCCGACCTGAAAGAAGCCGGAGTTCATGTGGTTTGATTTCTCTTTTTCATTTACACCCTTCACATTTCGTTTCTGTTGACATTGTTCCTTTGCCCCCATGGGCTGTTCCAAACAAAAGCTGTCTACACAATTTTTTTGCTCATTCATTTATATGTGGAGGTGGCGGGGTCACGCCCTGCAGTTCATGGAGTCCACCATGCTCCCCCCTTGGTTCCTTGGCCACGGCCATGGACTCCTGAGGGGTCTCACCCCCTCAGGCACTAATGTTTTTTGTTTTTTCATGTTGCTTATTTGGTCCACTGTTGACCTACTGTTTTTTCTGTTCTTTTTTTGTTCTGAGTACTTTACAGACCCTCTTGGTAAACTACCATCTGGTTCTGTAAACTTTCCTATCTACTCCCCACCCCCTAAGTTACACCATGGATGTTTTCTTGCTGAATGTTTGTTTAGCTTCTGTATCAGATATGTTCTGTCCTTATCTTACCAATATGGCTTTACGGGTTCTTACTTATAATGTAAAGGGCCTGAATTCCACTCGGAAACGTTGGCTAGCATTGAAGGAATTCAGGTCCTCCGCGGCGGACATAGTCATGGTCCAGGAAACTCATTTTAGATCTGGGGGATCCTTCAAATTTGCTTCCAAACAATTCCCAACCTCTTTTATAGCATCTGACCCTACCGGGAAAGCTGGGGTTGCAATTCTAATCAAACGCTCCTGTCCCTTGCCTATTAAATCATCTCAAACAGACCCTCATGGTAGATTCATTTTTCTGGACTGTGACTATCTCTCACGCTCATTCTCACTAATTAACGTCTATGCCCCTAATACGGGCCAGATCAAATTTCTAGAAGATTTGTTTGGTAAACTTGGTAAATATGCTCAACCTTTTATGATCGTTGGAGGTAATTTAATCTGACTATGTCCCCCAAAAGAGACAGACACACTTTGTTCCCATCCACTCCCTCTTCCAAAATAGATAATCAATCCAAGGCATTTCGAAAAATTATGCGCTCCCATAACCTGCTTGATATTTGGAGAATAAAACACCCTACACACAAACAATGTACCTTTTACTCTCCCCCTCGCAAGATGTATTCCAGACTGGACCACATCTTCGTGACCACTCCTCTATTAACGTCCACAGTTTCGGCAGAAATAAACCCCATCACTTGGTCAGATCACTCCTCTGTCCAATTAGAGATCACTCTACTCTCCTCTTTCACTAAGACTTGCCACTGGCATCTAAATGACACCCTGCTCCACAACACCGCCATTAAAGAACAACTGTCCCGGGACCTTCAAGAGTTTTTCCAAATAAACGAGCATTCCGTGTCAGGGGCCTCTACGCTCTGGGAGTCACATAAAGCTTACTTTAGGGGCCTGTGTATTTCGGCGGGTTCCCGCCTTAAAAACAATGCAAACTTACAACGATCCTCTCTCACTTCACAGCTACGCACTGCCGAAAGTAAATTACTTGACTCTCCCACAGTGTCGAGGCTTCGCACGGTTACATCTTTACGAAATCGCTTGAAGTCCCTTAATATGAACAAATGCTCCAAGGCTTTGCTATGGAACAAGCAGAAATTTTATGAATTGTCGAACAAACCCCATAAAATGTTAGTTAATAAACTCAGACCTCGCCCGTTCAACTCCTTCCCGGATCTCCTTATACAGTCCAACGGTACCCCCACACATTGCCCACAAAGGATGACTGGGGTCTTTGGAGAATTTTATCAGAAGCTTTATAACTGCCTAAACAAAGACCCTAGATATCTTTTCTCCCAAGACAAATTTGACGCTTTTTTCTCATCTTTAAACTTACCTAAATTGTCCCCGGCCCAGGTCTCTCAGATCAACGCCCATGTTTCTCCGGAAGAGTTAGCTGAAGTAGTGAAGGCCCTTCCCTCTCAGAAGTCCCCTGGACCGGATGGATTATCATATATTTACTATAAAACCTTCCTACCCGTTCTAAGCCCTCACCTATTAAACTTATATGAGTCTTTAATGAAAGGTACCGTTCCTCAATCCCAGTTCCTTCCTTGCCGAAACCAGGCAAAACTCGAACCATCCCTGACAACTACAGACCTATAGCCTTACTCAACGCAGACTACAAAATATTTACAAAAATCTTAGCGAACAGACTCACACAGATCCTCCCCAAGCTCATTCATAATGACCAAGTTGGGTTCGTGCCCTATAGACACGCAGGGGACAATACCAGGCATACCATTGATCTTATTGATCTATTAGATAAAACATCTCACCCCTCTCTTGTCCTGAGTTTAGACGCTCAAAAAGCCTTTGATAGACTCAGCTGGCCATACATGTTTGCTACCCTCACCCGATTTGGATTCACAGGCCCATTTCTTGCAGCTCTTAGAGCACTATATTCCTGCCCCACCTCCCAAGTGCAACTGTCCTCATTCTTATCCCCCTCCTTCTCACTCAGCAATGGCACCAGGCAGGGGTGCCCTTTCTCTCCAATTCTTTTTATCCTCTGTCTAGAACCCCTGGCCGAAACTATCAGGACACACCCTGATATCTGTGGCGTCTCCCTTAGACAAAAGGAGTACAAATTGTCGCTGTATGCTGACGACATACTTCTAACCCTGACAAGGCCGCATATTTCCCTCCCAAATCTTCATTCTGTACTAGATGAATTTGGTTTTCTTTCGGGTTATAAGATAAATACGGACAAAACTGAGGCTCTACCTATCCACATCCCTGCCCCCCTATTAACCACGCTACAATCCAACTTCCCATATAATTGGCGATCCTCATCTCTTAAGTATTTAGGTATCCACCTAACCACTACTTATCATACCCTGTATCAAGCAAATTTCTCCCCACTTATCTCCGAAATCACCCGTCTGCTACGTCAATGGGAGGATTATCCTCTGTCTCTTTTGGGAAGGGTGACTGTTCTTAAGATGTCAATATTGCCTAAGCTGCTATATTTATTTGAAACCTTGCCTATAAATGTTTCTATGACTCAGCTTAAACACATCCAGCGGGCTTTCCTGCGGTTTCTATGGCAAGGTAGAGCTCATAGGATAGCAAGCTCAGTGGTTTTTGCCCCACGTTCCCGTGGGGGCCTAGGGGCCCCAGATATTGTTAAATATTTTCTAGCTACTCATTTGAAGGCGACCGCCTCTTGGACAGCAAGATTCGCGTCCAGTAGATGGTCGGAAATTGAACATAGTGTTACCCAACCAGTACATCTGTGTTCTCTACTATGGTCAGACTTACACTCATCAATTTCTGAACTGAGGGGCTTGTGTCTAGGTCCCATGTTATTTACTTTGACCATCTGGAAGAAATGTCTGAGACAGTTTCCCTTATCATCCCCCTGCCCCCCTCTTCTCAATATATTATTTAACCCAGACATACCTGACAGTCTATCCTATGAAAGAGTGCGCATGTGGTCGCAGGCGGGTATCTTTCAGCTCCGCGACCTGGTACACCCAGTGACTAGGAAGTTTACCTCTTTCGAGGAGCTTCACAACAAGCATGAACTCCCGCATAATCTCTTCTATTATTACCTACAAATTAAACATTTTTTTGGTTCTAAATCTCCAACTTTATCCTTAGAGATACCTACAACATTTGAGTTGTTATGTGCACAAGGTCCCCATCAATCAAAGCTTATCTCTTTCATATATAAAATCTTACAAGATACTCCCCCACTGACAATAACCTCTCACACCTATATGCAAAAATGGGCCTCGATTACACAAACGCCCATATCCCTCCCTCAGTGGAAAATCATATGGGATTCAATCTCCAAATCATCCAGGTGTGTAGATCAGAAGGAGACAGCCTATAAAATCCTCTTATTTTGGTATAGGACTCCAGAAATTCTCCACAAATTTGATCCTTCTTCCCCCCGTACATGTTGGAGATGTCACAAATCAATAGGAACTCATTATCACATTTTTTGGGACTGTCCAAATATATGTTCTTTCTGGACTTCAGTTCAGTCCCTTCTGCAGGATATACTTAATGTACCTATCCCCCTAGAACCGGTAACCTTTTTACTAGGTTTGCCCATGCAAGGTATTCCTAAACATTCTAAAAAACTGATGACCTATATTTTATTAGCAGCCAAAAGGACGATCCCCAAAAGTTGGTTATCCTCCACTCCCCCCTCTCAATTTCAACTCGCCCATATCCGCAGAATGGAATATCTGACAGCCACAATAAATGATACCCTGCCTTCATTTACGAAGACCTGGGATTTATGGGATAACTCTAGCCATAACCCAGAGGCCTTGCCCAGTATTTCGGATTAACCCTCCCAAAAAAATGTCAATTCTTGAGATTATTGTTGTTTTTTTTTTGGCTTTATTATATAAACTCATACAGAGGCTACGATCCTTGGTGTACCCCCCCCCTTCCCTTGTTCTCCTTCTTGTTGATGTTATATCTCTCTATACACTGTTCCAGATCTTATGAGGTTGTCATGGTTCACATAGTTCATCACTCAGACTATCGGGTTGAGCTAAATGAGAACTCTGAGGATTTCCTTCCAAAACAGACGAAGCTCCCCGATGCGTAAAACTTGAATTACATGTCTCATCTTTTTTAAGAATACTCATGACTACCTCAGTTGCAGACTTCCATGTTAATGTTTATTTTATCTACTTCTATAAGGCTTACTGCCCATTTTTTTCAATTTTGTTCTAACACTCTTTGCTGGTATATTGTATACTCTTCTGTATAACTGAAAAATTTAATAAAAATTTAAATTATTAAAAAAAAAAAAAACCTTCAAATACTATAACATACTTTTGCTTAGAATATAAAGCCACAATCGGGTCCTGCATTTTTGTATTCTTGCATGTTTCTAAGTGCTAGAAACAAGGGGACTTTCTGTGTAATGCATGTAACATGTCAACAGCCAAGGTGAACTTTGTATTGCTCTGTAGCATGAAAGCCCGCTTCACACTGGTGCAATGCAGGAACCGCATGTGATTCAGACAGGACTCACACAGCATTTCTGTTCAAATCACATGGGATTCTGGAGCAGTGTGATTTGAGACATTCATTTTGTATGGCTCAAAATGCACCACATCTGCACATAAATCATGCAGGACCCTTTTTCTTTTTGCTACACCAGAATTAGACCGCCTGGGTGTTTACAATCATGTGATCCAATTCTGCAAATCACACTGCATTTTGCAAACCGAATTTGGAGGTGTCATTACCTTAAAATGGTTACTTTCTTTACTAACTAAAACCCCATCTGTTTATAGCAGGTTAAATTGCTCAGTGCCTTTCTTTTTAGAAAATTATGTGGCACAATACCTTATTTTGCAGCGCTGCTGTCAGTCAGCTGATGTGCTGACACTCTCCTGCCTCACTCTGAGGACTACAGAGGGAGGGGCTGAGGTTCCCTCTGATGTCACCAGGAGGAGAGGAGGAGAGCCTCAGGCGGTCACGTGGCTGCTCAGCTGCGGTTTTGCATAAGGTATTGCACCACATCATTTTTAAAAAAGAAAGGCACTGAGTGATTCAACCTGCTATAACAGAGGGGATTCTAGTTAGTAAAGAAAGTTATTTTACATGGTATGGCAGGAGCAGAGGAGGGTCAGGTGGGAGGACGAGGGAGAGAGAACATAGGAGAGCTGCAGAGAGCTGCAGAGAGCTGCAGATGAAGGAGGCACGTAAACTGACCACGATGTCAGGGTTCAGCAGCCATGATATACCGTGGTCAGTTTACAAAGGGAGGGCAGAAACTGGCAGGATCAGCCAGGATTTTTAGGTGACAGAAAGGGCCAAATGACACAGCACAAGCCCTGTACTGTATAACATGATTTCAAGGAACAGGATCATATTTTTTTTTTTTATGTTTACAAACACTTTAACATACAGTTGTGCTTATAAGTTTACATACCCTGGCAGAATTTATGATTTCTTTGCCATTTTTCAGACAATATGAATGATAACACAAAAACCTTTCTTTCACTCATGGTTAGTGTTTGGTTGAAGTCATTTATTATCAATCAACTGTGTTTACTCTTTTTAAATCATAATGACAGCAGAAACTTCCCAAATGACCCTGATCAAAATTTTACATAACCTGGTGATTTTGGCCTGATGACATGCACAAAAGTTGACACAAAGGGGTTTGAATGGCTATTAAAGGTAACCATCCTCACCTGTGATATGTTTGCTTGTAATTAGTGTGTGTGTGCAAAAAGGTCAATGAGTTTCTGGACTCCCGACAGACCCTTGCATCTTTCATCCAGTGCTTCACTGATGTTTCTGTATTCTGACTCATGGGGAAAGCAAAAGAATTGTAAAAGGATCTGTGGGAAAAGGTAGTTAAACTGTATAAAACAGGAAAGGGATATAAAAAGAAATCCAAGGAATTGAGAATGCCAACCAGCAGTGTTCAAACTCTAATCTAGAAGTAGAAAGTAAGGGGTTCTGTTGAAACCAAACCACGGTTAGGTAGGCCAACTCAAAATTTCAGCCACAACTGGGCTTTTTGTCAAGAGGAATGGGCAGCTTTACCATCTGAGAAGATAAAGAGCCTCATCCACAAATACCACGAGAGACTTAAAACTGTTATTGACGTTAAATTGGCAATACACAATATTAAGTTATATTTTGGTCTCATCACTCCAAATGACTTTGTGCCAGAAGGTTTGAGGCTTGTCTCTGTGCTGTTTGGCGTATTGTAAGATACTTTGTGGAATTTGCGTAGTAATGGCTTTCTTCTGGCGGCTCAACCATGCAACCCATCTTTCTTCAAGTGCCTCCTTATTGTGCATCTTAAAACAGCCACACCTCATGTTTTCAGAGAGTTCTGTAATACACCTGAAGTTATTTGTGGGTTTCTCTTTGCATCCCAAACAATTTTCCTGGCAGTTGTGGCTGGAATTTTAGTTGGTCTACCTGACCGTGGTTTGGTTTCAACAGAACCCCTCATTTTCCACTTCTTGATTAGAGTTTGAACACTGCTGATTGACATTCTCAATTCCTTGGATATCTTTTTATATCCCTTTCCTGTTTTATACAGTTCAACTACCTTTTCCCGCAGATCTTTTGACAATTATTTTGCTTTCCCCATGACACTGAATCCAGAAACGTCAGTGCAGCACTGGATGAAAGATGCAAGGGTCTGTCAGGAGTCCATAAACTCATTGACCTTTTATATACACACTAATTACAAACAAAAGATCACAGGTGAGGATGGTTACTCTTTAATAGCCATTCAAACCCCTTTGTGTCAACTTGTGTGCATGTTATCAGGCCAAATTCACCCGGGTATGTAAACTTTTGATCAGGGTAATTTGGATAGTTTCTGTTGTTGTTCTGATTTAAAAAGAGTAAACACAGTTGATTGATAATAAATGGCTTCAGCCAAACACTAAGCATGAGTGAAAAAATGTTTTTGTGTTATTCATATTCTCTGAAAAATGGCCAAGAAATCATAAATTCTGCCAGGGTATGTAAACATATGAGCACAACTGTACATACCCGCAGCAGTTCGCATGAACGGGGTGTGATTTTGATGCAGTGTGGGAAACACTTTTTCTTTTCTTTTTCTCTTTTGGAAATAAGACTGTTATGTTAAGTAAATACATGTTCCCATTAAAAAGAACACCATAGAGGGGCGTGGCTTGGCGTCGGAACGGCATGGACGCCTGATCCCTGAGCTCCTGCAATCCGGGGGACTTTAAGCCTTCTCCATAAGCCATCCACCGCTCAATCCAGCACCAAAATGGGGAAAACATCCAGGGAACCATCCCCAGCCCGATCACGCTCACCCCGGCGAACGAACACCCGCTCCGGCCGCAGCATACCGGAACTCTTCCGTTCACAATCACGCGAGTCCCCGGCTTCAGATCGGGCCTACCAGGCTGCGGCACATTCCTCCAGTCTGAGCCCACCAGGGAGACAGAGCAGCGGCTCCCAGCAGCAGGACTCAGCCAGAATACAGCCATTAGCCATGGCAGACCTCAGGTTAGTGGCAGAAGATAAAAGTGTCACTGACTGCAGCCATGACCTCAGCCATCTCTGACCTGAAGAGAGAGATACAATCAGTGCACAATAGACTTGAGGACATAGAGGAAACAACAATGGTACACAGCTCTGCAATACAGCAGCTTCAAGAGTCTGTACACTCCCAAAACACCCAGCTGAGAGACATGCAGAGATACCTGGAAGATTTAGAGAACCGCGGACGCCGTCATAATATACGGATAAGAGGTATGCCTAAGACAATTGAGCACAATCAGATCACACATGCTACCATCACTATATTTAACGATCTGCTTGGCAGGCCACCTGAAACGCCAATTGAACTTGAACGCATACATAGGGCCCTCAAACCCAGGAGACGAGATACTGACCCCCAGAGAGACGTGATATGCTGTCTTGTCAACTTCAAAATCAAAGAAGATATCCTCCGCAGAGCCAGAGACCGCCAATCTCTACTATACTGCGGTACAGGAATAAAGCTCTTCCAGGACCTTTCTCCCATTACACTCCAGAATAGGAGAATACTACGCCCGCTTCTAGACCTCTTACGTGAAAAGGGCATTCAATATCGCTGGAAGTTTCCGTTCTGTCTATCTGCCTCCTTCCAGAACCAGTCGGCTACCCTACGCTTCAGGGAAGACCTTCCCTCCTTCTGTGAGTCATTCAACCTTCCACACCTGGACCTCCCAGACTGGTACAACGGTAATCAACATGGGAATCTAAGAAGAACAACCTCCACAGACGCTATCCCAGTTCGAGATGAATTCCACATCAGACGCCGGAGATCCACATCCCCAAGGAACTCCAGATTGTCGACAGCCAGACACACCACAACCAACAGCCCCACTTCCTCTCCAGCTCACAGGAGACCCAGACAAAATTGATCGACGAGGATGTGTTTCAGGCCTACCATCTCATCTACACTGCCCTATCTTCCTGAAACCACCACCTTAACGACAACGCCAACGAATATCCTTAAAGACATCTGCCAGACTCACGGAAGATAACAAGATCGAACAACGTAATCCCAGCTGTACTTCCTTTTTCCCCCCGCCCCGTCTGCCCCGCTCTCTCATTTTCTACCAGCTCCCCTCCCCTTTTTTTTCTTCTCTTTTTATATCTCCTTTTTTCCAGCTCCTCGTGAACGTGGACGAACCCACGATCCCAAGCTACAAGCTACAACAACAACAATAACTCTCTTTTGGGTCCTCGCGGAGCATGAAACCCACTATGCATATCCCACACCGAGGTATTCCTTTTTTTTCACCATGTAGACTGCAGGTAATACACCTTTACATCTAACCTACCTCTCACGCCACAGAGACTCCCGAATAGCATCTTCATACTGCTACCCACGCTCCGGACTGACAAATGAGAGACAAAAGTCACCTCTCCCACCACATAGCCTCTTTCTTTTACCCCCAATCTACACCTCTTAGCCCGATCCCTGGCCTCCTTGTGCTCCATATGTGCCTCCCCAAATAGGATATGCTCAACCTGTTTCTTTTGCGCCCCTCATCCGTACTTGCAAAGGTACACATGTTCTCCCTCCCAGGGACATCGTTTCTCTTCGTTTTGTTAACAATGTTGTTTAAGTTTAAATTTAAATTGCTTAAGAGAGCCTAAGCCTCAATTAACATATTAATCTTATGGCTCTCAGGTTAACACAGGCCCTCCTCGTGGAGCGATGATATGCGACCCCACCCCCCATACCCTAAACAGAACACTGATCCCTACTACAGGAATAAGTATCCGATATAACAAACACAGGTACTATACAACCAACCCACCCACGATTGTGTACTATCTATGCCTTAGCATTTATGTAACTTGATCGCACAGAATCGCTCCACGGCCGGACGCTTTCTACAACCCATTTAGAAAAATGGAGGACGGCCTAACTAATATGTGCTTTATTGAACGTACCTGTTAAGATATAGACAGACCTATCTGCTAAGGTTAAGACAACTCGACTCTTGGTTAACCCAACCGAAACAGGACATGACACTAAGACTCTGACTAGCCAAACAAATACACATCGACAAGCAGAACCCTTACCTGAACGTGCTTATACCCACCAGCTATAAACCCTCTTAACCGACTAATCCATACCACGCCATTCTCTCAAATAGGTGAGACATAAGGCTACTAAATCACATACTCCACTAAATTACAAACCTAACACCCAGAAAGACTGGACAACCCCCCTCCTCTTTTTATGGCTTGACTACGCCTGCAATTTACTGACTAATACCCCCCGGTGAACCAGAACTCGTCACCCCCGACACAGACACTGCCTCTTTAGTTCTGACCCCCCACCACCCTCCCACAAGACAGGGACACCAGCCTCCCACACCGGGACCACTCTAAATTATAGGGAGCCTAT
>BLSH010295633.1:42429-55409 GCA_018402905.1 Glandirana rugosa
TACCCCCCCATTCACGGACCATAACTTCACCAATTTTTTTATCGTACCCAGAAATATTAAGTGAAGAGAAAAGTTTTAAAGGTTTTTGCAACCGAAACGTATCGGGATTTCTTATCTCAACTCGCTTGGGCCTGACATTTCAAGCCCAGGCATGGCTTGAAACCCCACAGGCCCTGGGCCTGGGCCTGGGCCTGAAAAGTTTTTTTCAGGCCCAAGCCCGGGCCCCAAGACCATTAAAATTACTTTTTAAACTTTTTACGACATTTTTTCGGGTCCTTCCAGGATCTCCAGACGTTTTTCTTCCAACCCGGACTTTTTTTGAAAAGTCCGGGTCCGGGTCCGGGTCCCGGACACCCCAAAGTTCGGTACGGACCCGAACTTTACAGTCCGGGTTCGCTCAACTCTATTCTTTAGGGCTATGCAAAGCCAACGTTTTTGGAAATTTTGAAAAGAGAAGTGAATTATAAAGACCCATGCTATTTTTTTAACCACTTCAATACCAGGCACTTACCCCCCCTTCCCGCCCAGACCAATATTCAGCTTTCAGCGCTGTCGCATTTTGAACGACAATTGCACAGTCATGCAATGCTGTACCCAAACAAAAATCATTTTGTTCCCACAAATAAAGCTTTCTTTTGGTGGTATTTGGTCACCTCTGTGATTTTTATTTTTTGCGCTACAAATAAAAAAAAGCCAACATTTTTGAAAAACAAAAGTTTTTCTCTGTTTCTTTCACAAAACTTTGTAAATAAGTACATTTTCTCCATCACTGATGGGCACTGATGAGGCTACAATGACGGGCACTGATGAGGCAGTACTGATTGGCACTGATGAGGTGGCACTGATGAGGTGGCATGGATTAGCACTGATAATGAGGCACTTATATGCAGCACTGATGGGCACTGATAGACAGCACTGATAAGCAGCACTTATGGGCACTGATAGGTGGCACTGATATACAGCACTGATGGGCACTGATAAGCGGCACTGATGGGCACTCATAGGCGGCACTGATGGGCACTCATAGGCAGCACTGATAGGTGGCACTGTCCACTGATAGGTGGCACTGATAGGTGACACTGATAGGTGGCACTGGTGGGCACTGATAGGTGGCACTGATGGACACTGATAGGTGGCACTGGTGGGCACTGATAGGTAGCACTGGGGGGCACTGATAGGCAGCACTGATTCCATGGTGGTCTAGGGTGGCATCTGTAATTGGCACTGAGTGCCATCCATGCTGGGCATTGTGCCCCTTACCTGGTGGTCTAGGGTGTGCTCCATGATGGTGTCCCTGGTGGGTCTGATCGGCTCCCTGGTGGTCCTGGTAGGCTCCCTGGTGGTCCCTGGGTGTGCACTCCCTGATGGTCCCTGGGCGGGCTCCCTGGTCTAGGGTGGCAATCCTAAGCAATCAGCGCAGATCCCCCTCTCAGATACGCAGCTCTTCCTGTTTACATCATGATCAGCCGTGATTGGTCACAGTTGATCACGTGGTAAAGAGCTTCCGATGGAAGAACTTTACCGAGGTCGGTAATGCGGTGGGTCAGACTGACCCACCACACCACCGATCACCGCGAAGACGTCATATGATGTCCAGTCAAGTTAACGGAACACCTGCCCGGATGTCATTTGTCTATACGCCGGACAGGAAGTGGTTAAGCACAGAAAATCCAGCAACTTTGCTGGTCTATGTTGACATGGCAGTCAGCTTCAGATACCAACTGCCTCCAAGTGTATCTTCCATTGTGAAGTAATAGACAAGTACACAGCTTCATTGACTGTACTATCGCCTTCATTTACTTTATAGACACTGATGGTTTAGGTAAGAAAAAATGTTTTTCTTTTCCGTGTAAGATCTAAGTATTGTCTGTGCTTGTAAGTATGGTAGAAGGTTGGTAGAAGGAAGGAGCTACACTATTAGGTCAAAATGTTTTTTTTTTTTTTTAATGATTTTTATTTAAAAGAATCAATGACATACAGGAAAACAAAACTATTGGATATACATCATATATGATAATATGTATCATCAAAAATCTCCAGGTCTAATAATATAACAGAGGTATTAACACTTTACATAGTTAGGTTTCTTCTTGTGACGGAGAGTCTGGATTTGTCTGTGGGAGGCAGTGCCCAGCACCCCTAAAGGGATCAAGCTGTGCTTGGGACCCTGCCTATCACAGGTTTAGATTCAAGAATTTTGTTATGTTATCACAGAAGTGTAAAGCAGAACCATATGTATGCATTGATATATGCGTAGGAAAGCGTTTCAACCTTTTTATTTTCTTTTATAAGAAGGGAAGGTGGGGGTGAGGTAGGGGTATGAGGTGGGGAAGGGAGGTAGAGAGTGTGGGAGGGAACAGGGAATGGAGAGTGAGCATGAGTTAGCTTAGAATTTTGATAAGGGGATCATTATGACTTGATAAACAGTTTGTACCAATTGGACCATGGGTCCCAGAGGTCCAGGGTACGGTTTATATTATCGGAAAGTATCTTTTCAAACGTGTAATGGGTCTGTACTTGGTTTATGACTTGTAAGCTTTTTGGAGGAATTATGCTTTTCCAGTGTTGGGTTACTATGTTTCTGGCCGATAACAGTATGCGTATTATGACCATTTTTGTTGAATGATGGGAATGAGTAAACTGCAAGTTGAGAAGGGTCGTGTCTGGTTGGGGAGTTATTCTAGTTCCTGCGATTTGTGATATGATAGTGAAAATTTCAGTCCAATAGCTTTTGATATGGGGACAATCCCATAAAATGTGGAGAAGCGTGCCTGGCATACCACAGTTTCTCCAGCACTCTGGGGACATCTTGTGGTCAAATTTGGCAATTTTAGTTGGTGTTAAATATCTTCTTTGTAGGATATTTTGTGTGGTTTCCCATAGAGATACACACTTTGTGTTTTTGTAAGATAATTTTAAGGCCTCTTGCCATTCTCTTTTGGTGTATGATTGGTTTAAGTCTTTTTCCCATTCATTAAATGTCTCAGCGGGGGCGAAGTGTAGTTTTTCTTTTAAGAGATTGTAAAATGGCTATGTCCACGAGCCCTGAGCCTCCAGCTAGCCTGTGTTTAATTCATTTGTGTTGTGCTACTCTCGGTTTTTTCCCGGCCCAAATGTAATGTTGGAGGGCTGATTGGATATGTCGTGTATGTTTCTTAGGGAGTGAAATGGGGAGGGTTCTAAAAAAATATAAGATCTGAGGGAGGACCATCATTTTGAAGGCCGCTAGTCTTCCAGCCCAGGAGAATTCCCATTTCGCTAGGTTGTGTATAGCTGAAGTCACTGTGTGTTTGAGATTGTCCCAGTTTGTTGACAATAGTGTTTTTGTGTGCTTTGTTAGGGTGATGCCTAAGTAGTTTAAGCCTTTTTCCGCCCACTGGAATGGGAGTTCTGAGGTTATGAGATTTCTTGTTGTTCCATTGACTCCTAGGTCTAGGATAAAGGACTTAGTGACGTTGGCTTTGTAATAGGATATTTTTCCGAATTGTTGTAATATGGAGTTTACTTCTTTTAAGGATGTATATAGGTCGGACAGTATGAGGATGATATCAAATAAGCTTATCTTATGGTTATAATCTCCTATTTGGATAACTGAGATAGTCCTAGATTGTCTAATTTTTTCCGCTAGTGGTTCTATGGATAGATTGAAGATAAGTGGTGACAACGGGCATCCTTGCCGAGTGCCGTTTGTTATCAGAAAGGGGTCTGAGAGCATTTCTCCTGCGTATACTTTTGCTGAGGGGGATGTGTATAGGGTCAAAATGGCTGATAGGATCGGACCTTTGAACCCAAATTTGAGGAGGGTTTCCTTCATATAGCCCCAATGGACTCTGTCGAACGCCTTCTCTGCATCCAGTGATAGGAGCAGAGAAGGCGTTCCATTGGTCTCTGCCGCGTGAATGAGGTTTATCAGTCTTCTCGTGGCGTCTGATGATTGTCTGCCTAGGACAAACCCTGTTTGATCACTGTTGATTAAGGATGGGAGGTATTTGGATATTCTATTGGCTATCATTTTGGCATAGAGCTTTAGGTCTACGTTGAGTAGTGATATAGGCCTAAAATTCTGGGGCATATCTGGGGATTTACCTGGTTTTGGCAAGGTGATGATAGTGGCTGATAACATTTCTTTAGGTAGAGAGGAGGAAGAGGCAGCGTCATTATACAGGTCTAGTAAATGTGAGGAAAGAATGTGGCCGAAGAGCTTGTAATATTCTCCGGGGAGACTGTCAGGCCCTGGAGATTTCCCTGAGGGGAGATGTTTGATAGTGTACTCTAGTTCTGCCGTATTAAAGGGGGTATTTAGTTCATCTAATTGGTTCTCTGTGAGGGTTGGTAGATTTAGTTGTGTTAGGAAAGATTGGATATCTGTTAATGAAGGTTGTGGAGAGGCCGAATCATCTTTTAGGTTGTATAGGGATTCATAGTATGCTCTAAAGGCATTAGCAATGTCTAGGGGGTTCCTTAATTTATCTTTGGTGTGGGGGTGAAAGATGTATGGGATTGAATTTTTGATTTTTTGCCCTCTTTTGGCCTATTGGCCATTCGTTTTCCCGCTTTGTTGGATGTATTGTACATTGTGGCTTTGAATTTACGGTGTGTTTTTTCATAGGAGTCTAATAGGAGAGATCTTAGCTCCAATCTCAGAGCTAGGAGCTTAATTTGATGAGTATGGGAGGGGTGATTTTTGTTTAGGGAGTCAACAACATTAATTTCTGCTGTTAACTCGTTTAGACGCTGCGTCTTCCTCTTTTTTGCAACAGAACTCATTTGCAATAATAACCCTCTCACGCAGGCTTTCTGGGCCAACCAGAGGGTGGATGATAGAGAAACAGTCCCCTTATTATATAGGAAGAAATCTTTTAGATATTCCTGGATCTTGGCCTTGTTCAGGGGGTCCTTCATGATGCTAGTATTTGCTCTCCATGGTTTCGTTGGGGGTGACCATGTCGATGTTCTGATGGTGATGCTCCCCGGAGCGTGGTCAGACCACATGATTTGACCTATCTCAGCTTCTGGAGTATGTTGGAGTAGCCATTTGTCCACAAGAAAATAATCTATTCGTGTGTATGAGTTATGGGGAGTAGAGTGGTAGGTAAAATCCTTTTCTGATGAATGTAGGCACCTCCAAACATCGTAGAGACTATGAGTGATCATGAATTTTAACATTGGAGATTTGCGTCTTGGGGTTGGGTTAGTGGTGTCCATATTGTGATCTGGTATTAAATTGAAGTCCCCACATAAAATTAAGGAACCTTGGCAGGATTTGCGGATTATTTTCTTCAGTTTATTTAGGAACTTCTGTTGGTGGGTATTGGGAGCGTACAGACATGTTATGGTGAGTTTAAGTCCTTTTGAGGTTCCTGTTATTATCAAGTATTGACCTTTTGGGTCTATTATTTGTTCCTGGGTCTGGAAGTCAGCGTCTTTATGGATCGCTATTAGTACTCCCCTTCTTTTTTTTGTTTGGTCTGAGGCTAGGAAGACTTGTGGAAAAAGTTTATGTTGACACGGAGGTGTGGCCGATTCTAAAAAGTGTGTCTCTTGGGCACAGAGTATGTCGCACTTCGTTTGTAACGTAGTACGCCATAGTGATGCCCTTTTCGCAGGGTGATTGAGCCCCTTGGTGTTCAGTGACAGTATCTTAAGTGACATTAGGTATTTTGAGGTGTGTGCAGAAGTCCGTACTCACGTTTGGTAGACATATCGTTTTCATTTCTCCTGGATGGATCAGATGGGATGCTGTGTGGGACATGCAGATTTCTTGGAGGTCCGATTTGATGATGGCGTTTGGATTTGGATACTCATGCATAGGAAAGGAAGGATAAGGGTTAACTTGGTAACAACGGCAAGAAGATAACAAAACATTGTTTAGGAGATGAGAGTAAAGCAGCTGATCTCCATGAGTTAGGGGGACACAGTTCATCGGAGAGCAGCACAACGGTGGTGGAGCCGCCTAGGGAGACAGTAGGCTTTTGTAAAGAGCACCGTGTGTTAGGAGGCTTCAGCGGTGTCTGTTTTTATTTCCTTTGGGCAGGGTTTACCACAGTGGTACAATTTTGTCAGGATTGCTGTGTGATCTATCTTGGGGAGATTGTATGGGAATAATGCCCCATTCTTTCAGCATAAGGAGACCCTTTTCTAGTGAATGGATCACATGGGTTGTTCCATTGCGTTCTACGCTCAGTTTGGTGGGGTGCTTCCACTTGTATGGTATGTTATTGTTGCGGAGGGTCTTGGTTATAGTGTTAAGTTGTCTGTGGAGGTCTAAAGTGTATTTAGACAAGTCAGAGTAGATTTGAATGTTTGAGTACGGGTCTGGGAGCTTTCCCAGGGATCTTGCTTTTTGCGTGACTAGTTCTTTGGTGGAAAAGAAGTGCACTCTCATTAGTACATCTCTTGGAATTTCCTGGGGTAGGAAGGAGGGTTTCGGTAGGCGATGGATGCGGTCAATTCTGAGGTCTATATCCGTCAGTTCAGGGACTAGAGTGTGGAACAATTTTGCTGCGAATTGTGAGAGCTCTGAGGGGGGCACATTTTCAGGTACTCCCCTCAATTTTACATTTTACATCTAAATCCGCCAATTTTGCGTGCACCCATTGACGTTCGTCCTCTCCCTCTTCATTGGCATCTATCAGATCGTTCACTGTAGTGGAGATGTCTGATATTGCATGTTCAATTTGGTCTACTCTTCCCCCTATCTTGGTGAGTTCTTTTGAGAACTGGTGGGTGATATTAGTGAACTCCGCATGCAGGGAGTGGTGCAAGGACAGCAGCATATCTTTTAATTGAGTATCTAGAACAGGCTGGTTGTTCGTGGGGAAGCTGGCTATAGGGGATTGCAATTCTTTATGTAATAAAGTTTCTGGACTCACCCCTGCTTCTATGGCTGCTGGATAAAGCCTCATCCTCGCCTTTGCTGGGCTGGAGCATGGAGGTCTGTGTGATGGTGAGCGATTGCCGGGAGAGAGATCCCCAGCGCTTCCATCAGCATCCGGCAGGTCTGTGTATGAGTTGTTTGTCTGTTGGGAGGAGGGGGCCGCGTGTCCGGCGCCATCTTTGCCTCCTCCGTTTTCTGGCCAGTGGAAGTAGGCTGTCAGTTTCTTCGGCCTGCAGTCTCCTTGTCTTTTTCTAGACATTCCTGCGATGTGGGCGCCGCTTTCCGCTGCAGGGTGATGTGAATTGTTCGGCGGTTCGGTGCTCCTTGATGGTGTGCGTGGCTTTAATCTCCCTCAGGGCTCCGGAGCTTCTCGCTCAAGCTGCCATCCGCTGCCCCCTCAAAATGGGTTTTTAATGCAGATATTGCACGCAGTGAGGTTGATTTACCAAAGACAAATACGCTATTCACTTTTCAAGGACATTTGCTCCAGATCTTAATGAATGTGGTAAAAATTTACTTTGCAATAAATACCCATCCATGTGGAAGGTTGAAAAAAACACAGTATTTTTTTCTTGCACATGATCCGATGATGGAAGTGAGCTGAGCTTCATCTTATTCACTAAGCTAAGTGAACAGCCTATTTTCCTTTAGTAAATCAATGACAACCAAATATGTTCTGACCCTAGCCCATCATTTATGATACCAATGAATTTATATTACAACATTTCATTCATATATAACCTTCAGTCCAAAGATCATAATTAGCCTTTTACAACCTCACCCTTTACAACCTCATTAGAAAACTGCACATATAATGAATGAACAGAATGAACATATTGTAATATTATGTTTGCAAATAGTTGCTATCAACACTATAAACAAGTAAGTAACATAACTGGAGAAATGTTACATACCACCCACCCATCAGCTGTGTATTCATCCTTAAAAAAATAAAGAATTAGTAGGCTAAAATTCATAAGAACCTTCTAAGTTTCTTTCAGCAGTAGTACATTTTACTGGTTACTACCCTATCTAGGAGGGGTAATGAATTAAAAACAACCCACCTCCACTGGGATCTCTATGGTCTGCTGTGTCACTTATGTGAGCAACCATATGCCTCAGTGCTAAAACAAAGGCAGTAGTATTGATTGTGCATTTATATACACAGATTTAAATGTGTCAGTCAGTGCGTGTTCCCCTGGTGAAGCACTGTGATGTGAAATGCATTTAACAGGGCTACCAACCTGTGACGTCATACGCCCACTGATGTCGGCTGTCAGTGAGGCTTTGGGGTTGATTTACTGAAACTGGAGAGTGCAAAATCTGGTGCAGCTGTTCATGGTAGCCAATCAGCTTCTAACTTCAGCTTGTTCAATTAATCTTTTTCTATAAAACCTGGAGGCTCATTGGTTTCTATGCAAAACTGTACCAGATTTTACTCTCTGCAGTGTTAGTAAATCAACCCCTTTGTGTTACCTGACTGCATATGTTGGACTTGAATAATGTGAGTATCCATCTTAGTTTTTAACAATAAATGTACATTAGCAGTGTTCACACTATGTGCACCCTATGTTAATTTCCTTCCAGCATGGCTATTTTACTCTGCTTGGATTTGAGGTTAAGGCTACTATATTGGTGAACATTACATGCCGGGACCCAGTGAACCGTGTTGGCTTAGCTTGGAGGCATTTGAAGGGGGAGGATGTTCTGTATGCATGTTTGATCTCTGTAATTGGGCATCATAACCATCATAAGAGGCTTATATTGAGGTGGAGGGCACATGAGCATGGTGGACTTTACAACTTTTTCACATGGCTTTGCATTCAGTGGAGTGCATCATTATCCTGGGAAGAGTTTGAGCCCTTTTTTTACACAATGTAAAATACAGCAGATAAGATTTAACTGAAGGTTAGTTAAAAATATTTTTTTCTATAGCTTTAGTTACATTACTTACATATAATGAAGTATGTCCCACAATTTTCAGGCTGCTGAATTCTGCAGATATCTTCACTGCAGAGCTGCCCCTGTCGTCTTCCTGCTGCTGAACTTGCTGTACTGTGGGGGTTAACAGCTTTGGGTTCTCTGGCTCAACTGTACTAAAGACGATCCAGCAGGATCATGTCCCCTCCTGCCCTCTTCAATGAAATGGTAGAGATGAGAGGATGTGTTCCCATCAAATCATCTTCAGTGCAGCTGAGCCTGGAGACATGAATATATTAGTGCTAGTTCACACCAGATGCAGTTCCATGCACTTTTTTTGTGTGCTAAAAATGCATGCACAGTGTTTTCCATATATTCCAATGGCTCTAGTTGACATCAGTGCAGTCAGTTTCCAGTGCAGAATGTAGAGCATGCTGCATTTTTTCTGAACAGAACTGTACTGGAACATAGTAAATTGTGTCAAAAATGCACTGGAATTGTGTGTGGTGTGAACTGTAAGCAAAAACAAATCTGTAACTGGCCCTAAATGCCAACAGTACTAAAAGTTCAGCAGCAGGAAGGTGATAGGGGAGCCCTGCAATGAAGAATTTGACAGAATCCTGCAACTTGCACATTGTGGGACATCCTTCATTTTAGGTAGAGCTGTAGGGAAAAAAATGTTTTTAGCTACATTTCACAGTATGTATATACAGCGATGGCTGACTGACTGTTATCTGTATGAAGAAATCCACAAAGATTTCACTATGCTCTCATTAATATGCTAAACATTATTATAAACATATTATTGTAAGTTGTTATTGTCTCACCTTTTCTTATGCTATCATTCTTTTTGCATGGCAACATTACATCACAAAGAGAAAGCAGTATACTGTAGAGGGTGTATTACTCCATGGGTATCAGCCAAGGAGACCCGATCTTAACAAACTTAAGTGAGCAACCACATGTCTCATACATTAATTTGTACAGGGGAGTTACATGTGAATTAATCATTTCCACAGAATCAGGGGACTTCCACTGAATAGCTATTTTCTTTTTAGCACAGAAAAAAATAAATACAGAAGCAGTTAGGCAGATCAGAGTCCTCCAAATAACAAGCATCTGGCTGGAATACAAATATTGGATAAATACAAAAGAGAGGCAGCATAGTCTGTAATTTTGGACCAAAAAGCCTTCATTATTATTATTGGGCAATCCCAGATAATATGCAAGATGTTTCTAGTGTTGGTTAATCATTTATGGCATGGAAGAGAAAGTAATTAGACTATTCATTTTGAATAGTACATATGATGTATATTAAATATGGAGAAATTATTTTGTTATGTCTCTCTGCCGTTAGGATTTAATCTGGGTAAGTTTGTTTGTCTTAAGCTAAGTACACAAGGGTGGAAAATTGGCCAAAAAAGGTTGGTTCGTCAGTACACATGTACACATGGAGCGAAAGTTTCAGTAGCTGGAAAACCTGCATCTGACTGACATCTGATCAGTGCTACCTGGAAAGTGTATGTGTGCCTCTCAGGATCTTAAGGAGGGGGTATATAGATAGTACATCCGCAGCTACTTTTAGAGTGCTGACAGAGGATGGAGCCCATCCTGGCTCCTGTAGGGGTTCAAAGGAAAGGAGGGATGGCTTTACTTCACTCTAATTCACGCTGAACATTAGAAATTGAGAGATATCCATGCTAACACAAGCGTTAGTCCAGTGATCTCTCCTGCTGTGCTATTATGTTCTGAGAAGGGCTGCTAGCATTGATCAGATGGAAAAGGATGGATGGCCCCTAGAAGTCACACATCTAAGGTGTACTATAGAGGTTAATGGAGTGGTAACCTCAGCCTGGATTCCAACTAGGCCATGCCCCCAACACATTTCAATCTGCTCCCCAGCGCTTAGTCATGGGGATCCCCATGACTAAGCTCCAGCGGCATAGTGAAACACATTGGGGGCATGGCCTGGTTTGAGTCAAGGCTGAGGTTACCACTCCATTCACCTCTCTAGTACACCTTAGATGTGTGACTTCTAGGGGCCATCCCTCCTTTTCCATCTGATTAATGCTAGCAGCTCTTGTCAGAACATAATAGCATGGCAGGGGAGATCATCGAACTAACAATGCTTGTGTTAGTAATGATATCTCTCAATTTTTTTTGTTCAGCCTGCTGGGTTAAATGGAAAGAAAAAAGTTTGTGTGTACCCTACATTAGAGTGAAGTAAAGCCAGAAAAGATGTTAAAATTAACAGTGCCTTGGCTGAAAGCGCAATTTTTTCAACTTAGAGACAGACAGAGTTACACCTACCAGTGAAAATATGCAGAGTGCAGTAGACCAAATTAATTCTGGACATCTGCAAAGGTCTGAAAGGTGCCATTGTTGTATAGGTGCAACATATGCTTAGCCCCATATCCCATTCAACATACTGGTTGGAACCCAATAATTCACACCCATTAATAAAGTCCTAGGGTTCTGAGGAATACATCTTTTGGTACAGCTTTGGTCATACTGTGTACATGGAAACATATAGATTGCTACCTTAACCACTTGCCGACAGCGTGACGGCGGCAAAGTGGCTTGTTGCCACAAAACGCCATCACTTGACTGCGGCCGTGATAACGAGTATTCTGAGCGTGCACTGTGTTCCGGGGGGGGGGGCAGGGAGCGGGTAGGGCGGACTCAATCTCTGCCGGCTACCCTCGATGGCTCTCCTGCAGTGAAAGAACGGAAGTCCGTTCTGACAGAGAGGGAAGGGATGTGATCACAGGCTTCCTATATATGGAAGCAGTGATCACTCCCCTCCCCCTGCCAACTCAGCCCCCATACAGAGGGAACACAGTTAACCTTTAGAGCGCCCCTTTCAGGTTAACCACTTCACTGCCAATGGCATTTACACAGTAATCAGTGCATTTTTTATAACACTGATCGCTGTATAAATGCCAATGGTCCCAAAAAAGTGTCAAAATGGTCCAACATGTCCGCTGCAATATCGCAGTACCGCTAAAAATCGCACATCAATGCCATTACTAGTAAAAAATTAAAAAAATAATAAAAACCCCATAAATTAACTCTCATCATTCGTAAACGGGGCAACTTTTGTGGAAAACAATCAATAAATGCCGATTGCAATAATTTTTTTTTTACCAAAAATATGAGAAAGAATATAAATCGGCCAAAACCGATGAAAAAATGATTTTTCATACATTTTTTTTTTGGATTTGTATTTTTTCAAAAAGTAAGAAAAACTGGGGTTTTTTTTGCAGCGATCAGAAATGATGCAGAGGTGATCAAATACCACCAAAAGAAAGCTCTATTTGTGGGGAAAAAAAGGACGCAAATTTTGGGTACCGCACCGCATGATCGCGCAACTATCAGTTAATGTGACACGGAGCCGAATTGCAAAAAGTGCTCTGGTCCTAAAGTGTGAAATCCTTCCGGGGCTGAAGTGGTTAAATAAGGAACACTCTGTGTATGTGTGCCTTAGGACTTTAATTTTTGCATGCATGCCTGATGCTTCTCATATGAAAGCAAAAAAAATGTTAATGACAATCCATTCATTAGGAATGGAAAGTAAACTGTATGACAGAACTGTGTAAATATAATAACACCATTACAGTAAGGGGATAGACAGTAGCCAGATATACAGTTATTCTATAAAATTATTCAATTTTGACATTATATGCCCCTCTCTACTAGCTGATTAGCTTCATGGCATCCAAACATTTACAGGAAAGAGATTTAAAACTATATTATCCAAAATGTCTTGCTGATGTTCTATTAGTATCACTAATAATGCTGAAAGAATTATTGAACAATACATAGCAATGGAAATTTATGATTAATATCTACTCCTGGTGTTATAAATTATTAGCTGCATACATTTTTAATTATAGAAGTACGAACGGCAATTTGGATGTCAACAGGAATCAGCAGAGATGTCTGAGAATTAACAAAGATCAAGCGAGCAGAACAAGCATACGAAAAGAAGCTTAACATGACAATGTAGTCAGCAGTTATTTTTTTCAACAGCGATCAGAAAACATTATAGCGTTGCATCCTTTGAGACAGCAGGAGCAAATGTGCACTGGTGAAGGTAAGAAAAAAGTTTGAAGTGATGCAGAAATAACTTCTTTATTGTATCATACATGATTTTTTATGATAGCTCAGCTGCCTCTCAATT
>BLSH010295633.1:55531-78237 GCA_018402905.1 Glandirana rugosa
CTTTAATCCTTTTTTAGATCGGAAATTGGGGGCAGATTTTACGACGGCGAAATTCTAGTCTGAATACGCTAGAAAGATGAACGGACTGGAGTAAAATGGAAGCATTTTTCTATTGAGTCGATCAGTGAAAATTTATCTGACCACTTTTTAACGATATAAACAAATTACGGTGTTATATAGAGTGACAATTTAATGAGTTTACTTTACTTTGAGCTTATCGTACAAAAAAGGAGAAAGGGAATTGTTTTCATGTAATAGAAAAGTTATGAAAATGTAATACTTATCATGCCATGTTAGTCACTTCTTATCCTGTATTGTATGAATTATTAGTCCATGTTAAGGGAAAGAGGAAAAAACATGCTATTCGAGTTTCATTTCATTTGAGTAATTTAACAGTGAGATATATTGTGGCATTAAACAAATATAGCAATTTTTCACCAGTCTATTTAAAAGTGACTAGCTGAGTTATCTTTTTACGAAGGTAAAATGAGGTCAGGCAAGTAGAAAGATCGCATAAGTCTGATCTTAAAGCGGCAGCATTTTAGACGGGGGTTAAAGGCTAGATTTTTTCCTAATTTCCAGCTCACCTATGTACCAATAGACCATTAAAGTGAAATAAAGCTACATTTATTTTAACCACTTCAGCCCTGGAAGGATTTACCCCCGTTGCCTCCTTGACGGTATTCCCGAGTGTGGCTTGGGGTATGTATTCACTGCAAATAGCGGTAACCCCAAGCCACACTCGGCATTGCATTGCTGGATCCAAGGCTGGGTTACTTACCTTGTCCCCTGGATCCAGTGATGTCCCCCCCCCCCGCTGTGTCTGTGGGCTGTGTCCTCTGCCAATGCCTGTGTGATGCCAGGCTCTGTTCCCCGCAAGTGTCACGCCACACGGGGGGAGGAACCTGGCAGGAAATTCAAAAAGTGAAACACACAGTAAACATACAGTACACTGTAACCTGTAAGATTACATTACTGCATCAAATCATTTCACATCCCCTTTGTCCCTAGTGCTTTGTCCAGTGCTCTGCATGCACTTTTATATTATATATGTCATTCTTTCTGCCTGGAAACGTGAGAATGTCCATGGCAACCAAAAAGCGTCCCTTTACGTCAAAAGCGTTTTTGGATCAGCTAGAAAACAGTGATAGTAAATAAGAATTATTTGCAGAATTGAATGATACTGATTTGTGATGAAATTTATCATCAGACCCTGAAAGTGACTACAGCAACAATTCTGCAACTGAGCAAATTTCAGTGTTTTTGACTTGATTACATTATTGATTAAATGTTTGTATTATTATATTATTATTTTTGATAATTTTTTTATAGTTATTAATTATATTATATATATTTGACCGGACCGCTTTTTGTGATTTGGCACTGTGTCTCTTTAACTGACAATTGCGTGGTCGTGCGGCGTTGTACCCAAACAAAATTTTTTCCCACAAATAGAGCTTAATTTTGGTGGTATTTGATCACCTCTGCATTTTTTATTTTTTTGCCCTATGAACAAAAGAAGGCTGCTAATTTTGAAAAAAAACAATATTTTTTACTTTCTGCTATAATATATATCAAAAAAATATATAAAAAAATCTATTCACCAGTTTAGACCAATATGTATTCTTCTACATATTTTGGTAAAAAAATCCAAATAAGCGTATATTGATTGGTTTGCACAAAAGTTATAGAGTCTACAAACTACAATATAGATTTATGGCATTTTCATTATTTTTCTTTTACTTGTAATGGTGGCAATTAGTGATTTTTATCCCAACTGCTTCCCATGGGGCACTTGTGCATGCTCGCACCCAACCCCCTGTTTCCTCATCACGGGCTTTGATTAACAGCTCTGGGAGCCAATGGCTCCTGGTGCCCCATAAACTCCAGTGAGAATAAAAGGGGGTGGGGGGGGATGATGACACCAAAACATTTTTTACATTAATGCAAGGAATGCATTAAGGGAAAAAAAATGTTTAGGCTATACAACCACTTTAATGTACTTCTTTAGCAGAAAAGAAAAATCGTTCTATTTATCTTACACAGCCCTTACCTCAGTGTCCAGCTTGTTGTATAAAAAAAAAAAAAAAACTTCCCCATTATTTCTCCATTACTTCCTGGACAGACCTTGAGACATGAAAACGGATGACTTAAGACACAGGAAGGGGTTCACCAGCTGACCTGATTAGCAGAGATGTAGGAGATATGCAGGGTACCCACAGGTAAGCCTTAATATAGGCTTACCTGTAGGTTAAAGTGGTTGTAGTGCCTTTACAACCACTTTAAATAGAGGATACTGGTCATTTGGAAACAATCAGATTGATGAACCTCCCTTCACCAAAACAAAAAGGTCAGCTGTTCTTTCCGTAGCTGACTATGAGACAAAATTGAGACAGCGATGGAGCAGTGATAGACTCCTTTATAGCCAAGATTACCCAAGTTTCACAAGAAAAAAGTTCAACCTGTCTCATTGCTGGCCACAGCTTCCTACTCTTTCCTTGTGTGATTATTTGCACCTTACACACAGAGAAAATGATTGTTTGATTTAATTGAAACTATTTGTATCATGTAATATGCTTGTTCCAATTCAATGACTAGATTAGATAGGAAAGCCGGCAGCAGGCTGACCTCTCAAAAATCGTTATATTTAGAACAAAACTATAATTTTCCCATGCCAGGAGAAAGCAACAAGTGTAGTGTATACACACGTATGTATAGAACTAAGCAAATCTGCTTGGGTGGGGTGCTTTGTGGAACACCTCTTTGACGTCTATTGGGCAGGAGTCTTTGAAGGGGTGAATCTTGTTTTTTCAATTCTGGTCATGTATATGGCTAACGAGCAAGCTATTGTCAAACAAAATTCATCAGAAGAACAATACTGATGTCAAAATCAAAATAAATAAATACATAGATATATAATAAAACAGTATTTTTTAACACAGAATTGTCAGCCGAAACACTCCAACAATCTAATTGCTGTCAGCCCACACTTTTGTGGAAATAGGTTTGAGCTATCCGTTTCTTCAAATTATTGACTCTTTTGACTAGCTGACTAGGGGCAATAGCTTTGCACAGCAATATAGGTCGTATGTGTTTATGGCAATGAACTTTGTGTACCCCATGGATTTGCTGTGAAGCCATGGCAGTGATAAACCTGAACCTCATCCCATGTGGTTCCCCATTGCTCTGCTTGGCTAACAGGATAAAGGAAAAATGCTCAGTACTTCTGGGTATGGCAGAGTTTGTAAAGGAAAAAGAATGGTGCCAACTGTGGGAGGTATGGGGTTAACGGGTCAATCTGTATAACAAAAAGTCAATAGCAGTCCATATAAGTCCTGTGGATAAGAAGTACACTTAGAGGCAGATCCCCTGGGAATTAAGCAACTCTGAAATAGATAAAGGGAAAACAAGGCGTGACACACTAAGTGCAGTATGTCAGAACATAGATGTATTTATTTAGACAGCCAAATGGGTACTCACACAACATAGATAAAGATTGGCATATAAATTAAAGAAGAAAGCCCTTCTCTGGCAGGTGTTGTCACTACTCTTGGACCAGTCCAGGTGTTGGCAAGATGAATTCCGGCAGGTGGGGAAGACCGTCCGGCCATATAATAGTCCTTCATATACAAACTGTTCCTGGAACCAGCTTTGAACACAGCTGAGCCGCAAACCGGAGGTGCAGGAAGTGACGTCAGCTGCCGATGGGCCCATCAGGTGACGCGTTTCAATGCCTCAAACATTTTCCACCGACCTATGGCAGAGTTTGTGACTCACTCTTCTTCCTTTCACATGACAGTGATGGTGATGGTAATTGGTAAACTTTCATTTTACTGAGACTTAAAAAAGCATTTGAGTCAGTTAGGGAAGAAAACTAAGGTGAGACCTGGAGTTTTTTTTAATAGTGCAATTGGCTTTAAATTGTTCTCATTGTTCTTTCCAGCCACCCCAGAGTTGTCCTGCTCTGTATCTTTTTCACTAATCTTTTTATTTATTTGTTTTTAATTTTGATCAAATACATATAAAAACACAAAGGTACATTAACTATACAAAACTATCCTAAATACACCTCTGAAAAAAACAAACCTTTAATTTAAGAGAAAAAAAGCAAAATACAAAAGTTTTCATTGATGTTAATGGGTCATTTTCTTAGTAAAAATCATTTTTTTCCAAAATCACTTTGCTCATCTCTAGCCAAAACTATCCCCATGGCTAAGAAGACAGTTCAAGCAAGTCAGAGGGCTGCTGGGCTGCTATTAAAGTGAACCTATTGATTTCTCCTACAAGGAAAAGTCACAAATCAATGGAGCAGTTGCTGTATTATAATTATATGGGAAGAAGTGTGTGGTACCACACAGGCAGGTTGTCAACATAAGCACACGAAAGGCCAACTTTAGCTCTTTTCTCCCTTCTTCTTTCTCCTCTTCTTGGAGCATCCCCCACCAACTTTTTTTTTTTAATCTTTGTGCATACCTCCAGGTGTCTTCAGTCCTATTTTTTGCAATGTTTGGATCTTGCAGGCTGCCAAAAGAAGCACCACAAATTGGGAGACTTCCAGAATATGGATTGGCATAACTTAACTGGGATGAGCAGCACCATGTAGTGGTGGAGAGGATAGTGTTGGATATGGTATTACAGTGAGAGTTGTTTTTTTTTAATATACCTTTCTCGGAAAATATATTTTTACTACATTTTTTCTAAGCTGGGCTTGGGCTTTAAAAAATTATACATAACCATGGTTCAGTTACATTCTGAATATATGATTTATATAGCTTATACAGGTCTAACTATTGTGTAATGTAGTTTAGCCTGGCAGTGAATATGTTAACAGCGTCTTTTCTCATATTTGTGTTTTTGTGCTTTAGAACATATATTTTGAAAACAGACTATCATCACTGCCAAGTGTGTCTGTCATCCGCCTCTTCTGACTTTGAGGCTTTTAGTTCTGCTCTGATGACAGGCTTAGAATCATGCACATTTCCAGAATGAGGAGGAGACCTAGCAGGTGCTGTTGTGGAAGCGCATTATCAGCTACAGAAAAGACAACACACATGTCCACTAAATAGTACAATACAATAAACCTTTATCAATGTATGGTGTCACTATAGGGGATTGAGAAGGTCAGCTATGATACTGCCCATAAAGCCATAACTGCTTCTTTACTTCAGGTATAAATAATCTGTCTCTTAACATTAATTTTTCAGCCTGTTATTTACTGTATGAGCTCTTAGAAGGATTTTCATAGTGATGTACTCAATGTAAAGATGTACATTACTTATATTTTGCGTAATATAATTTTTTTTTAAAGTATAAACCCAATATTAAATTTTAAAAATATATATACTGTATAGACTCTCATTTTTACATGATGTGACGAAGATACTTTTTGCAGATTTGCATCAGAATTTGAGAATTTTAAAGCAAAGGTGTAATTTCATCACCTGCCATCAAAACCTATGTCTTCCCCCTTCTTAGAAGCCATGTGTAAAATAATTCTTAAGTTAAGCTGATCCTTGGATCAGGGTACTACTACTACTCTTGCTTGTCTATTCCTGAAGATGCTGTATGCTTGTCTGTACCTTAGACTTCTTCTTCTTCTGTATTTTCATCACCTGCCATCAAAACCTATGTCTTCCCCCTTCTTAGAAGCCATGTGTAAAATAATTCTTAAATTAAGCTGATCCTTGGATCAGGATACTACTACTACCCTTGCTTGTCTATTCCCAAAGATGCTGTATGCTTGTTTGTACATTAGACATCTTCATTAAGGTACAAGTACTTTTAAGCCTCGTACACACGATGCAATAGTTGTACGACCGCACGTCCAACTTTTCTCAAAATCGTCTGTCCGTGATTTTGTCTAGCATACTGACGGTAGTTAAATTATCGTTCGACAAAGCCGAACGTAGTGACATGTTACGAGCATATAAAGAGGAGGTTCAGGTGAATGTAAATTGTGAAATACGGACACAGGCTTACATGACTGAACGCTTCCTGGATGCTGAGCATGCGTGTTTGGACTTACAACTTTTGTTTGTCCAACTTCTGTACACGCGAGCCGAAAATTGGACGGCGCCTTGTCGGCAGACAAAAGTTTTTTAGTTTGCTCATACAACTTCTGTGGGACGATAATTGAAAATCGTCTGTCGAATGTAGCGTAACAATGCTCAGATTATTGTACGACAGGTTGTCGTACGACAGTTTTCGGCCGATAATTGTACTGTGTGTATGGGCCATTAGTCTTTACCAGCGACAGAAGCATACAATTAGCACCTGCCCTTAATGCATAAAAAAATCCTATATTTCTGTATCTCTACATTTTTGCAGCTACACTTCAGTTGCACGTGACAATTTACAAGACGGACACAGGGAATCTGACCCACTTGCATAGTGTTTGTATTTCTGATTGTGTGCACTAGGTCACTCTGGTTTGCAAGGGAATGCCTGGAGATGAGCTGTAGGTATGAGACAGAGGTGCAAGTTATTTTTTGATAGCCAGATTTCCAAGTCATTAAGACCACTTCATTGTGCACAGATTGCTGGCAAAGCAAATTGTCACTTTCTGGCAAAGACTGTCTCAAAGTGAACCAACTAGATTAAGTTCAAGTTGCAGTATGTTTAACTTATAATTAGTCTCGCCTGTCTTCCCAAGGATGAGGCAAGATACGAGCTACATGTACAATAGCTAGTGTGCTATTTTTCCAGCTGCACTGTGGTCTGCTTTGAAGCTGATGTATGAAAAGTGTGGTATAATTCTTGTTTCATTTTTTAACATGAAATGCATATGACAGCAGGAAGAACATGGAACAGCTAAAAGCATAGAGACACAGCGCCCTTAGAATAGTCTTAGTGCATCCTGAAAAGCATTAAAATGACTGTATGAACACTCTGCATACAGTTTTATATGATCACACAGTGTGCTTTACTAGTGTGGTGAAAGAGCGCATGTTATGACCCAGGCAATACTGCAATTGAGGTAAGTGGGTCACAAAAATTTATAAATTAATTTACGTATTTTTAGCAGAACAACAATGCATACATGTATAGAAAGTGTGAATTTTTCAGTTTATATCAAATATTGCCACAGCACATACAGGGTATCCCACATCACATGACAGACCAAAAAGAATTAAAAATAAAGTGTTAAATAAGCATATACAGCAAACGACTAATTAGTACAAAAAATCCAAATTAAAGGATGTTACAAACTCATAAGTGATTCACTTATAGGTGTGCATAGTCTATTGCGTTAGGGTGTGCACCTCAAAGCTCAAACACATAAGTGTGTGTGCATGTGTATATATACTGACAGTGTCAGTAGAGCATTGGATGGTGTCAGTAGGGCAGAGATTGGTGTCCGTAAGGCAGTGCAATTCTTTAGGGGCTACATTAAGGGGCTTTGGTGAGATATCAAGGGTTTAAACAGGGGGAGTCTGCACCACACAGGGTGAATAGGGTGTGCCCAGGCACCCCCTGTGTGCATGCCTATGGATTCACTCCATAATCATCCATTTTCAAATAAAGTGCTCGGTGCGCAATAATTCATAAACAAAGTGCTGAAGTGCTCCAGATAAACATGCCGTAAAGTGTGGCACACACCCCTCTTGTGCCCCTACTCACCAGAAAAAATGGACCCTCAGCTTTACAATCTGGGGTCAAGCTCGCTTGTATCTGGTAAGGGGGCACCACAAATCTTCTCTCTCTTTATATGCCCCCAACATGCTGGTTTTATACGTAGCTGTTGCTATACTTGTTGCTCGTTTTCCACCAGGCTCAATAGAAAGAGAGAACTCTCATAGTGTAGTATTTCCAACTTATTAATATGCAAGGTTAAAGTTAAACTTACAAAATGTCTGACAGAGTATCATTTTGCAAAGTACAGGGCTCATCCAGGTTTTGAGCGTGAGTTCCATGTGGGGCGGAAGTGACGTAGTTGGCTAGGGAACTGGAAATTACATTGACATGTTTCGCCCCTCCTACAGGGAGTCATCAAAGACACTGTGACAATTTTTCAGTTTGTCTAGAAAGGCGACATCAGACAAATTATAGATGATGGACAACTGCCACTTAATTGAGGTTAAACACATATAAGTAAAATCAATAAACTTTCTTTAAAATTAACCAATAATATAACCATAAAGAATCCAATAAATATTTTGAAATAAATATCAAACAGCAAAGCTCAGTAACATAGGCTTGAGCTAAACATAACAGACCATTAAAGTTTTTAACCACACTGTTCACCCTCAATAGTGGGTGACAATATCCCCCAAAAAGGATAGCAGTGACAAAAAAAGGAAGGGTGAAACAGCTTGTCTTTGATGAGGATCGATCTGCTGAAAATCGCTCCAGGGAGAAAATATTTAGAGGCAAGTAAAAATCCCAGTTGGATGACAAGTTGCTCTAAGAATGACCATAGCCGATCAAAGGGTGAAAAGCAACTAGCTGATTTGCCTCACAACAGTTGATAGCTGTAATCCTGCCTGTATACAGCAAAGGGGGTACCTGAAACAGACAAAAGGAAAGTCAACAAACTGCCCAGTACAATGGCCTTAACCACATGCCGACTGACTCGTGTACATTTACTGCATCAGGTTGGCTACGCTGTGCAGATCGTGTCTATAAACGGTGATCCGCCACCAGTGGTTTGCTCTCTTGCCCACCGCACGCTGCATGAGTGTGGCCGCGTGTTGGGTGGACTCAATATCTGCCGGCAACCCGCGATCGCCTTCTACAGAGGGAGAACGGGGAGCCGCCAATGTAAACACAGCAGTTCCCCTTTCTTTTTTGTAATTCCTTTATTTATCACAAAAGGTAACATGGTACAGGCAACTGCACAAGCAAGAGTTATTTTTGATGCGGAAACATAGATCTTGCATTAGCTGGGTTGTTGATAGCCAAGACTGGAACGGTGTTCCAGAGACAGAATCCGAGCATCCTGTCATTCAGAGCTTTTGCCAAAACCCATAGCAAGAAGGATAATTACATTTCTCAGTATTATATAAAAAAAGAAAAAAATAGAAAAAGGTAGAAAAAGCACTTATAAAGTTAAGAGTAAGGAGTCGTATGTCTGGCTGGTCATTCTAAGGAGAAAGCATCCACGTCTATCCACGTCGAGCTGACATTCTTATAATAAAAAACTAGGTGGACATGAAGCTTGATAACAGGGCTGCCATGGTCTCCAGGTCTCTCGAAAGATCTCCTCTTTGTTGTGAAGAGTAGCGGTGAGGTCTTCCATGTCTCTTAGCTCGTTAATTTTGGAGAACCACAGCGCCAGAGAGGATGGGTGCTCAGATTTCCAGCAGAGGGGGACGCAGGCCCTGGCCGCATTCAGGAGTTGTATGGTGAGTGAGGTTTGTATTTTTTAATCGGGCGTTCGGAAAGATGGAGAAGACAGGCCGCCGGCTTGCCCTCGAGGTCGACACTCGTCAGGTGTTTGATAACACGAATCACCCCTTGCCAAAAATGTTGCAGCTTAGGGCAGCTCCAGAAGATATGAAGCATCGTGCCCTCCTCACTGCCACAGCGCCAACACAGATTGGTGGTCTGGGGGAATAGGCGATGGAGAACCGAGGGCACTCTGTACCACCTTGTCAGGATTTTGTAGCCCGTCTCCTGAATTCTAGTGGCAATGCAAGATTTATGGGCAAAATGCAAAATTTTTTCCCTCTCCGGGACCGTGAGGTGAAGGCCTAGATCCTCCTCCCATTTAAGGAGAAATGGAGGCGTAAAGCCCTCCGGGGGCTTAGTCAGAGCGGTGTACAACATGGAAAGGCCATGGCGAAGCGGCTCCCCTTTGCGGCAGACCTCCTCAAGAAGCGTAGGTGGCCTAGGAATGCCTGGTGTCCGAAGACACTTCCGTAGAAAAGCTCATAACTGGAGGCCACTGAGAAAGTCTAAAGGGGGGGTGGTAGCATCAGTCCCCGCAGCATTAGAGAGAGTCCCATCCTCACGGACAAAATCGGAGACAAACAGCCGCCCTCTATCCCTTAAACACTGAAAGATTGGGTTATTGAGGCCCGGTTCAAATTCGGGGTTACCCAGTATTGGAATCATGGGAGATGGCGACGGTGAGATCGAGGTGTGTCGGAAGGTATCCCTCGCCACCATCAGAGTGCCACCCAGAGTTAGATGGTCAGAAATGGCCCTTGGAAGAGGGGAGGATATCCAAGGCCAACTTTTGGCCATGTTCGCTGAATCCCCCATTTCCATAGCTACCCAGTGCTTCGCATCAGTATGGCAGAACCAGTCTATCAGTCTAGTCAGATGTGTTGCCCTGTAATAAGCCTTCATGTCCGGGAGGCCAATGCCCCCACATGACTTGGACATGTGGAGAATAGAGAATTGGATGCGAGAGTGTCGGTGGGACCAGATAAAATCACGGAATAGGACATTGATCCGCTTGAAGAAAGCGGGCGGGAGGCGGATGGGGAGGGCTTGCATAACATAGAGCACCTTGGGGAGAGAGGTCATTTTCAAGGCACTGCATCTGCCAAACCACGTGAGCGTAAGGGAGTGCCAGCGCAGGAGTTCCGTTTTAAGTCGAGCTAATAGTGGTATAAAATTAGCAGAGTAGAGGGCTCCGATATCCGCTGTGATGTCCACCCCCAGGTAACGTATGTGATTAGTCACCCAGCGCAGAGGGAGGGCCGACTTCAGCGGGCCAACCACAGTCTGACTGACTGATATTGAGCACCGAGGTTTTGGACAGGTTTATCCAGAAATAGGATAAAGATCCATATTCCCTGAGCAATCGGAGGACCCGCGGTAGGGACGTGCGTGGAGCGGATAAAAAGAAAATGAGGTCATCTGCGAAGGCTGCCACCTTATGCGCCCCGAGTTTTTGAGGAAGCCAACTATCTCCGGGTCCGACCGTACCATACAGAGGAACGGTTCGAGCGTCAAGATAAAAATCAGAGGAGACAGCGGGCACCCCTGCCTGGTTCCATTCCGAATATTGAAGAAGGCCGACCGGGTTTCGTTAACCTTAACCGCTGCTGATGGGGTGGAATAGAGGGAAAGGATCCAGCTGAGCTTTGACGGTCGGAGACCGATGTGCTCCACAGTTCCCCTTTCTGACAGGCAGCGTGACGTTTGATCTACTGATCCCTGTCATCTGGATCAGTTAGGTCTGTCATGCGCCTGCCAGCCCAGCCCCCACACAGTTAGAACACAGTGAGGGAGCACACTTAACCCCCTGATCGCCCCCTTAATGTTAACCTCTTCACTGCCAGTGACATTTATACAGTAATCAGTGGCTATTTTGATTTTTATCAAAATCACTATCACTATCTAAATATCAGTGGTCCCAAAAAAGTGTCATTAAAGTCAGATCTGATCGCCGCAATATCGCAGTCCTGATAAAAATCGCAGTCCCGATAAAAACCACAGATCTTCACCATTACCAGTAAAAAAAAAAAATAATAATAAAAACGCCATAAATTAATTCTCATGGTTTGTAGAAGTGATAACTTTTCCGCAAACCAATCAATAAACTTTTTTTGCGATTTTATTTACCAAAAATATCCAGAAGAATATATATTGGCCTAAACTGATGAATAAATTCATATTTTTATATATATATTTTTTGATATGTATGTTTGCAAAAAGTAAAAAATATTGTTTTTTTCAAAATTGATGCTCTTCTTTTGTTTATAGCGAAAAAAACCGCACAGGTGATCAAATACCACCAAAATAAAGCTCTATTTGAGGGGGGAAAAAAAGGACGTTAATCTTGTTAGGGTACAACGTTGCATGACTGCATAATTGTTAAAGTGAAGTAGTGCAAGGGCGTGGTTTCCACATGGCGCCGACAGGACATGTCTAACAGGAGCTCCGTCTGCTAGCTGGCCTGCAATCCTCTGGCAATGCTGTCCAAACCCACAAACTCCCGCACCAACACAGGTAGAAAGTCGGGGAAGGGATCACCAAACTAGCCACTTCGGGCTCCATCCAGTGCTATCTAGCCTCCAAGAGAGACGGTCCCTCCTCGCAGCGCAACAGGGCCAGAGCCACGTGCTCCTGCCACTCTCCCTCCACCCACACAGCCTCTCCCCATGGCTGCTCTCCGACTTCCTCGCTGGACTCAGACTTGATGGAGGACTTGGGATCTCCTGGAGGCTCCGAACTGACATCCCTCATGAGCGGCCTCAGAAAGGAACTGACGGGCATGTTCCGCAGCTTTGAAAAGTCAATGAAAAAGGAATTCTCAGCGGTGAGAGCGGACATGGCACACCCCTCATGCGGGTTGAGGAGACAGAGAAGCGCCAAGAGATACAGGACAAAGCCATTAAAGAACTACAGGCCACAGTAACAAGACTAGCGTTTGCACACCGTGTCACCTTATACAAACTTGAAGATATCGAGAATAGAAACCACAGGAACAACCTGCGCATAAGGGGATTCCCCGAAGCGAAAAAAAGGATGGTGACCTTGAACCCACGACCCATGGTATCCTCATCACCATCTTGGGCAAGCTGGTGACTGAAATGCTGCAATTTGACTGAGTCCACAGGGCCCTACGCCCACGCAACCTTAACGCGGATCTACCAAGAGATGTCATCTGTCACCTCCATTGTTATGAGGAGAAGAACACAATCATGCTTAAACTCCGCGGAACCCCGGACATTGATTTAGATGGCGCCAAGATAGCCATATAACCAGACCTCTACAAGGAAACACTTGAACGGCGATGGTCACTTAGACCACTACTTGAACAATTGAGATCGGATGGTGCGACATATAAATGGGGCTTCCCCGTGTGCTTGATCGTCACCAAAAATGGCCGCTCCTCCACCCTTTGTTTCCCTGAGGACCTCCCTGCCTTTTTTCAGGACTTCAAAATGGCACCCGTGGAGCTCCCCAGCTGGCAGGATCAGATTCCTACATTCCAAGCCATCCCGGAATCCTACTGGCACAGAACACTGTCCAAACGGAAACGCACGGCTACACTCAGATCACCCTCAAAGAAAAATGGGTGAGATCCTAACTTTCACACATGCCTTATTTCTCCTCGCTCTACTGGTTGACTGAATGCCCCCCACCCATTAGAAGCTTGCCTACGTTCTTTTCTCGGTTACTTTCTGCATGAGGAGCCTCTGTAGTTCCTAAGAGCCTGCTATCTACACACGCGAGGCCTTGCCTCCTACTCTAACACCACCACGGCCTTAATCTTGGACCGATTCCCCACACCTCATGCTCAGTTACTATTTTGTTCATACTAGAGCAAATGTTTACCTCGCCAGAGGAATGGTTATGCATGCTTTTGGTTTGGTTATAATGTTTTTGGCCACGCTAGGACGGGCCTATCTGCCCTTCAGACACTCTATGTTTTTGCCTCAGGTGATCTGCCCCCCCCTCTGGGGCCGATGGGGTCCGGAGCATGGGAGCTGCTGTCAGGTGACATACAGGACGCGGTACCCCGGGTGACCCCCCTGCCATCCCCTATGGGCTCACTGCAGTTTACTGCATGATTTATCACTCTCTTATTTAAATACCTTATGCAATGCAGATTTACTAGGCTGTCATGTTTTTTTCTTCTCTAATCTCCACTTTCTTTGTGACTTTCCCTTTTTCTGTCTACCCTTTCCCTTTTACTCTGTCCTGCAGGGGAGAATATCTAAGCTGAAAGGAGACGCATCACTATCCCCATGACTTCTTCTTCTCGCATCTCCCTACCCAATTTAATGGCCGCCTTGCAAGAGTTCCAAGCCCTGTCCAATTTTAAAATGAATCTGTCAAAATCCGAAATCTTAAACATAAATATTCCCAGCTGAGTGGCAGACTTCCTCAAACCCGAGTTCCCATTCCGATGGCAGTCGACCACTCTGAAATATCTGGGAGTCCACCTCACTCCAAAGCTTCACTCAGTATTCCGCTACAATTTTGTCCCCTTGCTGAATACTATTAAAAACGACCTCCGATCATGGTCCCACCTGCCCCACTCCTGGATAGGGAAAATAAACTTGATCAAGATGAACATTCGGCCCCAAATTCTCTTCCTACTCCAAATGCTCCCAATAGGTGTTCCCCCTGGTTTTTTCTCAACCCTTCAATCCATGATCACCCACTTCATATGGAGAGGCAGACACCCCAGAATCTCTAAGACTACTCTGTATTGTTCTAAGACCTTGGGGGTCTCGCCCTCCCAGATGTAAAGACCTACTACCATGCCATTGCCTTATGTCGAGTCATGGACTGGAAATACTCACAAGACTCCAAACTATGGGTCCAAATCAAACACGCCCAAAGTGGAACAGACTTAAGCATTGCCCCTTGTATTCCTGGAGCCTTCAGGGACCTCTCCCCTTCGACTTCTCCCCTAATGACCTCCACACTAGGCATCTGGAATGTACTCCATAAAAAGTTTGCATAACTCTCCTCTTCTGCCTATAACGGGCCACAACTACTTTCTACCCGGATCCATGGATGGGGGATTCAAAGCATGGTCCCCTGAGGAGCCACTTCAGCTACATCACGTTACTCAAGCCGGCATCCTCAAGCCTCTACACTCCATCCCGGGCTTGAACCCACTTAACTTCATGGACCGCTGGAGACAACCCAACTTAAGCAATTCACCCAGTCTCTACCCCAACCAATGAGAACTTTCTGGGAACTAACACCAATAGAGGCCATGTTCAGCCTTCAAAGACCAACACACGCTGTATCCCAGTTCTATAAGGCGCTCACTGCTTTACAGCACCCTGCATACCCGGATTACCTCAAACACTGGGAAATAGACTTATGCTCTCACCTATCAGACAAACAAAAAGATAAAGTGCTTGCCCTGACCCACACTTAGTCTATCTCATCTAGGACTGCAGAGACTAATTATAAACTGCTTGCAAAGTGGTACTACACACCATCAAAAATGCACCAAATATCCTTTTCTAATTCCCTGCAATGTTGGAGGAACACTCGGCCAAAAGGCCTCACACACTCATATATGGTGGCTCTGCCCACTTATACAGCCTTTTTAGACTGAGATCATCTGACTTACCAGGGCAATTACAAGGCTCACCCTCCCTCTAGAACCCTGGGCAATACTGTTTCACAACACCACTGAGCCCACAGGTCAATACAAATGGTCAATTACCCCACACCTTTCCAATGCAGCAAAGGCCCTCATCCCAGGCCTCTAGAACCAACCCCAAGTCCCATCCATGAAAAGCTGGCTTCAAAAAATTGAGGAACTTTCCCTGATGGAGGAGCTTACATACATGTCAAAAGGTGAAATTAGTAAATACACCAAAATATGGGAGGTATGGAAAGAATTCAAGACCACCCCAGCGTATAAAGGCATTATCTCCACCGCAGACACTGATGCCTCCGAGGGACACATGAAAATTATAGTTAACTGTACAAGACGTATTTCCATGTCACTTACCCCCTCTTGCCGATGGGAAACCCTCTACTCTCTCCACCCCCTATTACGTTCCTTCTTTCTTCGCTCCCCTCTCTCCTCTAAACCTCTCTTTTCTATTCTCTATAAAGTTTATAAATGCTCAGAGACTTATTTTGTTTTTATACTCTGTTGAATGTTACTCTGAAACCAGTGTACATGTAACTTTGGATTCTATGTATGACAAGTGTTTCCTTTCATGTTATACTGAAATAAACAGATATTAAATAAAGCAAAGTGGTGCAGAATTGCAAAAAGTGCTCTGGTCAGGAAGGGGGTAAATCTTTCCGGGGCTGAAGTGGTTAACCACTTTAAGACTGCCCATCACAGATATACTGCAGCAAGGAGGCTCAATTGTGTGAATCACTGTACCAGTATGGCGCTTCATGTAATAGATACAGCGGCTACACGCACGGTGCTGGAGGTTCGGGCGTGCGCCCGTGGCGCATTGCCTGAGGCGAGGCATGTGACCAGTGGCCATGATGTCTGCTGGTCACCCGCAATCACAGTACAGAGAGGCAGAACAGGGATCTGTGAACAAGGCAGATCCCCATTCTGACAGGGGAATAGGGAGAGATCGGCTGTTCCTAGAGATCAGGAACAGCAATCTCTTTGTACTCCCAGTCAGTCCACTTTCCCTACAGTTAGAAAGCACCTTCCTAGGACACACCTAACCCTTTGATTGGCCCTGGTGTTAACCCCTTCCCTGCCAATGTCATTTATACAGTGATCAGTGCATTTTTATAACACTGATCAATGCATTGGTGTCACTGGTCCCCAAAAAGTGTCACTTAGGGTCAGATTTGTCCACTGCAATGTCGCAGTCCCGCTAAAAGTCCATAAATCTATCCCATAGTTTGTAGATGCTATAACTTTTGCGCAAACCAATCAATATACGCTTATTGGGATATTTTTACCAAAAATATGTAGAAGAATGCATATTGGCCTAAACTGATGAATACATTTTTTTTTCCGGGTATGTATTATAGCAAAAAGTAAAAGATATTGTTTTTTTGTCGGTCTTGTTTATAGCGCAAAGAATAAAAACCGCGAAGGTGATCAAATACAACCAAAAGAAAGCTCTATTTGTGGGGAAAAAAGGACATCAATTTTATTTGGGTACAGTGTTGCATGCCCACGCTAGTGTCGGTTAAAGTAACACAGTGTCGTATCACAAAAAAGGGCTTGGTCAGGAAGGGGGTAAATCCTTCCGAGGCTAAAGTGGTTATTATTAACAAGGGGTGCTAGAGGCATGCAATCCCATGGTGCTACTGCACAATACATGTCGTTCTGACATTACACTGCATAAATATCCACTGAGAGACAACATATGAACCCTTATACTAACTACCATTAGCATATTTTTCCCTTTGTACCACGCTGTTAGGTAATTTGCTTTGGAGAATTAGGTCACTGGCTAATAAATAACTCATTTTTATACATCTCTCTGCCCCGAGGATGAATTGTGTTTTCCATATGTTGGAATGACAACCACCAGCTTTTTTATTTGTATATTTCCATTAGCTGCAGGAGTTGGTACACATATTAGCTGTCTCTGCAGATCCCATTCCTTAATTGTGTGCTACAAATTCCCATGGTTCTGCAGAATCTCTTTTGAGAAATAATATTGCAAAAATACTTCTCTGACCAACTTTACATAAGAGGCTATTTAAAGTGTGAGTTGTGAAGGCAGACTTTTTTTTATCGCAATGAATTCTATGCATTAGGATAAAAAAAAATCTGTGTGTAGCAGCCTCCCCAGCACCCCCTAATTACTTACCTGAGCCCCATCTCCCTCCAATGATGTCCACGAGTGTCTTAGCCTCCTAATTGGCTGAGACACAGCAGCGGTGCCATTGGCTCCCATGGCTCTCAGTCAAAGTCACTTAACCAATCAGGGGAGAGAGGGGGCGGGGCCGGGTCTCTGTGTCTGAATGGGAGGGAGGGGCCAGGAGCAGCGAACAGGGACCCAAGAAGAGGAGGATCTGGGCAGCTCTGTGCAAAACCAACTGCACAGAGGAGGTAAGTATGACATGTTTATTTTTATTTTTTTTTTAAAAACGAGACTTTACAATCACTTTAAGAAAATTAACTTTTTACAAGGTCAATTTATCATTAAGAAAAACATTTTATTTTAATAAATCAGGATATTTTCATTTTGTAAGCTTGGTCAATGATTGGACCCTACAGTAAGCCTTCCTTTTATTCTCTTTGTTCCAAAGTCCCATATTAAGTTCTTCACATAAAGTCATGGCTATATTTTAGAGTAATAATATGTATACTAGAGTATGCTTCTGGCAGCTCCCATGACACATTCTATTTGCCTTTTCTCCCAATCTCCAAATGGGTTTGAGAATTTTGAAGTTCTTTCAGAATTTATACAGCAGATGTTGATGAGATCCCTAAAGAATTATATTACAGAGAATGCCAAAAGCAAATGAGAAAGAAAGGTCTGCGGTGATGGAGATTAAGGAAAAAGCTACTAAATTTAAAGTTGTAAAGGAATAAAGTAGCTCAGTTATTAACATAGGTTAATTAGGGCTAGCATTTTTGAAGCAGAAAATTATAATAAGAAATTAAGAAATAAAGTTTCCACACATTGTAAATAGCCCCTCTTATTTCTATCTAGGTACCTTTTCTATTAATCCCAAATAGGCTAAATGCATCAGCAAGTAAAAGAAAAGGAGTAATGTTTGAGGAAGACTAAGGCAGAGACAGAGAATTCCAAGGTTTATCAACTATTTAATGTAAGGTCTCCAACATTATAAAGTGGAACAGGTTGACCATTTTGTGCTGTGCTTTACAAGAAAATAATTTATTGAAGTTAAGCTAATATCTATTTCATTTGCAAAAACATTAGTTGCACTGGTCAAACTTTGTTTGCTTTGTAACTTATAGGCAACTATCAAGCATTGAACACTGCAAAAGCAAACCTATATAGCACAAAACACGAATTCCCTTCAAGTAGAACTACTGACAAAACATTTTTGTTTTTCATTTTGGATAGAGCAAGGGAGAATTATAACCCCTGTCAGATTTTTTTAATTTTTTTTGCCATTTGTGTCCCATTGTGGAGATTTCCCTTCACTTCCTCTCCCTTAGCCAAGTGAGAGGAAATTCCTGCAAATTAAGGGAATTCCTTTGGGACTGCCAGGATACCAGAACTAATGCCCCCTTTGGAAGATGTCCCCCCTATAAATTTTGAGGACAACCCAAAATTTGGAATTTTCTTTTACATTCACTTTCAATGATAATGGGAAAAAGGACAAACAGAGAGGGTGAATATCCCTAATGGGGGCACAGACAGCAATAAAAGCTAACGGGGGCTCCAGTCCCTCTCCACTCTATCCAAAATGTTTAAAAAGTTTTTCCTTTAGTTATACTTTAAGAACATGACTTATACAAGTCAAAGAACAACTAGTTAGTATTAAAAAAAAAAAAAAAAAAAAAAAAGGAAAAAGCAACTGTATTTAGAAATGCTACCATAGACCCTCGTGAATAATGTAACCCTTCCATTAAGGCTCTTCCCCTAATGAAATCAGCTGGTTGCATGCCTCGTGTGCCATAAACAGCCTTGTAACTGGTTCCCTGTTCAGGAATTTAAAAATAGGAAAAAAATTTAAAGTGGTTCCAAAGGCTGAAAGTTTTTTTTATCTTCATGCATTTTATGCAGCCTCCCTCCCCCCCAGCCCCCCTAATACTTACCCATAGGCATGCGCAAATAGGGTGGCAGGTGTGCCTGGGCACACCCTAATCACCCTGTACTGTGCAGATTACCCCTGCTGCCTGGCTGCAGAGAAAGGATGGGGAAATCTCTGTCCTCAGTCTCTTTCTATGTCTCAAAAGTGAGACATTAGGGGTCTGTTAGACCCCTGATTTTTCATCAAAGGCCTCCAGCAGGGTTCCTAAATAAAATTGTAAAAAATATAATAAAATATAATATTGTAAAAAATAATAAAAAAAACAAAATTGTAAAAAAATAAATAAAATAAAATAAAAATAAACTACTGGCACCGATCTTTGCCCTTCTGGCATATATACACACACACTCATGTTTGATGACCTTAATGCAATAGGCTGCACCTATTTACTTGCCTAAGCTCAATCTCGATCCAGCAATCTGCATGAGCATTGCTGCTCTCTCGGCTCTCTCCCTCCTCATTGGTATAGACACAGCAGCGGGAGTTATTGGCTCCCACTACTGTCAATCACAGCCAATGTGGAGGGAGTGGGAAGCAGGGCTGAGCTTCATACAGAGTGTCAATCAGCTAGAATATTAATATTGTGGCAAACTGGCCCTTACCACTTCAACAATACTCGTGTATCCCAAAGTGCAGATATAATGTAATTAAGATCAAATCAAATAAATAAATAAATATATATATAAACTAGTGGCTGCAAACATACAACCTGTGTTCTCACAAAGTGCCAGTAAATAAAATTAGTTTTGTGTGTGTCCTTTTTATGTTGCGCCAAGTACCCTGAGAGTGTGGTATCCACCTGCACTCATCAAATGAAAAGTTTATATATATATATATATATATATACACAAACATATACACAAGACATTGCAGTACTCCTCTTCTCAACTCAACAACCATAAAACATTAACTGAATTAATTTAATCAGGAAAATATTGAGCAAGTGGGGAGCCTATAGTTGGAGCACCACGTCCATAAATTTATTAGACAAAAAAGGAAAAAGAAAGGGAAACCCAGAGAAAGGGGTCCCAGGGACTTTAAAGGTGCTCCATAATTAAATTCAAAACCACACAAATTTTGATAATAAAAATATCTAAAACCATTTTATTTTATTTCATACAAGGATAAAAAATGCTCCCAATATTAGGAAACACAATATCAAACAAAATCAAATAGAAATACATATCTATTCTCATGTAATTTAGAGCAAATCCAGATGGATCCTACATTAGGTCAGCTAAACCCCGCTCGACATGTTTCACCCGTAAGGGCTTCCTCAGGAGACTCAATGGGGCTGACTAAGGTAAGGAAAAATAATAATAATAGTGAAAACAGTATTTACAAAGCTAAACAACCCATATTGAACAAAAATAATTTTATGGATTTAGATTAGAATATATTTGACATTTAAGAATAACAATAATCCAAACATCCATATTGTATTCAACCCTCAATATATACCCATTCCTGAATATATGCATTGATAATGTAGATAATTATAATGATCTCTGCAATGTTATATTTCCCATGTTCACAAATATATTGAAAATTCAAAAAATATATATATATATCTTACCATTAGTTCATACACAGAACATTAATGGACCAATATTAGAATCGGCTGTCAATCATATTCTCGGGACCATAGAACCATAGGATAAAGTTGTAAACTTGTAAAAGGAACTGCCTACATCCAATGATGAAATAGGATGCATAGTTAATAAATAAATTGCAAAATACATAAAAAATTATATGCAAGTACGGGCAAGTAGAAAGAACTCCACTTACTAGAATAAGCAAAAAGGAGACCAAAGTATTCGTAATTATCAGGAGAAATAATCTCCCAATCCCGATGATATAAATTCTGATGTATGATCTTGTCCTGTTCCTCTGGTTGGAACCTTTTAGCAACCAAGGCTCGGCATAGTCTCGATTGGTTTGTGGGACAAGCAAGGAAAGACGAACAGAATAACCAAAAGATCCCTCTCCGGTATTTATCCAAAGAGGTGGTTACTGTAAATCCGATATTCTGCTGAATAGGGAATGTAAACAAAAATAAATAAAAATAAGCGAGCCTGTAGCTCATAGGTAAAAAGAGAGCAGCTCCTAAAGAATGGGATCCCTGAGCTTAAGCTCCAGGCAATCCCCTATGCCAGGTGTCGCTGCTTTGACCCTTCCCCACTTGATGGGGGAGGTTCCTATGCGGCGTCACTTCCCTCTCGATCTGACCGCATGGAGCGGAAACGGATGTCTCCCTCATGTCCGCATTCCGCCGGTGACATCAGACGCCGGCAGAACGGAACTTGGGATAAAGCGGCCGGAATCAGCCACCATTCTCTCTGGCAGAGACAGCATGGAAGCAGGACGGGTGATATCTCCTGTCTTCCCCTCCAGGACATCTTATTAGGCAGAATCAGGCTTTCTGTCTTTTAGGTAAGCTCAGGTTTTACTTGACCATCTTTCTTTTTCTCATTGTCCCATGATGTTGATGTTTGAACGTCAGAGGACATAGGGGATTGCCTGGAGCTTAAGCTCAGGGATCCCATTCTTTAGGAGCTGCTCTCTTTTTACCTATGAGCTATAGGCTCGCTTATTTTTACTTATTTTTGTTTACATTCCCTATTCAGCAGAATATCGGATTTACAGTAACCACCCCTTTGGATAAATACCGGAGAGGGATCTTTTGGTTATTCTGTTCGTCTTTCCTTGCTTGTCCCACAAACCAATCGAGACTATACCGAGCCTTGGTTGCTAAAAGGTTCCAACCAGAGGAACAGGACAAGATCATACATCAGAATTTATATCATCGGGATTGGGAGAGTATTTCTCCTGATAATTACGAATACTTTGGTCTCCTTTTTGCTTATTCTAGTAAGTGGAGTTCTTTCTACTTGCCCGTACTTGCATATAATTTTTTATGTATTTTGCAATTTATTTATTAACTATGCATCCTATTTCATCATTGGATGTAGGCAGTTCCTTTTACAAGTTTACAACTTTATCCTATGGTTCTATGGTCCCGAGAATATGATTGACAGCCGATTCTAATATTGGTCCATTAATGTTCTGTGTATGAACTAATGGTAAGATATATATATATATATTTTTTGAATTTTCAATATATTTGTGAACATGGGAAATATAACATTGCAGAGATCATTATAATTATCTGCATTATCAATGCATATATTCAGGAATGGGTATATATTGAGGGTTGAATACAACATGGATGTTTGGATTATTGTTATTCTTAAATGTCAAATATATTCTAATCTAAATCCATAAAATTATTTTTGTTCAATATGGGTTGTTTTGCTTTGTAAATACTGTTTTCACTATTATTATTATTTTTCCTTACCTTAGTCAGCCCCATTGAGTCTCCTGAGGAAGCCCTTACGGGTGAAACATGTCGAGCGGGGTTTAGCTGACCTAATGTAGGATCCATCTGGATTTGCTCTAAATTACATGAGAATAGATATGTATTTCTATTTGATTTTGTTTGATATTGTGTTTCCTAATATTGGGAGCATTTTTTATCCTTGTATGAAATAAAATAAAATGGTTTTAGATATTTTTATTATCAAAATTTGTGTGGTTTTGAATTT
>BLSH010295633.1:78247-89770 GCA_018402905.1 Glandirana rugosa
TATTTCTCCTGATAATTACGAATACTTTGGTCTCCTTTTTGCTTATTCTAGTAAGTGGAGTTCTTTCTACTTGCCCGTACTTGCATATAATTTTTTATGTATTTTGCAATTTATTTATTAACTATGCATCCTATTTCATCATTGGATGTAGGCAGTTCCTTTTACAAGTTTACAACTTTATCCTATGGTTCTATGGTCCCGAGAATATGATTGACAGCCGATTCTAATATTGGTCCATTAATGTTCTGTGTATGAACTAATGGTAAGATATATATATATATATTTTTTGAATTTTCAATATATTTGTGAACATGGGAAATATAACATTGCAGAGATCATTATAATTATCTGCATTATCAATGCATATATTCAGGAATGGGTATATATTGAGGGTTGAATACAACATGGATGTTTGGATTATTGTTATTCTTAAATGTCAAATATATTCTAATCTAAATCCATAAAATTATTTTTGTTCAATATGGGTTGTTTTGCTTTGTAAATACTGTTTTCACTATTATTATTATTTTTCCTTACCTTAGTCAGCCCCATTGAGTCTCCTGAGGAAGCCCTTACGGGTGAAACATGTCGAGCGGGGTTTAGCTGACCTAATGTAGGATCCATCTGGATTTGCTCTAAATTACATGAGAATAGATATGTATTTCTATTTGATTTTGTTTGATATTGTGTTTCCTAATATTGGGAGCATTTTTTATCCTTGTATGAAATAAAATAAAATGGTTTTAGATATTTTTATTATCAAAATTTGTGTGGTTTTGAATTTAATTATGGAGCACCTTTAAAGTCCCTGGGACCCCTTTCTCTGGGTTTCCCTTTCTTTTTCCTTTTTTGTCTAATGAATTAATTTAATGCTACAAATACCTGTCTAATATAAGAAACTAAATGAATAGTGTATTTAAATCCATGTGTTATGGCGATGTATTATAAAGTCTATGATAAATGCTTTCTGTTAACAAATCTTCAAGGACTTCCTTGCACCATGTGATACTCTTAACTTGTGCTTCCACTCTTCTTATAGTAATTCCTACCACCACTCTATTTATGTACTCACCTCAGCATATAGACCTAAAGATTTCTAGGTCAAGTGTGCTTATTCCCATCTGGGGGTCAATCCAATATTGCCTTCCATGGTACCGCAGCCTTTTTTCCTTGCTGGAATCAGAGCGTCTTCATCACGGATCACTTTATAATGATCAGGTGTGTAGCCTTTTTAAGAACTCAGGTTGGCGTTCCTCTGTGCTCTGTAAACAGCTCAGGAGAAACAGTGAGCCCACATTGTGTAGTATCCTCTAGTAAAACACTCTATTTAAATAAAGATTGCACTTACACAACATAAAAGATGAAACAACACTTCTGGAGACTGCGGACTCATGGCTCCCGGGCCACTTCCGGTTCAGCTGTCAATCATGTAACCCCGGCAATTTCTCCCTAGCGTATTGTCACACCATGTGACTTCCTCAGGATTAACATAGTTAATGGTTTATGGTTATTTAGTTGAGAAGAGGACACGCAGAGCAGGGCTTGGGAGTGAGCACGTATGAGTGCCCCCATAGCAATTGGCTTGCTATGGGGGCACTCAGCAGAAGGAGGAGCCCAGAGTTCCGGCGAAGGATCAGGGCTTCTCTGTGCAAAACCATTGCACAGAGCTGGTAAGTAGAACATGATTGCTTTTTTTTTTTTTTTTCCTTTAGTATCACTTTAAGTAGCCCATAGATTATGCAATCTATTTCCTTCCAACACATTCCCAATCAACACACTCAGTGTAGATGGAGGAATCATTCCCTCTTCTCTATTGTGTTCTGCCAGCAGGGAGCCTTCTTAGCTGGCAGAAAACAATGATTACTGCTAGCGGCTATATCTGACAGCAGTAATTGTATATAAAAAAATTGACAGGCTAGTTGTGCCGAAGTTGATCGATTCCACGCAACCTTTCTGCCTGACCTTGCTTTGCCCAGCTTCCTTGTATCTGATTCCCTGCAGTTAGTGTTTGCATTTACAGTAAGTTCCAGTCTACAGACTTGTTTCACTGGTTTAATTATGAATTATTGCTGTATACAGTAAGTTATGCTGATAATGCTATGTATGTTGTACGCTTACAAATAAATTGTATCACATTTCACTAGAACTGCAGTGTTTGTTTTTGTGTAGTTAACATATCTGGCCACACCATATGACAGGTTACCTATTATTGATTTACCGAGAGCAGAACTGTCCTCACCTCACCTTCAGTGATGACTGATCAAAGCTTTCCCTCTCTGCTTACAGATGCTAGGGATGAACCAAGGTATACACCACCCTTTAGGCAGTGTACACTTATTTAACAATTGATAGGAGAAAAAATAAATAAATTGATTTTTAGCAGAAGAGATGCGCAAAGTCTCTTCTGCTAAAAAAAATATATATATTCTAGCAAATTTTAAAAATTAGCTAACGTTCCACTTGCTATTAATCAGTGAAAAGCTTGTAATAAGTACAGTCATGCTGGCACTGCTGTAAGAAAACTGAAGTCAGACTAAACTGCATTGGGTTTACTGAAATAAAGAAGCAAATTCATAATGTCCTTGATTTTATTGCTGTTTACAAATCATTAGGCTGTATTATAAAATGTATGCTATAAAATGATCACCACTTAAAGTTGTACCACTTGGTTTCATGACCTTGGTGTAAGCTATAGTGACAAATCTTTTCCTACTTTAAGAAGTAATACATTTCAACTGAATTATTACAACTAAATAGCTTAAAACCCAGCACAAAAAAAAACCCTTGCTCTGGGGCCACCCCACAATGCAAGGGTTAAAACTTCATTAACTCTAAGGAGTTGCAACAAAGGCTATCATACTTCCCTTCTCACTCTGGCAGGCTCACTATGGTGTCCGTTTATAAAGCAGTGTAAAAAATCCACTGCTTTGTTCTCCGGCATTCACAGAGGAGATCGTTCTCCTCTGTGTGCCTGTTTATTAAGCGGTGTAGATCGCTTCACAGTTTGTGAAGTGAAGTGATCTACAAACGCTTTAAACTGTGGAGAACGCCCCAATCTCGTGAGACATTACGAGATTACGGCCCCAAAATTCACAGAAACTCAGAGATGTCAGTTTATTAAGCAGTGATAAATTATCACTGCTCAGTAACGGACATTCTCGGAGGAGCCCGCCCAAACCGTAAATAAAATTATTAGCCCCCCCACACTATATATGTATATATAAGCACATACACACCTTATATATACATATATATACACATACATTATATGTACACGTATATACACACATACATCATATACATGTATATACATATATACACATATACAGGGCAGGGGGACGTGGCTAATGTGTTGAGGGGTCTGAACAAGGCAGGAGGAAGTCTATAATCCTCCTCCTTCCCTGGGATTCCCTCTTCACCCCCCCAATTCTCCACCTCTGAGCTGGTGAAGCGGGGAGGGTGAATTCTGACCGAGATCGCCAGTGAAGTGCAGAGATCACAGCTTCATAAACTGGCCGTTTCTGTGTCAGTGAATGACAGTTGGAGATGTGCAGAGATAATCGGTGAAGAACAGCTTCTCTCCCGATTATCTCTGCTTTATAAACCGAAAATGAGCTGTGATCAGCCATGATCCTTGGGATCACGGCTGATCACAGTTTTATAAAATGACACCTCAATCTGTTTGGAAGGTCCCCCGCAGCCTCTTCTCTAAAGGCCCGTAAACAACCATGTGAATTTCGGACGGGAATTTTAGTTCGATGGCCTGTCATTCGAAATTCTTACCGTTAGTATGCTCCTTTCAACAGTGAATTTTGATTTTTGGTTAGACAAAAGCTGGATGTGCAGGCTATAAAATTTTTGTTATACGACAACGCAACATCCGATTTTTGTTCCGTTAGTCCGGTTTTCGTACGAAAAATAAAATTGTACGACAGAGACTATGCATGCTCAGAAACTAAAGAAAGATGAAAAAATATTCAAATCATTATGTCACTTCTGACATTCAGTTCGGTTTTATAAAAATTTTTGTATTGTTAAGCTTTGTACACACGGTTTGACGGTCGTATGCAAACAGTCCTACGACCGCTCGTTGTACGATCATCCAACCATTAGTACGCGCGATTAGAACAGCCTACGTACACTGGTCATACAACAGAAGTTATATGAGCAAACTAGAAAATGGTGGTGGTACCAACAAGCGGTCATAAGACCGTTGTATCGTATGTACAGAGAAGTAGGTCCAACAAGTTTTACTGTGCTCAGAAGTCAGGAATGGCTGGACGCTAATTACATGCACCTGAACTTTCTCTTTATACGTTCAGAACACGTCACTACGTTCGGCTTGGTCGTACGATCGTGTAGTGCATGTCAGCATGCAAGTTACATGATCCAACATACGATTTGGTCCATTCGGTTGTACGACCGCCGAACCGTGTGCACGAGGCTTTAGTATGCTCTTCCCTTTCAACATGAGACAAGCATCCAACAAAAAACAGACGTTCTGTCGTTCAAAAATCGGACCATGTGTATAAAGCTTAAATCACTATAATCCTCTGTCACAACTCCCCATAGCCCTGCATTGTAAGTGAAGACTCAAAGAGATCACCCACAACATGAGTCTTCGGGGTAGAAGAGGACAGAACTGGAGGCTGGAACAGTCAGGTAAGTAATTCAGCCTCTTGTTCTGCCCCCCTACACTTAATAAGTATTTAATTCAGTTTGGGGGGGGTTAATTAAAAATGTTTTTTTTTTTTTTTTTAAAAGAAGAAGAAGAAGAAGAGAGGGAAGAGGACAGCGGAGAAGACCGGCAGAAGAGCAGAAGATGCCACAGAGGAGAAGAAAAGACCCCTCAGAAGATGAAAGACCCCGCAAAAGAGCCAAAGAAAAGAAGACACCGGAGAGGGGAGAAGACCGCCGGAGCAGATTTAATAAAATATTTTAAAAAGCTGTGTGTTTTTTTTGTGTACATATTTCTTTCCAGGTAAATGGGTAGGGGTACGATGTACCCCATACTCATTTACATAGGGTGGGGGGCCGGCATCTGGGGCCCCCTTGTTAAAGGGGGCTACCAGATTCCAATGAGTCCCCGCCCGCAGACCCCGACAACCACCGGCCAGGGTTGTCGGGAAGAGGCCCTTGTCCTCATCAACATGGGGACAAGGTGCTTTGGGGTGGGGGGCGCAGAGCCCCCCTGCCCCAAAGCACCCATACTCCCCATGTTGAGGGCACGCGGCCTGGTATGGTCCAGGAGGGAGGGGGCCGCTCGCTCATCCCCACCCCCTTTACTGGCCTGCCGGGTTGCGTGCTTGGATAAGGGTCTGGTATGGATTTTGGGGGGGACCCCACGCTGTTTTTTCGGCATGGGGTTCCCCTTAAAAACCATACCAGACCAAAGGGCCTGGTATGCTCCTGGAGGGGGACCCCATGCCAGTTTTTTTTTTTAATTTGGCGTGGAGTTCCCCTTCAAGATCCCCAGAGCACAAAGTGCCTGGCATTGTCGGGATCAAAGTCGGATCCCTGTTCACAGACAAACGCTCCGACTTTGACCCCATGTAGGACCATAAATTGCACAGCAGTGTAGGATCAAAGTCGGACCGTTTTTTTGTCGGATAGTGTGAACCCAGCCTCAGTGGAAAAGTAGCACCATCACCCGATCACACTTTCTCTTACCATCAGGTGTGGACCCCCACACAAGGAAGGCCAGATGAGCAATATAAAAAGCAATCATGGACAGGGATCCAATAGGGAAGTTTTGCCACTCTCCTCTTATTCACATACTCTCAATCAGCTAGATGGTCTCATCTAGAGTCTCCCGAATGTTACAGGGAAAAGTAGAGGATGCGTAACATAGTGTAATCATTTCTATATAAAATTTATTGATAAAAATATTGCACTTGTTTCAGTATAGGATAACAATCTGCATATCACATACAAACAAGTGTTTCCAACCAATAACATGTCACGACTTTTTTTACTACACTATGGGTTTTATTTACTAAAGGCAAATCTACTCTGCAATACAAGTGCATTGCAAGATCTGAAATGAGGAGAAGCTCTGCTGATTTTATCATCCAATCATGTGCAAGCAAAAATGCTGTTTTTTTATTTTCCTTGCATGCCCCTCTTGGGTCTACAGGGACTGTACTTCTAAGCGCTCTTCCAAGTGCACTTGTAGTGCAGAGTGGATTTGCCTTTAGTAAATAAACCTCCCCGTTACGCATCCTCTACTTTCCCCTGTAACATCCGGGAGACTCTAGATGAGATCTTCTAGCTGAATGAGAGTATGCAAATAAGAGGAGAGCGGCGAAACTTCCCCATTTTATCTCTGTGCAGGATTGTTTTTTATATCTCTCATCTGACCTTCCTTGTGTGGGGGTCCACACAGGGACTTGCTTGTCTTTTTGTATTGGGGAATTGGATGTCTAAATCTGATCATTGCTTTAGCACTGTTCCTTTATAATAATATAATATGTTTGTTATCTTCCAGCAATATTGTACCAGCAGCTATTTTAGCACTTTTTTTTATTTGTAATCCTTTACTGTTATTCTGTTTTTGGAAATTCATTATTTTATTTCTCAGCGCACCTGGTTATTTTATCCACTAAGGGATGTACATGCTTAATTCCAGAAATGCAATTGTCAATTGGAATTCAATTTAACGGTGCAAGTTATATAAAAAGTGTAACTTATCAACTGGAGAACAACTGGGGGAACATTTATTTTTTCTATTCTTAAAGATGAATTCATGGATGGGTAATTATTATCTAAATATAAAGGGCATATGTATTATTGCTTGAATTTTGGTGTGCTTTGTGTAATTCTTGAGATGTCTGTGGTAATCCAGATTTACACTTTTCCTTTGTACAGATACTTCCTGCAATACGGACCAGTCACTGTTGCTGCTCTCTATTTTGCAGGGTGACTGGTTTTGTATCTGCCCTCCTGTAGTTTTCTGAAAGCAGCATGTAAAGGGCCTCCTACGTCCTTCCACAGCTCTGCTTGCTGCAGCTCAGTGATGTCACTGCTCATTTTTCAAGGTAGTAGTGACAATAACTATAGCGTCAATTTACCCAATTTAAGCAAACAGGCTGTTCACTTTGTAAGAGAATTTGGTGAATATTAATTTTGCAAAGAATACCTAATCATGTAAAAGGAAAGAAAACAGTATTTTTGCTTACACGTGATTGCGTTATGATAGTCAACTGAACGTCATCTCATGGGATTGCACCCCGCACCATTTTCCCCCAACTCCAAACACAATCTAAACCATTAAATAATAAAAACACCACACTCTAAAATTGGCATAAATTGGCCGCGGCACTTTTTTGGTTTAAACAAGACTTATCATTTTCAAAACCATATTATAAGTTAAATCAAATTTATTTATCAATCACAAAATTACTTAGTCTTAATGACTCAAGCAAATAACTTTATAAATCAACTTTATAATAAAAGTCCCCCTTTGATGCAAAGGTGACGTACCACATAAAGTGTACGCGACGGGAGGGAGGTTAGTTCTTCCAGGCTCCAATCCTTTCAACTGCAGCAAGCACCCTGAGGTGGTGGGCCCTTTATATAATGAGCCCCACCGCTTCCGGCACATTCCAAAGAAACCTATTGGCCCATTCCTACCTGCTCACAGGTGAGCAGGAATATTTACAGGGCCAGTGTCACTGAAATTGTGCCACATTTAAAACTGCTACTTGCTTCAAATAAACAGGGGGAAAAGCGGAGGCCGTGGCACTTTTATTGGTTTAAACAAGAATTATCATTTTCATAACCATATTATAAATTAAATCAAATTTATTTATCAGTCACAAAATTACTTAGTCTTAATGACTCAAGCAAATAACTTTATAAATCAACTTTATAATAAAGTCCCACATAGATGGGGCTTTATCTAAAGGTCAAAGCCCCGGCCTGCCCCAAAACTGCGGCCATTTATATCATGTTCTGTAGCCCTAAATTCAAAATGTCCAGGCCTACATCAGAAAGATGTAACAAATCTTCCCAATACAAACCCGGGAAACCACCCTCCAACTCAAAATGACTGAAGGAGAACCCTCCTATCAGAGGCATTATATCTCAATGGAGTGATTCACCCTCTTTCTTATTTTTTCAAAACTTTTGAACTTGGGTTATGACAGCCACAACAATCTGGGTACTATTTTGGAGAAGATAATTATTGTGTTTGGAGATGACACCTTTAAATGATGCAAGTCATGCTTGCCCTTATACATTAAATCCAAGGTCTTCATATGACCCACATATTTCCCACCTAGGTGGATAATTAACACAGAAGGAGATGGCCAAACTAAATACAACTGAGAAATGTAATAAATCAAATTTGACCATTGGAGACCTCTCACTCCTTCCCACAAAACCGTGTAATTTTCCTGGTTAAGATTTCGATTCTCGGTATAACAATGATGGGTCGTCCTCTTATGCGCCCAGAAAATGAAGGCATATCCTATTATCCAGACATAAAGCTTCCGACCTGGAAAATTCAAAGAGAAAGGTTAGGATGAAAATAAATACCATAACGTTTAGATTCCCATCTACCCAGTCTTTTAATGAAGGACTCTTCAAGTCCTAACCTTGCTGCTTCCATCGCAGCCCCAATCTGAAAAGAGTGGCGCATGAAACGGAAACCCTGTAAACTAAGACCTTGAATACATTTCTGAAATACAGCCGTGAATTGAAATCTGGTTACCGGAGAACCATTGCTATGAATGAAAAAATACCCAGAACCAGGGGGTCTCTCAGCTAAAAACCAGCTGGATAATCAACACAGGACAAATGTACTTGTCAGAGCAGGGGAATAAGGTAAGCCAAGTACCCGTGCCCAACTGGTCGGTTTTGGATTTGGCAATAAAAATTTCAACTGAACAATCCATTGCTAAAACCTGATGGTAAAGCAACCCTGAACTGTCTCTTCTATTGCTGGGAACTACTTCCGATAGCCATAGTGCTCCAAAAAATGTAATGCTGAACCAAAGCTCTAAAAAGCAGAGCTTCATAATTGGAATAACAGACTGCTGATACAATAAGTATAAGCTTCCTCGGCATATCAAATGTGATGGGCCTATGACCATCTGAAATTGAGTGTGATCGCCTATAACCCTTAATAGCTTGCCTTACTAGAAAAAAGCTGCTACATGCTGGAAAATTCATTGTTTTAAAGAAAAAAGAAATACCCGCCAATATTTTTGATATCTGGCTATGGGACATAGCCAGAATAGTTTGTTCCGAAGGCTAAACAAAGCTGCAACCCAAAGCTTCATTGAAAATTTTCCATCTCCTCCATGCGGCTGAATGTTTTTGGGTTGACAGAATTCAATGCCAATAGTGCTCAAATCAAAGACCACAGATGGTCCAGACATGGAGTTCCAGCCTGATCTGCCCCGGAAAGTAAATTGTGGAAAAGATCCATCTGGAACCGAGACAGAGCATCTGCGATAGCATTACTAGATCCCGGTATATAACTTGCCTTTACCCAAATATTCAGATGTAGACATAAGGATACAAATTAGCGAAGTAGCTTAATAACTGGAGGTGGTCTAGAAGATAAGCAGTTAACTGCAAAAACTACTCCTTTATTATCTGATTGGATAGCAATACGCTTATTGCTAAAAAAATGTCCCCAAATTTCAAGTGCAACAATGACCGGGAACTGCTCTAGTAAGACTATATTCCTAGTCAATTTACTATGTACCCAAGAGGATGGCCATCTGCCGCAGCACCAATGGCTATGCCAAACTGCCGCAAACCCCCTTGAACCCGCTGCATCAGTAGACAACTGGAAATCAGCTGCTAGTACAAATTCCTCCTGGAAAAAGGAGCTCCCATTATAAGAATCCAAAAATTGTGACCAAATCAAAATGTCTAGCTTAAGGTCATTATTCATTCTTATGTGGGAAAAAGGGGACTTTAAACCCAATGTCTCTAAATAAAGCCTCCTAGAGAAAATTCTGCCAACCGGCATAATGTGACACGCAAAAGCTAAAACCCCCAATAAGGACTGCAGTTCTTTTAACAGGACTTTCTTTTTTCTAATTAAACAACAAATCAAACTTTTGGCCTTGTCTACCTTCTCTAATGGTAAATGAAATTCTGACAAAAGTGTATTTATGTGGATCCCAAAAAATTGCAAAGAAGTGGAGGGAAAAATAGTCTTTTCTTCTGCCATTGGAACACCAAAATGGCTCATAATCATAGAGAAAAGTTTCAAGGAATAAAAGCAAATGCTGTAATCGGCCCACCCAACAAACAAAAATCATCTAAATAATGCACAATATTATGTAAACCCGCTTCGAAACTAACAACCCAGTGTAAAAATTTAGCAAACCTCTCAAAATAAGAACAGGACAGGGAACAACCCATTGGCAAACACATGTCATAAAAGAAAAAAAATTCAAAGAAAAAACCTAAGGAACTGTAAAAGCTAGGTGAGACTGGTAGCAATCTAAATGCGGACTTAATGGCTGCCTTTGCCATTAAAGCCCCTTGGCCAAAGGATCTAATTTTAACTATTGTTTCCTCGAATGAGGAATAAGAAACCGAAGAAAGTGATTTGTCTATCTCATCATTAAGGGAGGATCCTTTTGGATAGGATAAATGATGAATTATCCTAAACGAATTGGGTTATTTTTTAGGAACCACCCCCAGCAGTGAAATGCGAAAATTTTTAAAGGGGGGAAATGGAAAAGGGCCCGCAATGCGGCCTTTGGAGATCTCCTTCACCACTTTTTCTCTAAAAATATCCGGGTAATTAACAGCTGATTTCAAATTATCAACCACCTTGCAACCTGAACCTGAAAATGTAGGTAGTGAAAATCCACGAGTAAACTCCTCAATTACGAATTGCGCTGTCCCCTGCTCTGGGTACCGTTCCAGCCATGGAAGCATATTTATTAACTTCACTGGCGTGAACGCTTTTGCATTGAAAATTTTCACGTTGCTGTGATCACCGTATAAGTGTCACGGGTGACGCTAGCTAGATAGATTGTTTTTTTTTTTTCAATCAGATTACCCACCGTATATACCTTTTATAGGTTTTAACCCCTGATCGCCCGGCGGTGACCCCAGTTAGCTTTTAGTGTGCGTTAGGGTCAGTGTAAACGCCAGGCAGGGTCAGTTAGCGAGGTACTCTGACACGCACGCACATTAGGTAGGTGCTAGATATTATTGTAATATCTGATCAGATCAATATCTGCGATCTGATCAGATATATATTAGCGCCCCCACTAGTTTAGGGTTCTAAAAAACGCAGTGTTAGCGGGATCAGCCCAAATAACCGCTAGCACCTGCGTTTAGCCCCTCCGCCCATCCCAGCCCACCCAAGTGCAGGATCAATAGATCGCTGTCACTTACAAAACACAACACACATATCTGCAGCCTTCGCAGAGATCACGCCCGATCCCTGCGAATTCTGACAGTGAATTTGGTAGCGTTTGAAGCAGGCTCTGACAACCAGGTGCGCTTTTTTGCCTGTGAGTCACGCTAGTGTACGTTTCAAATTTA
>BLSH010295633.1:121753-136366 GCA_018402905.1 Glandirana rugosa
TGAAGTAGGTCCCCCTTTGCTGTCGTACGACAAAATTTTGACTATACAAACCCCCTATTTGGGGTGTGACGTGCAGTGTGGGGTTTATCCCCCAAACATATCAGTTTTAAAACAGCATGCTGTCGTTTCCCCCTGGATGAAGTGCTGAAGTTGGTGGTGAAGGTGTTACGCTGAGCGGATGAGGAGGTGGTAGAGGAGGAGGAGGAGGAAGTACAGTAGGAGGAGCAGGCAACAGGAGGCAAAGAGAAATGCCCTGCAATCCTCGGTGGCGGTAGGACATGCGCCAAATGGCTAGCCGCCTCAGGCCCACCCGGCACTACATTTGCCCAGTGTGCAGTTAGCGAGATATAGTGTCCCTGCCCGTGCTTACTGGTCCACATATCAGTGGTTATGTGGACCTTGCCACAGATGGCATTGCGCAGTGTACACTTGATCTCGTCCCCGACTTGTTTGTGCAGGGAAGGGATGGCTCGCCTGGAAAAGTAGTGGCGGCTGGGAACCACGTACTGTGGGACAGCCACCGCCATCAGGTTTTTAAAACTGCATTTCAAAGGCCAGGAATTTTGAAATGCTGGCATTCAGGGCCAGGGATCGCGAGTGGATAGGGGGGTACTTCCTCTTTCTCTCCAGTGTTTGGGAGATGGACAGCTGTAAGCTTCCATGGGACCATGGTGTGGAAATGCTTGGGGATGGTGGGGGACATGGTGGCGTTGCTGTCACATCGTCTGTTTGCTGGGTGGCAGATGACACTGGTACTGTAGAGGTGGAGGAAGAGGCCGAGGCAGCAGCAGAAGAGGAAACAGGAGGAGGCCGGTCATGGAGGTTGTTCTCAGGTTTAGAACATTTGTGCCTCGCTTCAGCCTCTCATTGCACAGTGTGCAAACCACTTGTGTCTTGTAGTCAGCACATTGTCTGAAGAACTGCCACGCAGAGGAACGCCTTTGACTGCCTTTGGTGTGCTAGGTCCCTGGTCGCATGACCTTCATTCCATGTGGGGTCTAGGACCTCATCATCCTCCACATCATGTTCCACCCACCCTTCACCACTGCCCTCCTTGTCAGTCTGCACACTGAGGAAAGCCGCAGCAGTTGGCACCTGTGTTTCGTCATCATCATCACAGACGTGCTGCGCTGGTGTTTCCATGTCCTCATCCTGAATCAGAAGTGGTTGGGCATCAGTGCACTCAATGTCTTCCACTTCTGGGCCAGGGCTATGTGGATGGCCCACGGAAAGCGCAGTAGAAGAGTTATCAAAAAGCATAAAAGACTGCTGCATGACTTGGGGCTCAGACTGCTTGGCTGATTTACAAGGGGCTGAGGTGAAAGACAGATGGACATGGGGTTCAGGTGGCAACTCTGAGCTTTCATCAAGAGACTGGGTAGGAGACAATGTGAAGGAACTGGAGGCATTGTCAGCCACCCAATCTACTATTGCCTGTACTTGTTCTTGCCTCACCATTCGTTGAGCAGTTTTCGGGCCTACCATATAACGTTGATGGTTCTGTCGGCTACCTGAGGAAGGTGTTTCCTCTCCTTGCAACAGGAGCTTCAGCAACACCACCAACACCAGCAGCACCAGCAGCACCACCACCACCACGTCCCTTATTTAACACTCTCCTCATTCTGGACAAAAATGTACTATGTAGCACTATTTATTAATACAAAAAAATAAAAGAATAATAAATTGTTATTCTTATTTTAAAAAAAAAAAAGAAAATTGTAGATGCACTTTTTATTTTTGTGCAAGAAATGCACCGCTCACACCAGCAGCAGGAACCTCTCCCTACACCAGTATGAGATGATTTTAGAACGATAATCTGTCTTTCACAGCACCGACAGGAACCTGTCCCTACTGCAGTATGAGAAGATTTTAGAACAATAATCTCCCCCTCACAGAGCCAACAGGAACCTCTCCCTAATGCAGAAGGAGATGGCTTTATAATGATAAACTTTCCTTCAGAGCACCAACAGGAACCTCTCCCTAATGCAGTAGTAGTTGGTTTTAGAACGATAAACTCTCCCTCAGATCACCAAAAGGAACCTCTCCCTGATGCAGTAGTAGATGGTTTTAGAACGATAATCTCTCCCTCAGAGCACCAACAGGAACCTGTCCCTAATGCAGTAGTAGTTGGTTTTAGAACGATAAACTCTTCCTCAGAGCACCAATAGGAACCTCTCCCTAATGCAGTAGTGGATGGTTTTAGAACGATAAACTCTCCCTCAGAGCACCAACAGGAACCTATCCCCAATGCAGTAGGAGATGGCTTTATAATGATAAACTCTCCCTCAAAGCACCAACAGGAACGTTTCCCTAATGCAGTAGTAGATGGTTTTAGAACGATAAACTCTCCCTCAGAGCACCAACAGGAACCTATCCCTAATGCAGTAGTAGATGGTTTTAGAACGATAAAATCTCCCTCAGAGCACCAACAGGAACCTCTTCCTAATGCAGTAGTGGATGGTTTTATAACGATAAACTCTCCCTTAGAGCACCAACAGGAACCTCTCCCTAATGCAGTAGGAGATGGCTTTATAACGATAAACTCTCCCTCAGAGCACAAACAGGAACCTCTCCCTAATGCAGTAGTAGATGTTTTTAGAAAGATAAACTCTCCCTCAGAGCACCAACAGGAACTTGTCCCTAATGCAGTAGTAGTTGGTTTTAGAATGATAAACTCTCCCTCAGAGCACCAACAGGAACCTGTCCCTAATGCAGTAGTAGATGGTTTTAGAACGATAAACTCTCCCTCAGAGCACCAACAGGAACCTGTCCCTAATGCAGTAGTAAATGGTTTTAGAACGATAAACTCTCCCTCAGAGCACCAACAGGAACCTGTCCATAATGCAGTAGTGGATTGTTTTAGAATGAGAATCTCTCCCTCAGCACACCAACAGGAACCTGTCCATAATGCAGTAGTAGATGGTTTTAGAATGATAATCTCTCCCTCAGAGCACCACCAGGAACATTTCCCTAATGCAGTAGTAGTTGGTTTTAGAATGATAATCTCTCCCTCAGAGCACCAACAGGAATGTTTCCCTAATGCAGTAGTAGATGGTTTTAGAATGAGAATCTCTCCCTCAGAGCACCAACAGGAATGTTTCCCTAATGCAGTAGTAGATGGTTTTAGAATGAGAATCTCTCCATCAGAGCACCAACAGAAATGTTTCCCTAATGCAGTAGTATTTGGCTTTAGAATGAGAATCTCTCCCTCAGAGCACCAACAGGAACGTTTCCCTAATGCAGTAGTCTATGGTTTTAGAATGAGAATCTCTCCCTCACAGCACAGACAGGAACATGTCCCTAATGCACTATAAGATGGTTCTGAACGCTAATGTCTCCCTCACAGGACCACAATGAAGGTCTCCCTAATGCAGTCTGAGATGGTTGTGAATGCTAATCTTTCCCTCACAGCAGCGGCATGAAGCTCTCCCTACTCTAGTCTGAGACGATCTGACACGCGGCGCTACGTGACTCCAGCCCCATATAGAGGCTGGGTCACATGATGCACTGGCCAATCACAACCATGCCATTAGTAGGCATGGCTGTGATGGCTTCTAAGGGCAAACTAGTGAAAAGCTTGTTGATTGGCTGCCCAGCAGCTATAGAAAAGGCGCCAAAAATACCCCAATACCGAACCCGGGAACGGGTTCGGGGCACGGACACCCCAAAGTCCGCTACGGACCCAAATTTTACAGTCCGGGTACGCTCAACTCTAGTGTCAATCCTTATTAGTAAACAATTTCCCTCTACCATCCACCAGGTGTTCTCTGACCCAGAGGGTAGATATGTAGCTGTGGTACTAACCGTGAGTCATGTTACTTTGTTAGCGGTGTGCATTTATATACCTCCTCCATTTCATTCAAAGTTACTGTTTGAGTTGTTGGTCAAACTGGCACCCCATGCACACCTGCCAAAGGTTTGGATTGGTGACTATAACACTATCTTAGATACTGCCTTGGATTACGCCAATCTCCACAGGGGGAGCACTTCAGATTTACTTTCCTGGGCCACAACTGCTGACTTAACTGAATTGTGGCACTGGAAACATCCACAGACTAGGGTCTATTCTCATATTTCCAAAACACATCATTATATAGCTAGAATTGACCTTGCATTTGGTAATGCCTCACTGCTAACACTTCTACAGGATGCACAATACCTGGCCGGGGGCTTGTCAGACCATAGTTCCTTATCCATTACCCTGGCCTTGGCTCCAAGTACCAAAAAGGACCCATGAAGATTGGCTCCAGGAAGAACAGGTCACGACACACCTGAACACATCCATAACTTCATACTGGTCCACAAATGTGGACTCTGCTACCCCCCCGTGTTCTGAGATGCATTCAAGGCAGTGGTCAGGGGGGAATGTATCTCTACTATCAAGTCAGTGCGTAAGGATCATAATGAATAAATGTTAAGCTTACAAAATAAAGAAAGGGAATGTGCTGAGACAAATGCTGGGTCCACAACAGCAGAGGCATTTGCTTCCCTGTTGGAGGCACAGCGTCTTCTAGCACTACATCATATAGATCTAGCCCACACAGAAGTGAGTCATAGAGCAGAATCCCTATTCTTACAGGGCGACATAAATGGTAAACTGTTAGCATTATTTTATTTTTGTTCCATAAGTTTTATTGAAACAAAGCGTAAGGTTACAATATCTCACAAATAAATGACAAATGAGTCAGATTAGAAGACATAAAACTAAATAGTTACAAGCATTTGGTTGAGGAATCATACATAAGGCAGTATAATAAGGGTGTTGTACCAAAACACTATCAGTATTATCAAATGGTGTGTATTCTGTTTTGCAAGTGTTGTCTGGCATTGACAGAGAGATATAATCGTGTGAGGAAATAGAATATCAAAAATCATATAGAGGGAATTAGGTTTGTAGGGGTATCTATGGGGGGGGGAAGGGGGGTCAGTGGGACAAAAACAAAAAAAAAGGGGGAAAGGGGGGGAAGGGGGTAGAAGGTGAAAATAGGGGTGTATCAGAGGCAAGAGGGTATTGCTCCCATCGCTCGGGCTCCATCGCTGGTCTAGCAGGGGGGAGAGTATATGGAGATTATGTGTGTATTACCAATACCCCTTTTTCTACCCCAATCCCCTCTCTCCGTTCGGAGGAAGAGATTAGGGTGTGATGGGAGCTTCCCGCCCTCTCTCTGCCCCTGTTTGGGGGAGGGGAGCCCACTCGTCTATGAAAATGAGGTGTTCCCGGAGGTGTGTTAAAGGAGCTGTGGTTTATGGGGTGTGAATTGTTCGCCGAAATAAGTTAGGTGGAGTTAATAAGAGTTTTATATCTGTCAGTGGTGCAGAAATAGTTCCATTAGGCCCATGTGTGTGAGTATGTGGCTGGGCAATCTCGAGCTATAGCAATTAATTCCTCCATTTCTGCTATTCTCGTTACTCGTTTGAGCCATTCCTTGATGGTTGGGGGGTGGCTGGAGCCCCAGTGGAAGGGGATACACATTTTGGCTGAGTTTATTAGTGGTGGGAGCAAGGTCTTGCGGTAATGGTGCATGGGGATGTCTGAGTGATGAAAGAGGAGTTTTGCCATTGTGTTTTCCAGTGTGTATGTGGAGATCTGCAATATAAGTTCTCTGACTTGGTTTCAGAACGGTTGAATTAAGGGGCATGTGGGCTTCTAATAGTCTATGAAATGGGAGAGTGGAGGATGGAATGGAGTTGAAGGCTCTGAGAAAATGAGTGTGAAGGGTATCTGCAAATGTTTTAAAGTAGGCGGCTGTGAAACCATCTGGGCCGGGACTTTTGCCATTTTTGAGTTGTTTGATGGCGGCTTTAAGTTCTTCCGCCGAGATGGGGTTTTCTAATTTTTTAATGTCTTCCGTGTTTATGCATTTAGGGCAATACTTATTGAGGAAGTCTGTGATTACGGCTGTTCGGGTTTCTGTACCCCGAATCTCCGTTGCGGCTCTGGGGAGGTTATAAAGTTCTGAATAGTAAGTCTCGAATTGTGCTGCTATGTCAGTTGGACTAGCTAGGTTTTTCCCCTGGGCGTCTTTAATTACATGTACGTTTGTGTTGGCTTTTTTGGATTGAAGTGCTCTAACCAGATATCTCCCACTTTTATTGCCAAACTCATGGAAGAGTTTTTGCTATAAGATGAACGTCCGTTTTGTTCTACGGTGCAGTTCTTCTCTTAGTAAGTGTCTGTGTGCTGTCAGTTCTGGGTAGATTTGTTGAGCTTGCGTTGAGTTTTTATGTATCCGTTCCAGTGTTTTGATTTTGTCTAGTAAGTAGCAAAAGGTCCAGGAGTGGGCGTAGGACTCTCCTGTTTTGAAGCGTGATAGCAGATAAGTCTTGGAAAAGCTTTATTTCTGTACCGCGATAAAGCAGGGAATGACGATCTCTCGCCCTGCAGAGGATTTCCTCCTTTAGTTTAAAGTTGACGAGGCAGCAGATCATGTCCCTTGGGGGGTCCGTGTCTCGTCTCCTGGGTTTCAGGGCTCTGTGTAGACGTTCATATTCAATAGATGTGTCAGGTGGTCTGCCAAGCAGATCATTGAATATGGCGATAGTAGCTTGTGTAATTTGATTGTGAACGATCGTCTCAGGTATGCCTCTTACCCGTATATTGTGACGTTGTCCGCAATTCTCCAAATCCTCCAGATGTCTTTGCATGTCTCTTAATTGGAAGTTTTGTGAGTGTGCAGACTCTTGAAGTTGTCGAATTGCAGAGTTATGTACAGCTGTCGTTTCTTCTAGGTCATCCAGCCTGGTATTCATTGTTTGGATGTCCCTCCTCAGATCAGTGATGGCAGAGGTCATTGCTGAGGTCAGTGAGGCTTTTATGTCCTCTGCCACTGAGCGTAGGTCACTCATGTCCAGAGGCCGTGATTGTGTTTGCCCCTGCTGTTGGGAGTGGTTGTGTTGTCTGCCCGGTGGGCTCAAGCTGGAGGAGCGTGCCACGGCCTGATAGACCCGATCTGAAGCCGGGGTCAAGCGTGACTGGGAGCGGAAGAGCTCCGGTATGCTGCGGCCTAACTACACGCCCGCTCGCCGGGGTGATCAGGAGCGGGCTGGGGAGGGTTCCCTGGAGGTTTTCCCCATGGTCACTGCTGCGGTTGGCTCGTCTGGAGTGCTTAAAATCCCCCCGTGGACAGGAACTCCGAGATCAGGCGTCCATGCTGCTCCGACACCAGGCCACGTCCCCGTTAGCATTATTAATGGTGGATAGACTACCCCCTCTGAATGTCCCTACCATTAAAAGGGCAAGAGGAGGATTGGTCTTAGACCTGACTGAAATTATGGCTGAATTTACTGAATACTTTTCCTCACTTTACTCATCTATTCCAACATATGATCAGACATCACTAGACAGTCTACTAGCAGACCTGCCTATCCCCACACTTTCAGAAAAGGATAGCAAAGCCCTGGAAACCAAAATTACGCTGTCAGAAATAGAAGCTGCAATATTTGCCTTTCCACCAGGTAAGGTAGAAGTCTGATGGGTTCCCCGTAGACTTCTTCAAGAGGTATGCAAAGGCCATAGCCCCCAGGCTTGGAGCACTGAATATTGCCTTAACCTCCCTGGCGGTATGATTATTTCAGATTTTTGGTGCTGAAAGCGGTACCATTATTTTGCATGGAAATTTGGCGTTTTATATTGTAGGCCTGTAATTCTTAGGAATAACTCACTTAAATCTGTCCAAACAAGAGTCTAGTCAACATCCTGGGTATGATAAAGTTTGAAACATGAAATCATAAATTATAATATAATAAATAACTAAAAATAATTCTCAAAAATAATAACGCAATGGTAATAAAATTTATTCAATAATGCAATCAAACCAAAAACACTGAAATTTGATCAGTGGCAGAATTGTTGCTGTCATCACTTTCAGTATCTGATGACGAATTTCCCCAAAAATCAGTATCACTCAATTCTGGAAATTATTATTATTTACTATTGGTGTTTTCTAGCTGATCAAAAACCACTTTTGACGTAAAGGGACACTTTTTGGTTGCCATGGACATTCTCAAGTTTCCAGGCAGAAAGAATGGCATATATAATATAAAAGTGCATTCAGGGCACTGGAAAAACCACTAGGGACCAAGGGGATGTGAAATGATGTGATACAGTAATGTAATCTAACAGATTACAGTGTACTGTTTGTTTACTGTGTTTCACTTTTTGAATTTGCCGCCAGTCTCCGCCCCGTGCGACGCGACGCTCGCAGGGAATGGAGCCCGGCACACAGAGGCATCGGGCGGAGGACACAGCCTGCAGAAACAGCGGGGTACATCGCTGGATCCAAGGGACGAAAATTCTTACAAAGGTTCTGACCTCTCACCTGGCTAAAGTAGCAAAAGTTAGGGGACATAGACCAGACGGACTTTATGCCAGGGAAGTCTACAGACACAAACCTGCGCAGAGTCTTTACACACCTGCAACTCCCCAATGAAGGTGCATCTCCTAGGGTTATGGTGTCGATTGATATAGAAAAAGCCTTCGACTCTGTTGATTGGCAATGCATGCATAGAATTTTGGAAAAGATGGGCTTTAGGCTAACTTCAGAAGATGGATCACTTTGCTATACAGTGCTCCTCAGACAGCCATAAGACTTGGACTCAAAATTTCACCCTTTTTTGCCAAAGGTAGGGGCACTAGGCAGGGTTGCCCCCTGTCACCCTTCCTATTCACCCTGGTTATGGAGCCAATGGTGATCACCCTTAGAACAGCAGAACCCTCGGGTGCATTCAAGTTGGGCCCTGTTAAAGAATGTCTAGCACTATATGCTGATGACCTAATTCTGAGGCTTCCCTACATCTGTCACTAAATATCTTGAATAAATTTGCAACTTTTTCTGGCCTTAGAGTAAAACTGGGGTAAATCATAAATTCTCCCAATAGATGATGGAGCCAAGGAGGCGGCAGACCAGAACCTACCCTTAAAATGGGTTACATCCCTGACCTACTTAGGGATCAAAATTTCAGCAAATGTCAACGACTAAATGTCTCTTAATTTAACCCCCCTACTAACTCTTCAAACAAAAAACCCAAGGATGGTTGAAACTGCCACTGTCACTGATTGGCATAATAAACGTAATTAAAATGAAACTACTACCTGTCATTCTAGATTTCCTACGACATGCTGCCACATGGATACCTAAATCCTTCTTTATAAAATTGGACAGCTTAACAAGTTCCTTTCTATGGTCCCCTAATCCTCCCAGAATAGATTTAAAGACTCTCCAGGAACCCCTAGGCTAGGAAGGCTCTCCTGGGTTGGCATAGATATTATTTTGCTGGCCAAATGGTGTTTGTTCACCGGTGACTATCGTCTGATATAGAGGATTCAGCGAATGTGTTGGAGGCTGCCCATCTAGGATCATATGAGAGCCTTAGACTAGCGATTTTCAGGGGTCCAAAAACTAGTCTCCCCCTAACCACTTCTATGAGAATAGCAATTAAAGAGTGGGGACAGCACTAAGACTGGCTTGTCCTATTTATCAAGGAATCTCCCCCTCAGCCCCAATATGGCTGAACTCAACATTACCCCATTTTCGACACAACCCAGACCCTGGACTTGGGAAGTTCGACCAGTTAAAAGCAAGACATAACCTACCAAACAATTATTGTTTTATTTTCTCTAACTTCGGCATACATTCCAATCCCAATTCAGCAGTCAGAAGGTAGAGGCACTACCATCAGACCTAGAAAGCATTTTATCAGCTCAAGACCTGCCCAAGACACTCTCAACAGTGTACAAAACACTCTTTAAAAAACACCTCAGGCAGTGATCAAATGTACAGAATGTTTGGCAGAGGAGGTCCCAGACCTACAGGGAGAGGACTGGGATGACGTATGGGACCATCCGTTTCGACATCTGGTTTCAGCAAGGGACAGGTTGATACAATTTAAATGTATCCACAGGTCTTATTACACATCCACTAGACTGTCTAAAATATACCCCACTGTATCAGCAGAATGTTGGCATTGTACACATTCCCCAGCAAATGCAAATCACATATTCTGGAATTGTCTCAGATACAAGTATTTTGGAGGGAGGTAACATCATGTATCTCCTCACTTCTCGCGATAGCCATCCTGATGTCTGTAGGGGTGTGTCTGTCGGGCTTGGTAGATGAGGTGGTTCATGCCAGGGCCCTAAAAACATTACTGAATGTATTATTCTTCTACACCAGGAAGGAAATTCTTCTGTATTGGAAGAAGATGGCTGCTCCTACGCTATCCTCCTGGAAGGGCCTAGTAAATGCAATGGTGCCCTTGTATAGAGCAACTTATCTCTCTAGAGGCTGTGAAAAGAAGTTTGGTAAAGTATGGCATACATGGATTTTATCAAAATCCACAGTGGGTTAACACAAAAAATATCTTCATAAAAGATCCCTAGTGTTACTCACAAGACAAGACCCCAAGGTATATATCTGAAGGTACCAATACCATTATTCTTCTCTCCATGCTGATCGGAACAGTGGAATGTTCTCAAAGCTTAGGGGATTGGATACAGGGGAATCCTATTAAAATCCTACTGACTACTAATGATAGAACTTTGCAGAGGGTTCAGCAAGTGAAGAGTTGGGGGGGGGGGGGGGATAGCAGCTCAACGCTGCACTGTTCTTAGTTACATTGGACCTCATCTGGTCCAACAGGCACTAGTTTAATTGCCACTGCCAATGTATATGTTCGTAATTGTATTGTATATGTATATGTGTTTATATGTGTTTTTCTGTATGTTACAATAAACAGAATTTTCAACAACAACCGCATGCCAACCAGCCACTGTCGGCTCTCCGAGAATCACCATAGCTGTACAGCCGCCCGCGCAGGTGCAGTTGTGGGCAGGAGCAGGCCACTGGCGGTGCACTCTTGCGCCGGCTGCACACTGCGTGAACATGCCCGCAGGTCTGGTGGTCTTGATGTCCGCCGGCGACTTGTGATTGCCTACTACAGAGGCAGAACGGGGATGTAAATACAGCGGATCCCTGTTCTGTCAGGGGACATGACTGTAATATGCTGTTCCCAGTGATTAGGAACAGTTAGATCTGTCATGTCCCTGCCAGCCCAGCCCCCACACAGTTAGAACACATATAGGGAACACAGTTAACCCCTTGACAGACCCTTGCAGTTTAACCCCTTCCCTGCCAGTGACATTTATACTGTAATCAGTGGCCATTTAAAGCTCTGATTGCTGTATAAATGTCATTGGTCCCAAAAAAGTGTCAAAAGTGTCTGATCTATCCACCGCAATGTCGCAGTCCTGATAAAAATTGCAATTCGCCGCCATTACTATTAAAAAAAATTAAATAATAAAAATGCCATAAATCTATTTCCATAGTTTGTAGACGCGATAACTTTTGTGCAACCCAATCAATATACGCCTATTGTGATTTTATTTACCAAAAATATGTAGAAGAATACATATCGGCCTAAACTGAGTTAGAAATTCTTTTTTTATATATTTTTATATGTTTTATAGCAAAAAATATATATATATATTTTTTTTTTAATTGTCGCTCTTTGTTTATAGCGCAAAGAATAAAAATCGGAGAGGTTATCAAATACCACCAAAAGAATGCTCTATTTGTGGGAAAAAAGGACGTCAATTTTGTTTGGGCGCAGCACCACACGACCACGCAATTGTCAGTTAAAGCGACGCAGTGCCGTATCGCAAAAAATGCTCTGGTCAGGAAGGAGGTAAATCCTACTGGGGCTGAAGTGGTTAATAGGTGCATAGGTGCTCAAAAAGGCAACGCAAAGCAGGTAAAACATAGTCTCCTAACTGTTATGTGTACTGCTTACATATTTTTTTAAGCGTTCTGTTACCTAGTAACAGTTTGGGCCTAGCAAAATTTTGGCCCAAACTTTGCCTGTCCGCCTATTCGCCCGTTCTGCAATCACCCGAACTTGCAGGGCGCCTGGCGGGTGTTCACCCCACAAAATGCTCTGCAATGCACTGCATGCTGCACAGTGCATTCTGAACACTCATTGGGCAAAGCTTTGCCCAATGAGGGTGCAGTGAATAGCTGGATGTTAAGGAGTGGACCAGGAACCTGAAAAAAAAAAATCGCTCCGCTGTCAATTAAGGCAAACTGCCAAATGCCTGGCTTGCTGTTTGACAGTTCTTATATAGGTAAGGGACAGAGCCACCTGGCGATATCACTTGGTAGTACCGCCCCTTTGTGGCATCATGGACCGAGCATGCTGAGTCGGTGACATCACAAGGGGGCATTGCCATCAGGTGACGTCGCCAGGTGTCAAAGGGCAAGCCAGGCATTCTGTGGTTTGCCTTATTTGACAGTGAAGCAATTTTTTTTTTCTTTTTCGGGTTGGCGGCGATGGTCTGCTACATCGGGGGACACTGTTTTTATTTTTAATAAAGGAATTGTCAAAATCTGTCGCTGTGTTTTTGTTGCTTTTATTACCTCAAACACATTCACATGGGGGATGGGATCTGTGGGACCACCAAAACCATAGCCCAGGGTTGTGGAGAAAAGAGCCTTGTCCCCATCAACATGTTTTACAGTTTTCTATCGCCAGCAATTTAAATGTCATTTTATGCAGATTTTTCTTTAGAAAAAGTCATTTTTGCTGCAGCACGTTGTATACATGTTACAGATGCGCCACTTTACAGGCAGACTAAGAGGACCCCCCAGGCTCTGTATTTTGAAAGAATTTTTCATTTTTATTTAAGCATCATTAAAATCACTGCTCCTTTTTTAAAAAAAAAATGTTTGCATTGATACATGTCCCCCAGGACAGTACCCAGACCCCATACCCCTTTTATTGCCAATTACTTTCATATAAGCCTTCAAACTGGGGACTTTTCATGTTCTGGTCCCATAGACTTAAATAGGGTGTGCCGTTTGGGTCAGAACTTTTTCTCTGTTTGGAGTTCTGGTGCGAACCGAACTGGGGGTGTTTGGCCCATTTCTATTTCCTAGTAATATTTTGTCCCATCTTCCTACATGCTATGAAAGATTAACTACATGGTCAGACAGGATGCCATTTGACAATGCAGTTAGGCAAGGAGACAGTTGCACTGACAGCTTGTCTCTGGCCCCAAGCTTTTGCCTGAGACAAGTGTTGGCAAGAGGAATGCACTGAGGAGGGGGTTGTCAGCCAAACCACACAGAAACATGTTCCAAAGGCACATGAAACAAAAAACAAAGTTACATTAACACCCATTAGCACTTACTGTTACTAACGGAATGTTCATAGCAAGTAAACACACTTGTGTGTGCAAGTAACTGTGCATAGCTTTAGAAAAATAATTTTAATGGATACTAAGTGGTTAAATTAGTAAGTCTTGGACATAACTGCAAAGGACTGTGTGTTTTTTATAATGTTCATTTAATTTTTAACACTTAAAATGCCAGAGGAAATAGCATTGTATTAATAGCTTTATTAGTCATTTGGTGAAATCTAATTAGATTTCTAATTACAGATCTATTTTAAGCATTAGATGAGTCTTCAAAATGCAAATGCATTTATGGCAAAGTGTAAATCTTATTCATCTACGCCGTTACTGTCCCTTTTGTGTTATGCTGTGTATATTATTGTATTTTTGCTATTCATTTCTCTTTCTATATTTTGTTAAAATGGTGTCATTATACTTTATTGATATCATTATGTTTATGTTAATTGGTTCCTTACTTAGCCTTTTTAGATGATTGCTACACATTTTTAATTTTGAAAAGTTTTAACCTATTCTCATTTTTTTCTGTCTCTTCAAAACTGACTTTCAGTGTCCCTGAGATAGGGATATGCATTTGCATCCTTATGGCAGTAGTAAAATACATGTAAAAAATAAACAATAGAAATAGATTAACCACTTGACAACTGGGCACTTAAACCCCCTTCCTAACCAGACCAATTTTCAGCTTTCAGTGCTCTCACATTTTGAATGACAATTACTCAGTCATGCAACATTGTACCCATATGAAATTTGCGTCCTTTTTTTCACACAAATAGAGCTTTCTTTTGGTGGTATTTAATCACCGTTGGGTTTTTTATTTTTTTGCGCTATAATTTAAAAAAGACCGCAAATTTTGTAAAAAAAATAATTTTTCTTTGTTTCTGTTATAAAATTTTGCAAATTAGTAATTTTTCTTCATAAATGTTGGCCAAAATTTATACTGCTATATATCTTTGGTAAAAAAAAAAACAAATTAGTGTATATTGTTTGGTCTTTGTGAAAGTTATAGAGTCTACAAGTTATGGTGCCAATCACTGAATATTGATCACACCGGATGTACTGACCACCTATGTCATTTCTTGAGACCCTAACAAGCCAGGAAAGTACAAATACCCCCCAAATTACCCCTTTTTGGAAAGTAGACATTCCAAGGTATTTAGTAAGAGGCATGGTGATTTTTTTTAAGTTATAATTTTTTCCCACAATTCTTTGCAAAAGTTTTTTTTTTTTGTTTTTTTTTTTCACAAAATTGCCATATGTTAACAGGTTATTTCTCACACCCAGCATATGCATACCACAAATTACACCCCAAAACACATTCTACTACTCCTCCTGAGTATGGCGATACCACATGTGTGACACTTTTACACAGCCTGGCCACATACAGAGGCCCAACATGTAGGGAGCGCCATCAGGCGTTCTAGGAGCAT
>BLSH010295633.1:152460-167284 GCA_018402905.1 Glandirana rugosa
CCTGACATTGCAGGCCCAGGCATGGCTTGAAAGCCCACAGGCACCGTGCCTGGGCCTGTAAAGTTTTTAGCGCGATTTTTGAAATGTCCGGGTCCGTGCCACGGACACCCGAAAGTTCGGTACGGACCCGGACGTTACAGTCCGGGTTCGCTCAACACTACTTATTTCTTCTTATTCTTACTTTTCCTATAAAAGCCCTTCTCTTTTAGATCTGTTTCATTATTTTTATCATTTTCGTTTGCTCAAGGTTGACACTTTGGTGGCACTGGAAACTTGAATGTGTGGCATAGGACTCCTGTAAGCAGCTCTGCCTGACTGGACCCAGAACCCACCCCTTGAACCTAAGTTTAATTTACTAGGCTTGCATTGTTCTTATTAAGCAAATTTGTGTTGCCTTTTGTTTTTTGATGCTGTGTTAAGACTCAATATCCCCCAGACATATGTTTGTAAACCTATTTATTTAACTCAATTAAGATCACTACAACAGAAAGCTCATTATTGCACACCCCAAAAGTGTTTTGATATCACAAATTACATCACAGCATAATAAACAAAAAATAAACCCCCTTCTGTACTTGGCACAGCCAATGAGACCAAATATCATTTTAAAACAGCTCTAGGTTTCAAGTTGTTAATGACTGCTACTTCCCTGACCATCTTTTTTTTGCTCACTTTACTACTTGTTGAATCATTGATCTAGTATAAGCACACAGGCAGTAAAGTTCACATCTACACACTTGCTAGTGTAGAGAGTCAGTGAGGCTGATTCAATAAAGGATTTGAGAATGTTCACACAATACGTTTTGTGAATATTTACTTAAGTTATCCAGTAAAGTTCGGTTGGAATAAAGTTTTTTCTTTTTACATGATTGGATACTTGAAGTGAATCCTCACACAGTGGGGCTGACTTGCTAAAGGCAAATAGGCTGTTCATTTTGCAAGAGACACTTACTTTGCAAGTGAGTTTTCCATTAGCTTAGTGAATTCTTTGCAAAGAATACTTAAATCATATGCTTGCAAATGACTGGATGATGGAAGTCAGCAAGTGTCACTCACTAAGTTAAGTTTAAATTCCCTTGCAAAGTGAACAGTCCATTTGCCTTTAGTAAATTAACCCTAGAGATTCACCTAGTAGGGAAGTCTTAGAATATGTATAAAATTAGGGAACTAGAATCTCCTTCAAATAAACAAAAAAGCAGGCAAGCTTCTGAATTTCAATATGAGAGATACATTTTAAGCATCTAAAAACATGTCAGTATAATAATTTGAAAAAAAAAAATCAGAATTTCAGATTTATTATTCATTGGTCTTCACAACTATTCTAATAATAGATTTGTTTCCTATAACTATTAAAAGGATATTTAAAGAATGTTTTTAGTCTAACACCGTGTTATAACTTTGATTGTACAGTATGTATTAAAATTGGGGGTGAGTGCATTGTGTCTCAGTTTGACTCATGGGCCATTTGTTGAACCAATTGTAAAGTTCAAGATATGCATGAGTGGCAGTTCTGACCATTTTCAAGGCCAATAGGCAAGAGATTGTCATACAATGGGATGCATGGAAAGCTAGACCCTGGCATGGGGGACATGTACCAATGCAAATGAATACATTTTAACAAAACCTACAGGAGAGAGTCTACTCATTTTATACACCTTGATAAAATGACATGAGAAAAGCACTAGTATTTTCAATTACATACTTGGGAGATGCTTTAAAGCTGTATGTGGTGTTAAATAAAAATTACAATTGTCATGGATGGTGTTAGCGAGCACTGTATTTTGGCATCACATATTTTTCATCTGTAATAGACCTCAATTGACAAATGGAATAGAATCCACAACAGATCTAAAAGCTACAGGAAAAAGTATAAACATATAAAAAATAAAGCCAAAGCCCTCAACCTCATACCAACTGACCAGTGGGAAAATTGTTTCATAGTATAGTAGTTTGTGAAGTTTTGACACTACCACACTGTATTGTCTTAAAAATATACTAGGCGTTTAAAACAGGAGGGGGCATTGTGCTCTGAATGGAGAAGGAAGTGGAAGTAATGTTATGTGTCCCAGCTTCTAGATTCTGTAGTGTAGCCAATCTGGTACTAGGCTTGGGGTCATGCTGGACTCGTACAGTGGTGGCTCAGTGACCCTTGTTTTCCTCTGGATCTCCCTTGCATTTATTGGACTTTGCTGGTGGAGAAAAACCTGGCTTGTTTGATGCAACAACTGGATTCACTGAGTATTATGACAGAGAGCTACTGGAAGGATTCTGATCAGAGAAGTTTCTGGGGCTGCAGCTTTTAGGGATAATTCTGATTTGGGTGCCTTTGATGCTTGTGCACTATATAGACTATACATAAGAATGTGCTACAGTACCTTGTTGGCTGCATGGTTTGCAGACAAAGGAAGGGAGTTGTGGGGCATGTAAAGAGTGCATATCATTAAGAACATTACCTGCCCTGGGGGTACACTTCCAAGAGCAACACTAAAAGGATTGGACGTGATTCCTATTTTGCACATGCTATCTATAAATTCTTTCTGCTCAAACTTGTCAATGAAAGTGTTTAAGGCTGTGCCAAATGACCTACCTCCAACAAAAAATATTTTTGGCAGGGAAGCTCTGCTGACCAGCACTTTAACCACAACATATGCCTCAAATGAACAGACTGAGAGTCTCGCCCCCTCCATAGCCTGACAGTCACTGCTCTCTGCTCAGTGAAGACTGAGAACTGAGTGATCATCATTCATGTGATTGCTCCGTTATTGATCTTAGTCCTGGTGGGGGCGGGGGCAGCTACAGCATTGGACTGATGCTGCAGCCACATAAGTGAATATGTATGTTTGTTTTTTAATACCCTGCACTTTTCCTTTAAAATAAACATTCTTGTAGTATCAGAAGACACCACTAGGTCCATTACCTAATGACACTAATAAATAAATTGTAAGCCTGCTGGACTGAAAGGGGTTATATACCTAGAATAATGGCTAGAAAGAAATGAAGGCAAAGATTAGACTGTCCAGAATATCCTCTAACCTTTACAGAGTTAGAATGGCTTGTGGTAGGTTTGTTTCTAACTCTTTAAACGTGAGAGGATATTCTGGACATAAAGAACATGTGGACACTGACTGGACTGGACTGGTGTTTATGCAATGCTAAAATACCATGGACATGTTTAGTGAGATACGTGGATGAGTGACACATATGCTACAGTGTACTTCTTTGTTCCATCTCAGAGTTGGGTGGTATTGAATGTCAGACATTTGGTGGTCTGGTGGTCTTGCTTGCTTTTCATAATGATTTTAATAGGGATTTTTATATAAAGTATGCAATTTTATGACAATTGCCTCTTGTTGTGCCAATAAAGTGCACCCTTTTTTGTTACAATTTTTTTTCTGTGCCAAACAATTTGGTATCTATATTCAGGATGTGGCACCATGAGGGTCCCTTTTGTGTTATATTTGAGGCTAGTGATGGCGGAACTGCTTGGGTTCAATTTGCAGGAATATTTAGTGAACACATCCAAAAATGTAATCTTTAAAGGGGTAGTAAACCCTTACGGTTTTTCACCTTAATGCATTCTATGCATTAAGGTGAAAAACCTTTTCTGCTGCAGCTGCTCCCCAGAGCCCCCTATATATATATATATATATATATATATATATATATATATACATATATTTGTAAATTGATCAATCCTAATGAGGCCCTCTAGTATTTTTTTTGTCACAATTTTTACAAAAATTTGAATAATTCTATTAAACATTTTTTTCAGATTGGTCATGGTGGTCACAGGATACTCCCGCAGCTCTGGCCGAGTATTTTGCACCATGATTGTGCTACTGCGTGCCTCAATACACCAGTTCATCGCAGTGTCTGCAGCTGCTGCCCATTCACAGTAAACGTACTGTGGCCAGGCACAAGTGCTTAAACAAATATTGTTTACTTTATTTTAAATGTACTGTATATTGGTTGTTTCCCATTACTGGCACCTTAAATGTCCCACAGGTTTATCCACGTATTTGTTGATATGTACCTAACTGATATGGGGTACCAAGTTCCATTGACCAGCTCAACCTTTCATTAAAAAAAAATCAAACTGATTCTAATTTCCCATAATGAATAACAGATTACCTATGTATTGTGGCTCTTTTGGCTATAATAATAAACACATATATCCTTACATTATTATTGTATGGTTCAGTTCCTGTTATAGCCTAAGGTGCTGCACTGCTCATTTGCTTGCACCTTACCAGCAATTTAGTATTTTTATGTAGAGAAATAGTAAAAAGGCCCATGAGGAAATCTTATACTTTAAGCTAAAGTTAAATAAAATAAAATTGTCATATGTTCTACATCTATGTGGTGGACACAGCCTTATCTGAGTTCTGGGAGGGCATGTCTTTAGAAATAAAATTTTGGATGTTAAGAAATATAATAAATTGGAAATATCTAGGACTCCCTTTTATTAGCCCAGGTTGTTTACAGTAATAATGACTGAAGAATGGATAAACATGATATTGGTCTTGCTATGGTGAATGCAAGCATTTATATGTACTGTATAACAACCTATGCATACAAAAATGCTAAACTGGTTATTGATATGCAGTGGCATGCCTCACCAACTCACATCCCATGGCTTCACTTTGAACCAACATCCATAGACCCTTACTACCTTCTGGGCCTGTTATGGTCAAACTCAGTCCACCACAAAGGCCTAACCCCTCTTAATGCAGTAGTTGGTCAATAGCTTCATTTATGGTCCTTCTATAATATTTAATTTTCTTTGTTACCTCCCAAACCCAGACTGGCTTCCTTTATGGGAGACCCTAGGTTCCCTTCAGCTTTTCATTCCCCTGGAACTTCTACAAGTGGGCAGAGAATAACATTGTCACCTTGGAGTCTCTGACATAAGAACCCCCATTTTGCTCTTTCACCTCCCTCCAACTGAGCTATGCTTTACCTCAAATAGAATTTTATAAATATTTGCAGGTTATTTGCAGGTCAGACATTTTTTCTCCACCCACTTTTCCCTGGAGGCAACAGGCACGGATTCCACTTTTGAACATATGTGAATATCCTCCTCCAGGGATAAAGGTACAATCTCTATTATGGATAAATGCCTTCATGAGAGGAGCCTTGCTACCAAATCTTCGGTGATGCTCGGCTGGAAGGGGGGACGGGCCAAGAAATCTCCCCTGAGGACAGATACACAAAGTCTATGGCAGTTAAGGAAATGGTTGTTAAGCTCCATACTAAGTGGTATTACACACCATCCAAACTACACTGGTTTTACCCCTCAGTCCTAGAAACTGGTTTCAGAGGCTGCCCAGATAGAGGCACACACCTCCAAATTTTCTGGAGCTGTAGGGAGATTACAGGAATGCCATTGATCCTGACCTACCAAATGTGCTTATTGTTTGCTAAGCTACCAGAGGTCCCTCCTCCCATCCAAAAATTGGTTCATACCTTATTCAGCACAGTTCACTGGGTAATTGCACTGCAATGGCATACCCCTGAGGTCCCATGGGATCAGGTTTTGAGATGTATGGAGGCCATTCAACTTATGGAGAGGGTGCATCATTCTTTTATGGATACTATGCCTGTATATAATAGAACAGTGGTTCTCAACCCTGTCCCTAAGTACCCCCAACAGACCATGTTTTCAGGATTTCCTTTGTCTTGCACAGGTGCTTTAAATCAGAGTCAATGGCTTTGTATTTTGGACAGCTACTTTATCTAAGCAAAATTCCCAAAACATGGCCTGTTGGGGGTACTTGAGGACAGGGTTGAGAACCACTGTAATAGAAAATGAGAATCTTGGTCTGCATATGGATTTATGAGTATTTAAACACATAGATATCAAGGTGTCTACAATATTAAGAAGATTTACTTGACACCCTTGTACTTTTTCTGTTTCATTTTTTGTTATTTGGAGTTTTCTTCCTCCAACTGTTTTCTGCCTATTTACTACAGATGGCCAATGTAATTGTTACCTTGGCCATCTAGTTTAAAAGATACTTGGTTGACTCTGTTCGCTTAATCCGGAAAGGGGCAATGGCCACAAGTTTGTATGTTCTTTAACACCTAAATAATTCAGAATACATGTTTTATACTCTATATGTGAATTATCTGTAAGTGTTTTACTTATCCTCTTATGATCCAATAAAAACAGTTGGTAAAAAAAAAACTGGTTATTGATATAACGTGGTTAGTCTGCATTTATTGTTAAAGTATACCTAAAGACAATTTTTTTTTTTTTTAATTTTAGATAGAGAGGGATTAGAACACCTGCCAGATTTTTATTTCTGTCTTGGGTCCCCAGAACAGTAATAGAGGGGAAATCTTCCAATGGGGACACCGGCTCTGGTGACCCGGGGACACCAAATAGATTCCTTTCATTTGCAGGCATTTCCTGCCACTTCCTGTTTTGGCCAACAAAAAATAAAAAAATCTGAGCAGGACTACTGTCCAACATGGAAAAAAAAAGTTTTGCATATAGTTCTAATTTAAAAACTTCAAGACCAAGCCTTTTCTGACACTTTTTGTTTATGTTTTGTTTTGTTAAGGAAAAATCAGTATTTTATGCTAGAAAATTACTTAGTACCCTCAAACATGATATTTATATATATATATTTTAGCAGAGGCCCTAGAGAATAAAATGGTGGCCGTCACGTGGTGTTTGGGAAGAGGTTTTTCAAATGCAATTTTTGGGAAAAAATACACTTTAATGAATTTTAATGCAAAACAACATAATATATAACCCAATGTTTTTGTACAATATACAGTATCTCACAAAAGTTAGTACACCCCTCACATTTTTGTAAATATTTTATTACATCTTTTCATGTGACAACACTGAAGAAATTACACTTTGCTACAATGCAAAGTAGTGAGTCTACAGCTTGTATAACAGAGTAAATTTTCTGTCTCCTCAAAATAACTAAACACACAGCTATTAATAGCTAAACCGCTGGCAACAAAAGTGAGTACACCCCTAAGTTAAAATGTCCAAATTGGGCCCAATTAGCCATTTTCCCTCCTGCCGTGTGTCTTGTTAGTGTTACAAGGTCTCAGGTTTGAATGGGGAGCTAAAATTGAAGTGTTACATTTGGTGTTATCACTCTCACTCTCTTATACTGGTCATTGGAAGTTCAACATGGCACCCCATAGCAAAGAACTCTCTGAGGATCTGAAAAAAAAAAAATTGTTGCTCTGCATAAAGATGGTCTAGGCTATAAGAAGATTGCCAAGACCCTGAAACTGAGCTGCAGCATGGTGGCCAAGGCCATACAGCAGTTTAACAGGACAGGTTCAACTCAGAACAGGCCTTGTCATGGTCGACCAAAGAGGTTGAGTGCACATGCTCAGCGTCATATCCAGAGGTTGTCTTTGGGAAATAGATACATGAGTGCTGCCAGCATTGCTGCAGAGGTTGAAGGGGTGGGGGGTCAGCCTGTCAGTGATCAGACCATACACACTGCATTAAATTGGTCTGCATGGCTGTCATTCCAGAAGGAAGCCTCTTCTAAAGATGATGCACAAAAAAGCCCGCAAACAGTTTGCTGAAGACAAGCAGACTAAGGACATGGATTATTGATACCATGTTCCGTGGTATGATAAGACCAAAATAAACTTATTTGTTCAGATGGTGTCAAGCGTGTGAGGTGGAAACCAGGTAAGGAGTACAAAGAAAAGTGTGTCTTGCCTACAGTCAAGCATAGTGGTGGGAGTGTCATAGTCTGGGGCTGCATGAGTGCTGCCAGCACTGGGGAGCTACAGTTCATTGAGGGAACCATGAATGACAACATGTACTGTGACATACTGACGCAGAGCATGATCCCCTCCCTTCAGAGACTGGGCCGCAGCGCAGTATTCCAACATGATAATGACCCCAAACACACCTCCAAGGCGACCACTGCCTTGCTAAATAAATGGTGGGTAAAGGTGATGGACTAGCCAAGCATGTCTCCAGGCCTAAGCATCTGTGGGGCATCCTCAAATGGAAGGTGGAGGAGAGCAATGTCTCTAACATCCACCAGCTCTATGATGTCATCATGGAGGGTTGGAAGAGGACCCCAGTGGCAACCCGTGAAGCTCTGGTGAATTCCATACCCAAGAGGATTAAGGCAGTGCTGGGAAAAAATGGTGGTCACAAAAATATTGACAATTTGGGCCAATTTTCACATTTTCACTTAGGGGTGTACTCACTTTTGTTGCTAGTGGTTTAGACATTAATGGCTGTGTGTTGAGTTATTTTGAGGGGACAGCAAATGTACACTGTTATACAAGTTGTACACTCACTACTTTACATTGTAGCAAAGTGTAATTTCTTCAGTGTTGTCACATTAAAAGATATAATAGAATATTTACAAAAATGTGAGGGGTGTACTCACTTTTGTGAGATACTGTAAAAGATGATGTTATGCCAAGTAAACTTTAAAATTGCACATGTCAATGGAATGGCAACAACTTAGATACTTAAAAATCTCCATAGGAATCGCTTAAATTTTAACCAGGTTAGAGTTACAAAGGAAATCTAAAGCTAGAATTATTGCTCTTGCTATAATGTTCATGGCAATTTTTTACATTTGTTATGTAAATACCATTTACACATATTCATGAGTGACTTGTGTAGGTGTTTGCCTCTGCATGGGAGCATGGGGAGATGGGGGCGCTATAAAACTTTTTGTATTATTTATTTTATTAAAAAATTGTATTTTTACACTCTCCCTTTATTTTTTTATTTTTTTTACTATTGCTATCATAAGAAATGTAAACATCCCTTCTGATAGCAATAAAGTATGACAGATTCTCTTCCGATCCCCGATCATCTCTATGATCATCCGGCGCAACATGATCATGTGGGAGAGCCTGGAGAGGCACTGGTGGGGGGCCCTTCCAGCTGCCTGTAAAAGTGATTCAGCAGCTAATCAACTGCTTGGATCAGTTAGAGATTTGCCTAATCAAATTTAATACTGGGGTTATGGTTGACAACTGAAGCCATGGCCCCAATATAACCACTTGAACACAATCATGTATATATGCGTGAATGTTTTGCAAGTGGTTAATGACAATGGCTAGGTGAAGCAATAATGTTTATTAAAATTTCTTACAAATTAGTAATTACTGAGCACTACAAATAATGTATAACCCTAAAATGTGCTTCTCACTAGACTATGAGGTCTGGAGCTTCTAAGGGCTGATATTATATGGACAATAGTAGAACTGATGATTGCTTTGGCTTATTATATTTTGTACTTACCGCTTTTGTAGCCTGTTTAATGATTAAATATAAAGATGCCTTGTCCAAAAATTGTAAGTGCACAAGTACTACATGTGAATAGAAGTATAATGAATTCATCATGGATAATAATAATAGATACATACTATAGCGGTTAGAAAATAACAAAAAGGATCTTCAAGGTTACCATGTTCATATTATCTTCTTCAGCTTTACTTAGCTTTGTATTTAAGAAATCCTCTCTAAAGTTTTAACAAAAAAGTGAGCATGATGGTTTTTCTTGCCTTGCATCCAGCTCATTATTCTTTCCTTTCCGTGTCTCATCAAATATTTTTCCTCATAATAAAGCATTTGATCTTTGCATGATAGTAATAAAGCACATACTCCTTTTTCAGGCACCAAATTCTTCTTGAAGCGATTTATTAAGAATAAATAAGATAATGCACATATTGATTGCTGTGCCAAACTGGGAATTGGATTGATCGTACACCTGCTAGTTGTACTTGAGCGCATTTGAAATTCTTTGAAATAAGCATATACAGTGTGAACTGTGTGTATGTGTGTGGGTGCTGGGGAGGGGGGTGCATTATTCACAGAAATATAATGAGCTGCTGGCATTGACCAGCACATGTCTAAGTGTTGAAAAGCATCTATGAATATCAATAAGATTTAGCCATGAAAACAAAAATCTAATACCTTTGTTACAAGGAAGCATTTTTTTTAAGCATGCTGTTGGAAAAGATTAAGAAAAAAAATCAAAATATTTAAGTCTGTTCTGATGTACAAAAGATAGTATATTTTAGCACTTTAGAACTCTGTAGTAAAGGCAAGGATGTTTAGATGTTTAACATGTATTATTGTGTAGACTATTGGCTGCTATGCTTGGAGCTTTAATACTTACAAAATAGTTTAAAGGAATATTGAATTTATTTTCTTTAAGGTTTTAATCTAACTTCTGTAGCCAGGTAATTTTCCTGGGCAATGTGTCTGCTCTGTATGTACAGATATTGACATTTTCACCCAGGACACCCGGACTTTGGAACTAATTTAATAAGACAATGCAAAAAAGTGCAATGACTGTTGTAAGTTCATTAATAAAAAAAATAGCAGCTAAGTAAGGTAAGACTATTTAGAACTGATCTATCATTGAATGCTAAGGGTAATTGCATATCACTGTACCCATAGTTTAATGAGCAAGCACTCACTAATCTTTCAAGTTATCAAGATAGAGTTGGTGAAATAATAGGTGAGGGATTTGTAGTGTACATTCAATTAGTTCTAGGCAGGTGGCTTAACTGTTTAACATCCAGGGAAAATAAAAAAACAATGAGGAGTTCTTGGAAAAAAAGGTGTATTCACATGAAGATAAATGCCATTATCAAAAGTGAAATTGATATTTACTAGAATGAATTCAATGACCTGCGTAACATCCTCAATAATATACTTGTAATTTGGTGGGAAAAAGAAGAATCTATGACATTCAGTAACCCTATCCTTGTGGTGAATGTTGCTGTACAGAGATTCCACATCCATAGTCAATAAGAGAGTGGTGGCAATCGCTGCTGTATATTTTGGAACTTGTTCAGCAAATAAGATGTATCTTGCAGAGAAGCCACCAGAATTTCTGACTAATTGTTTTAGCACATTTTCTATGAGGCCTGAGATTTCCTCAGTGTTCAGTTGTGACTTTAGGTAAGTTGGTAGTTTTTTTTTATTGCTTTTTATTGAAAAATGTTTTCATAGTACATAAAACATGGAAAACTGTATAAAAGGTACAAAAGGAAAGGAGTACAAAATAGCTACAGTAACACGATAAAATAATAAGATATAATAAAATGATATACAATAAAATAATAATAACAAAGATAATAGGGAGATGGACAATGTTAGCTATCAGGATGAAGCTATAATTGCAGAACGCATGTCAAACTGTTACAATCTTTAAGCCAGTCGGTCCACACTTTCCACTGTGAGTCAAAGCTCTTTCCGGCACCAGATTTGTTGGCTAGTAAGGATTTGAAGGTGTAATTAATCTGTATGAGGTAGTTTTTTTAATAAGACCTTTTAAATGTTAAATACAATGATGGGTTCATAATTTATAATCATTGGTTAAACAGGACAGACTTGTGTCTTTTTACAACCTGACTATGTAATCTATTTTTTTGTATAGTAAGTAGCATCTGTAAGCTGCCACTTACCCTTTTGTATATATTAGTTTGTATGCATCACAACAATTGTACCCCCTTATCTGTAGATTTTATAGTGATGGCATGATTGTTGCATAACTCCTGCATAACATTTCACTGCAGTTTGCTTGATGGATATCAGAGTAACTTGCATTCTCAAACTGTTATTGTAAGCATCCAATGTTATAACCTGATGAAGATGTGAAAATGCTGATCATTTTCTTCTCATATTCCATTGTCATAGGATTGCTTACATCTTTGTGGAAATGTTCCTTGTAACTCCATCTCCTGAGGAATTCCTCCATATCTGAGAATAATTATATAGAATTCAAGTTCTTGGGTAGAGTTGAGCGGACACCTGGATGTTCGGGTTCGGCGGGTCCAGAACCCCATTGGAGTCAATGGGGACCCGAACTTTTCGCCACAAAAATGGCTGTAAAAAAGTCCTGGCAAGTGCTAGAGGGCTGCAAAAGGAAGTAAAATGGGGGTAAGAGTAGGACAAGTGCCCTACAAAAAAAATGGGGATAGGGAAAATAACTTAAAATCAAATAAAAAAAACAGGCGCATGCGCGGACTCCACCAAGATGGACGCGTAGTCCCGGAGCTCCGCGCCGTCCCGGAGAATACAACGCCATCGTAGCGCAGTGAGCCCGTGCCCCGCCGCCAAATCACCACCAGACCTTAGGGGAACGCCAGGGCTTCTACCGGATGACTTCAGGTGGTGCGAGGAGGGCCCTGACTAGCCAGCTGGAAGCCGCAACGGATCAGCCCAGCACCAGCAATATGGCGGCCACCACGCAGTATAACACGGAGCCAGCATGGGGAGGCACGGAGGAGGAGATGGAGGCCTCACATTCGCTCCAGGAACCCTCACCGCATTCAAGGGGACTAGCAGCAGTGAGTACTCCTGATAACTTCTTAACATCCCCAACGGACACCCTGTCACTGCTAGGCCGCACATTGACGGAGGCCACACCATCATCGATAGGTGACATGTCTAGAGGGCCTAGTGATATTGATTTGGGAGAGATCCCGGACCTGACAGAACCCACTGATTTCCCTTCCATGATGCAGGCCTTTTCCAGGCTTTTATCCAGAGGCCTCTCACAAACTGCGACCCAAATCACTAAATCCATCCATGCGGATCTACAACAGTTTGGCCTCAGGATCGATTCTATTGAGAAAAAGTCTGATCAAATGATTGGCAGAATTAATCAGAACACTTCCAGAATCCAAGACCTACAAGATCAACTTGAGAATACACTAGCCAAACTCGATGATCTTGAAAATAGGAATCGAAGGTACAACTTTAGGATCCGAGGCTTGCCGGAGTCCATTAAAGATATCCACCCTGTTGTACGTTCATTCATTAAAGACTTGATTCCGGATATCCCTGATAACAAGCTGGAATTGGATAGAGCCCATAGGGCCCTACAACCCCCGCGAGCTGATGGCCTCCCTCGCGACATCATTATAAAACCACACCACTATTCTACAAAAGAGGAAATCATGAGAAGGTCACGCGTAGCAGATACCCTTGCTATTCAAGGACATACAATACAAATATATGCGGACATCTCTCCCTACACGGTTCAGAAAAGGCGCTCTCTAAAACCCTTATTGCAAATTCTCACACAGAAAGAAATTTCCTATCGTTGGTCTTTTCCCTTCCGCTTGAACTTTACCTACAAGAACATTGCCTATGGATTTTCATCCTTCAGTGATGGGGAGCAACATCTCCTGCAACTTGGTCTCATCTCTCAGGAAGTGCCTCCCATTCCTCACACTAGAGGTACCTCCACGTCCTCTAAAAGACCTCCACCACAAAGTCCCCTTACCACGGTATGGAAAAAACAACAGAAGAAGAGATCCAAGGAAGCACATCCGCCATGACGATCTCCCCTTACTGGGGCCATTTGGTCTGAGTCTTTCATCTCAGTACTCCGAATTTGATATTTTGGAACTTTGACTTTACCTAACACCTCTCCAGGTGTATGAGTCATTCTTCACCCAGCCGGGGGGTGTTTTTGTGGGGGGCTCCCCCTCCTTTTTTCTTCGGTTGTGTTTTTTCTATTGGTTATTTTGTTTTTTCTAGTATATTTTTCAGGTGGGATAATTTTTTCTGCTACTGAAGGGGCTCCTCCCTTCCCTCCTTTGGGGGGGTTGGGTCCTTCCTGAGCAGTCTAGCTGATAACGTTAACACGTTTTACGGTTTAAATAGTGATTAGATCTGTTTGAACAAAGTTATTAATACACTGGTTTTTGACCTCTATGGACTGTCCATTATGCAGGGTCCGGAGGATAGTCGGGACTTCATGTTTATCCCCACAGGTTCAGCCCAGTCTCTATCTTAGCCAAGAAAATGCATAACATAATTGGTATCCCCCCTATGTTTGTATGCTTGCACTATTGGGGGTGGTTACTGGAGTCTGACAGGGGTCCCCGGGGAGGGTTGGGGGAGCCTCCCCGCCAGGTTTGGGCTGGGAGGGCCTCTCCCCCCTCCCCGGGGACCGCGGGCTGCGGGACGTGGGGCTCATTCATTATATAATGTCATGTTGCATGACTGAATATTAGGTAATAATGATGGTTTCCTCGGGGCGGCTACAATGCGCCTCCATCCGACCTCGGGAGAACCATTGCATTCTCTCGGTGCCGGGTCGTGTTTCCCCTGAGGAGGGAAGTATGCGCTCGAGCGCCCCTGAAGCGGGGAGGTCTAGTGAATCCCCTGCTTCATTCAATTAGCTCATCATTAGCTAATGTGGGAGATGTAATTTCTCTATTGTATACAACACTCTTATGCTTCTTTTTCTTTCCTCTCTACGCTTTTTCTCTACTTAACCGGAACCATGTGTCGGAGCAACAAGATATGTCCTCCCAGGTAGAAGTCCCTCGCACGCCCAGGCGACCAAACTCTCTTCGAAAGAAAACCCAGGGACCTCTTCAAGACCATAACTTTAAGGTGAGATCTATTAGTCAAGCGTTTATCTACCCTCTGGTCCATGTATAGCACTAACACCACCACCCCGAACATACAAATTCTCTCCCACAATGTCCAAGGCCTTAATTCACCGAACAAGCGCAGGAAACTTTTTAATTTCTATCATTCCTTAAAAGCCGAAGTCCTTTTTTTGCAGAAGACCCATTTCCCTACCTCCTATAACCCCTCCTTTCTCCATAAGAACTATACCCAATTCTTTCTAGCAAATGCTCATAATAAATCAAAAGGAGTGGCCATCTGCTTCGCCAGACACTTGCTATTTTCACAGCAAAAGATAATTAGGGATCCGGAAGGTCGTTACCTTCTAGTCTCAGGCACAATCGATGAACAGGAATTCACGTTTATATCGTATTATGCACCTAACAAAGCTCAGAGGAAATTCATGGTTCATTTATTGAA
>BLSH010295633.1:206243-223905 GCA_018402905.1 Glandirana rugosa
AGTTCACAGAATCAGCATAAGTTGCATTGTTTTTTGTCCGATGCAACTTATGCTGATTCTGTCAACTTATGTACCTTATGTTCAAACCCAATTTATGTAATTTCCCATTCTGTATGGAACACTCTATGTTGTTCTTTTAAAATATGTATGTAATAAAATTTTTTTTTTTAATATATAGCTTACGCAGTTCACTTTAAAGTCCCAACTGGGGATCTCCTCCACATCTAGTGTGTTGATGGGGAAAAATCTGACTTGTCGATGGGCTGCCCTAACCCAATTAAATTATATATTATCATCATCATATTTGAAAAGTCTGGTAAAACTGTAGCTGCTAATCAGGCAAACAAATTAACTGCCACTGCACTCTTCTTCTTCAGTTCAAGCTGGGAATTCAGATTTTTTATGATTTATGAAAAAATGGTGAATATGCAAGGAGGCTAAAGAATACTGAATGGGTAAGCTAGCATAGCATATTTTAAGATATTGCTTTAACACAAGTAATGTTCAGCATGATCAGCATTAGTCGGACTCACACAACTCTAAATGCTTGCATATACTCAAAAGGAGAATCAATTCTGCATAACAGTTTTTATATAACTTATACAAATAATTAATCATATCTCAGTGGTTCATTTTGCGAATATTGCCAAAGTAAAAACATTATCACATCACAGCTAACATTAAAAAATGCTACATTTGTTGCACTTAAATAGACATCCAGAACAGTTTAAATGTATGAACGTGCTAAAAGCACTGAAATTATGCTCATATGAAATATTTAAAACCACAAATTGTATTATTAAACTGTTTCAAAATGTAAATGGCTGAGAGCATTTATGTATATATTCCCACACGATATTACAAGACAATAATTTTGTTAAACATGTTTAAAACAATAATTTATTCCTGTGTGGTCAATTACGTACCTCCTGGAGTTCACTTGTAAATGTCACCTTTAAATGCATACAGAACAACCTCCTAAATATGCATGAAAGTGTAACAAGCCAAGCTTTCTTGTGTGCCCACAGGACATCACATTCCCATTCCGAGAGGTCACACAGCACAAAACACAGCTTAGAAATAGTCCTGATCCTGAATGCTGATCCTGCGTTATATTTCAACTGTCAGTTCTGAACAGAAAGTTTTCAACAAACTAATTGCCTGAAAGTAATATTCCTTTGAATAGGTCACACACATTTTACATGTAGCTTTGAAGACAGCAGACACGCTATAGCAGAAATGGATTACTTTTAACATTGCAATGATAGTGAAAGATCAAAGGACTAAGACAATGGGAGTCCTTTCAATACTTATAAAATCGTTGGAATGATGTAGGCGGTTTGGGAAATGTTCCCAGATTTAACACTGAACAAATGTTATAAAGTATTTGTAAATGTATCTCACAAGAAACATGTGTGCACAGTGTATATGATATAACAATTAGCTACCACATAGAAGTCAAAGACAAATCTCTTGTAAATATTATTATCCCAAATATAGAATTTTGTTTTTTAAAGGAGATACAAAACAATGTGCTAACAATGTCTGATTCTCAAGCACAGAAAAAGCATGTTTATTTCATCATATATTTGAAAAAGGTTTCAGCTTTATTAGATATATCATATTAGGATACTCAATACCTATGATTATGCAAAAAATCATAACAACTAAAAATAATATTCTTTATCATTCTCCTTCAGTGTAATTAACAAGGAATGTTATTGAGATAGAGTGTTTGAGAATTAGAGTTGCCTGCCAGTCCAACCCTAAAGCCTAGATAATATCCTTGCATCCTTGCAGCATTAACCCTATACATCCTACCACAGGGGGAAAGTGCTTACCAGGGTGGCTACTGTATCTTTTGGTCCAACCTGAAGGGGCAGCAGTCTTCTCTCCCGGCTAGGTTCAAATGCTGCATCATTGATAAGGGCAGGCTGGTGAAAGGGTTGGGCCAGGGGTGTTACATTGCAGCCTGGCTCTGTAGGAGTGCAGAAAGCAGAGCAGCTATATCAGTGAGAGAGGAGCCTGTACCGAGAAGATGTGCTCTTAGCGGCACCTTTCTCTCTTCTGTCCACAGTAAGCTACTATTGGGGGGAGCAGAGAGCAAAATTTTCCCCACATCAGCTGTTGTGGTCCTGGGTCCTTCTGACGGGAGTGGCATTGCCATCTTTCCTGTCAGTGAGGCAGCTGGAGAGCAGAGCAGTCGCAAGCCCCCCCCCCCCCCGTGCCTTTTTTTCAGGCAATTGGTTAACGTAAGGCTGATGGTTTGGTGGATTTTTAGGCGGGTCAAGATTGAACATGAATTGAATTGAATTGATTGAATCACCAGGGTAGGCTTTGCAGAGATAGGATGGAGTTTGGTTGCTCTTGGTTTACCCTTAACATGGATGTATTATGTCTTTTCTAGTGTCGAAGACATGTCAGCTGACAAGCAGTGTGATTTTCAAAAAGGTCTAATAAGATGGTAGTGCCATGTATTTCCAGGTAGGTTTTGAGCCATATTTGATGAAAATGGCAGGAAGGAATGGTTGTGTGCCTCGCTGTAAAGCATGGGGTCACTGTCTGAGATGCAGTTTGCCATCAAATATACTGTAAGTCTAGTTCTTTGATAAGATCTTCTAGGAATTGTTAATCATTTAAGATGCTTTCCTTCAAGCTCCACTGCTATTCTCAAGGAGTAGAATCGTTGTTTAATAACATGGTTATTGTGAATATGGTATCATGAAACCATACAATATTTTTTGCGTCTGCTTCCTCAAGCTGTGAGATATCTCTATGTTTTATTAAGAAGAAGTGTATGCCTAAATAGTATTAGTAAAATATAGAATAATAGGTGTAATTTTGAGTATCTGGGTCGAGAAGTTGACAGCTATTGATCAGTTTGAAGGTGTGTAAATAATGGTCTGTTGATTTATTCAGATCTCAAGGGAGATATGAGCTGGATGTTGGAGTCAAATTGCATCAGATCATTGGACAGTTGTTGTCAGAGAGTTTGATATCAATTTCTGCAGTATGGGTTTACGGGCTATATACATAGACTGCAACCACATCACATGCATTTCATATGGAAGAGTAGCTTCCAATATAATCCCAAATAAAGCTATTTTTGAGTTAGAATGGACATGCATAGAGCTTAAGGTATTTAAGGTATCAAATATAGACTCCCAGTATCAATTCAATTTAGGTCAATGCCACAACATATGCATCAATGTTCCCGTGTCAGTAGTACACCTTGGACGGTTTGGTGTAACTGTTTTACCCGAGGAGTAAAGCTTTAAAGGAGTTGAGTGTGACCTGTGAATAATAAATAACTGATTCAGACACTGTGAGGAGGATAAGGAGACTCTGGTCAGGTTCTCCAAAGCTTACTCCGACTCCTCATCTCTAAGAGTCTCCAGGTCCCTACGCCACTGCCCAAGACTACCAACCTGTGTATTAGCAATAACTGTTGTTTGTAGTGATACATATATGTCACCAATAAATCCCTGTTTGGAATAACTTGCAGATACTGCTTTAGCTAGAATTGGAGAGGGATTACATTTTAATGTAAAAGTTGGTGCCTGACTCTGAAAAGCAGCTGCAGGTACCAAAAAAAAAAATGAGACAAATGATATTTCTCTGCCAGTTTGTCAAATGGGTATAGAGCCCCATTATCAAAAAGGTAATATGGAAATTCAATGCCAGCTTTTTTCCATGAATTAACGTTTTCAAGCTACGGTACCTTTGGTAATTGAGGGTTAGTCCATATTTGCATATATTGGGTATATCCTTCTTGAGAGGTAAGTTGTTGAACAGTAGTCCAAACTTTATGAATTAAATGGAATGTAAGGAAATGATGTTTACTATATAAATGATAAGCTACTATTAATTACACCAATGGCACCACTGGAAGCTGGAAAATACAACTTGCCATATAGGGTCCTCAAGGACTATAATATTCCAGCCATATAAATGCTGAAGTTGTGAAGCTAAATAATATATTCTAGCATTTGAGACATCTAGACCCCCTCCATCCTTAGGCAACTGCAGGATTTCCAATATAATCCGTGGGTGCTTGTGTATCCAAATAAGGTCTCCACAAAGGGTGTCTACCTGCCGAAAAAATCTCTGAGACAGCCATATAGGGCAGTTATGTAAAAGATACATCAATTGTGGCATCCAAACCATCTTTACCAGATTGGTCCTACCAACTACCGTTAAAGGTAGCTTGCTCCATATTTTCCCCTTTTGCTTAAGGCGCTTAAGCAGTGGATTTAGATTTGTCTCTACATACTCATTCACTTGTGGTGTAACTTGGACACCTAAATATTTGAATGGAGAAACTACAACTATTTGAGACGCAGAACTTGGCAGATTGGCCACCAGATGATCTAACGGTAAGAGGACTGGCTTGTCCCAATTTATTGTAAAACCTGAAAAGGAGCCATATGTGGTAACTAAGGACATCTCTGCTACTAGGGAATATAAAATACCTCCCAATAATAGGAGCATGTCATCAGCATATAAAGAAATCTTGTCCTCTCCTAAGGATCTACGGAATCCAATAATGTTTGGTGATTGACGTATAGCAGCGGCCAGGGGTTCAAGAGCCAGAGCAAAAAGGAGGGGTGATAATGGCAACCCCTGCCCTGTTCCTCACTGTAATGGAAAGGAGGCCGGAGCATGTCCATTCACCTGAACCCGGGCCACCGGAGCAGCAAAAAGAAGCTGGATCCAGAGTATAAACTGAGGTCCAAACCCAAATTTCTGTAAACAACACCATAAGAAATTCCACTCTATATTATCAAAAGCTTTTGCTGCATCAATAGGCAATATAACTCTATTATCTAAATTGTCAGATGGAAGCTGCAGATTAGCCACCTGAGCCCCGGAAGGATTTCCCCCTTTAGGACCAGAGCACTTTTTGCGATTCAGCACTGCATCAATTTAACTGACAATTGCGCGGTCGTGCAACGTTGTACCCAAATGAAATTGACGTCTTTTTTTCCCACAAATAGAGCTTTCTTTTGGTGGTATTTGATCACCCCTGCATCATTTCTGATCACCGCTATAAACAAAAAAAGTGCAACAATTTTGCAAAAAAAACAATATTTCTTACTTTTTGCTATAATACATATCCAAACAAATATAAAAAAACAAATGAATTCATCAGTTTTGGCCGATATATATTCTTCCTCATATTTTTGGTAAAAAAAAATCGCAATCGGCGTATATTGATTGGTTTGCACAAAAGTTGCCGCGTTTATGAACGATGAGAATTCATTTATGGGGTCTGTATTTTTAAATTTCTTTATTAGTAATGGCGGCAGTCTGCAATGTTTAGCGGGATTGCGACATTGGGGTGGACATGTTGGACAATTTTGACACTTTTTTGGGACCATTGGCATTTATACAGCGATCAATGCTATAAAAATGCACTGATTACTGTGTAAATGTCACTGGCAGGGAAGGGGTTAACACTAGGGGGTGCTCTAGGGGTTAACTGTGTTCCCTGGATAGTGTTTCTAACTGTGTGGGGGTTGGGCTGGCTGGGGGAGGAGAGTGATTGTGGCACCCATATACAGGGAGCCTACAATCACATTCCTTCCCCCCCTGACAGAACAGAGATCCACTTGTTTACATCAGCGGTCCCCATTCTGTCACTGCGGAAGAGAGATCATGGGAAGCCGGCGTATATAGAGTCTGCTCTACCCGCTCCCTGGCTCCCCCGGCACACAGTGAGCGTGCAAGTGGGCCTCCAGCGGGGCACGTTCGCTCACGATCAGCAATCTCACAGCCGCCATTTGCAATATCGAGCCAGGTTGCCGCCGTCAAGCCATGGTGGGCGGTCGGCCACAGGTTAAGGAATAGGTGTCTAATATTTGTAACAGTCGATCTGTTTAGAATAAAGCCAAAATGATCTGGCTGTACAATGTTAGAGATTACTTTTGCCAACCTAGTGGCTAATACTTTAGCTAATAGCTTCACGTCTGATGTGCACAATGATATTGGACGATATAAGTCAGGATTATTCTGAGCCTTACCAGGTTTTAATAGTGCTATAATAACCACCTCATTCATAGAAGGAGAGAGATGACCACATTGCAACGCTGCATTAAATACCTCTAATGGTGCAGACAATAATTTAGCTTCATACAGTTTATAAACCTCCCCTGGCAACCCATCAGCGCCTGGGGCTTTATTGTTAGGCAGTTTGGCAGCAGCGGCCCGGAGTTCCTCTAATATCAGAGGTTTATCAAGAACCTCCCTGTCAGCTACAGCAAGTTCTGGTAACATAATGGAATCATAATGGAATAATGACATCTTGTCATTTTACAACCAAAAACTTAAATTTATTTTTTGGGGATTTTATATGATAAACCAACACAAAGTGGCACATAATTGTGAAGTGGAAGAATGATGAATGTTTTTCAAATTTTTTTTACAACAAAATATCTGAAAAGCGTGGAGTGCATTTGTATTCAGCATCCTTTAATCTAATGCCCTTAACAAATATTTAGTGGAACCAATTGCCTTCAGAAGTCACCTAATTAGTGAAATAGAATCCACCTGGAATTTAATCTCAGTATAAATAAAGCTGTTCTGTGAAGCTCTCAGAGGTTTGTTAGAGAACCTTAGTGAACAAATAGCATCATGAAGGCCAAGGAACACACCAGACAGGTCACAAATGAAGTTTAAAGCAGGATTAGGTTATAAAAATAAAAATCCCAAGCCTAGAACATCTCACGGAGCACTGTTGAATTCATCATCTGGAAATGGAAAGAGTATGGCACAACTGCAAACCTACCAAGACATGGTCGCCCACTTAAACTGACAGGCTGGGCAAGGAGAGCATTAATCAGAGAAGCAGCCAAGAGGCCCATGGTAACTCTAGAGGAGCTGCAGATCCACAGCTTAGGTGGGAGAATCTGTCCACAGGACAACTATTAGTCAGGCACTCCACAAATCTGCAGTCCACAGAAAATGTGCAGCCTTGCTGCCACTGAGGAACTGGGGAAGTACAAACACTAAAAGACAATGGTGCATTGGCCTAATGCATTATCCTCGGATATATATTTATTAAAAGATGTATAAAAACATACTCACAAACAATCTTGTAAAACAGGCATATCGGGTATAAGCACAGTGCTTCGCATTGGTGGTCACAAGTGCCACTGGGATTGTATCTCACACAAGCTGTCTGACACGTTTCGAGGTGCGAACCTCTTCTTCCACAAATCTGGCCTTTATGAAAGAGTGGCAAGAAGAAAGCCATTGTTGAAAGTAAGCCGAAAGAAGTCCCATTTGCAGTTTGCAAGAATCCATGTGGGGGACACAGCAAACGTGGAAGAAGGTTATCTGGTCAGATGAGTCCAAAATTGAACTTTTTGGCCTAAAAGCAAAACACTATGTGTGACGGAAAACTAACACTGCACATTCCCCTGAAAACTCCATCCCCACCGTGAAACATGGTGATGACAGCATCATGTTGTGGGGGTGCTGTTCTTCAACAGGGTAAGGGAAGCTAGTCAGAGTTGATGGGAAGATGGATGAGTCAAATACAGGGCGATTTTAGAAGAAAACCTGTTAGAGTCTTCAAAAGACTTGAGACTGGCGCGGAGGTTCACCTTCCAGCAAGATAACGACCCTAAACATACATCCAGAGCTACAATGGAGTGGTTCAGATCAAAGCATATTCATGTGTTAGAATGGCCCAGTCAAAGTCCACTCCAGACCTAAATCCAATTGAGAATCTGTGGCAAGACTTGAAAATTGCTGTTCAGAGATGCTCTCCATCCAATCTGACACAACTTGAGCCATTTTGCAAAGAAGAACGGGCAAAAATGTGACTCTCTAGATGTGCAAATCTGGTAGAGACATAGCCAAAAAGACTTGCAGCTGTAATTGCAGCGAAAGGTGGTGCTACAAAGCATTGACTCAGGGGGCTGAATACAAATGCACACCACACTTTTCCCATATTTATTTATACAAAATTTGAAAACAATTTCTCATTTTCCTTCCACTTCACAATTATGTGCCACTTTGTTTATACAGTGATGGTGGAACCCCCTGCGAGGGAAGATTACTGTTCGTTTGAACTTTTTCATTTCCTTTAATAAAAGTGGACTGCCATGCCCTTAAAAACACAGTCTGGAGTTGCACGTTTCCTGGAAGTCGCATGCACCACTTGAGTCTAATCACCCTGCACACTTACAATACATATTCACATAAATACACACACACTTCTATAAATATATGTGAAACATATATATATATAAATATATTTGAAATGTATTAAAACATTTTTTAACCACTTGAGCTCCGGAAGGTTTTACTCCCTTCATTTCCTAATCAGTACTGTTCTACTTCAACTGGCAACTGCACAGTCATGCAACACTGTACTCAAATACATTTTTTATAATTTTTTTTCCACACAAATAGAGCTTTCTTTTGGTGGTATTTGATTACCACTGAGTTTTTTATTGTTTGCGATATAAACAAAAAAAGACTAGAAACAGTTCTGTATTTTATTGTGTGCAGTGTAGAGGCTTGTAGCAGCACAGATGGAGCATGGAGGGAATTGCTTCAGTGATAAAGGCAAACTTCTCCCCTTCAGCCACTTACCACATGGCTGGAAGTAGAAGACTCCCAGGCTGCCATCTCTGCTCCACCTCCTTTCAAGTTTCAACTGCTCAGTCAGCCAGAGCAGCCACCTGTGAGTGTATATGTAGAGCTCAGACACCCCCCTGGTCCACCCACCAACTCCTCAGCCTGGGAAGATAGAGCTGCAAGCCTCAATATGCTAAAACACTGCAACCAGGGTAGAAAGTTTAAGGCAGACCTTGCCGGCCCGGTGACAGAGATGGTCACAGAGATGGGGGTGAATCCAAGCACCCCCCTGGAGCTGCCCCTGAGCACAGCTGTCTGCTGTGGTTAGACCCTCTGTCTGGTGAGGAGGGAGAGGGACCCTGTCACAGTGTGGTTCGGGCTGTAGAGAAAAAGGAAACTGAGTTTCTCTGTGGGGTGGGGGGTTTCTCCCAAGTTAAAAAAAATAAAGCATTCAAAAAGCAATAGTTTATTGGTGTCCATCGACCAAAAGTTATTCATTAAGCTTGCAGTTTTAGGGAGTGCATCTAATACTGCATGGGGTGAGACATTTCTAGCTACAGCTCTGCACAGCATTGATTCTTTCCATTATCCTGAACACTGTAGCAGCTTTAATCCTGCTCAAAAGCGGTACCTGAGCGATCCTCTGTCTCTTGGACCCTTCATATCACATCCAAAGCATGCCTATGTGGTCTCTGGATAGCTAGACAAGTAATGCTGGATGGGCAAAGATGGTGCCAAAACCATGCTGGGAGATTTTGAGATACAGGGCTACACTCCATCTCCATCTGACACTGTAAAATAATCTTTAAACTATTTCTACTTCCCAGAATACTTTGACCATTAGGATATAATAATCTAGGATAGATTGTTCTTTTATTCAGCATAAGTTACAGAAACTGATAGAGTCACAGAGAATTAAACTAGGATTAGTAATGTGGAAGAGCAGTTACAATCCTATACAGCACATATCTGATCAGCATTATCTCCAACTGTGGGCATTTCAGCAGAAACAAGGAGGATCTTGAAAATAGATTTTGCAACCTACACATTATAAGCCTACCAGAGAAAGCAGAGGTGTCTGATTATGTGTGTGTTTTTTAAATCTTTTACTGTGGAACAAGCACCCACACCTCCTGGAGCACCTCCCCAATCTTTTATTGCTAAGCCATTTCATTTTAGGAACCACTGTTTGGTTCTGTGACTCACATAGGATATGGGCACCTTGTCAAAACACCAGACATTTCTACAGAAACACCAAGCAATGAGTTAAGTTTATTGAGATCATCCTGCAGCCATGACACTTTGCTCAAGACAGTGCATATGTGAAAGCTAGGAGAAAGGTAAGTTTACTTGTGAGATAAAAAGACCAAAGTAAGCATGCTCTACTACTTTAGGAAATTAAACACAAATATGTAGTCATTTGTTAGAAACAGCAACACACAATAAGGGTCACCATAGCTTGCTTGACATGCAGTAGACTTAATACACATAGCTAAAACATGAGGATAAGTAGTACATACTTAACATTATATGATTTGCTAGGTCACATAATGCCATAGTACTTTGCTGTATTGCTTAGAGTTAAGATTAAAATCTGAAGTCTGTTAAAAATGGTAGAGAACAACATACTTTTCTACCTGTCAAACAAATGTAGAAAGGTATTACCCATCAGGCATATTTTCCAGAAAATGATTCCTGTTTGAAAAGTATGAATGGAAATGTAATACTGTAAAATGAACACATTCTTTTTGGAATGGGCTTGTAAAAGCCATGCTGCAGATGGGGCTTGTAAAAAGCATGCTGCATTGTTATTTACATAAAGCATCTTCTTCACAAAAAGGACCTTTATTGAGTTACATAAATCAATATGGCTTACAAAAGTTTAGCTAATATATACAGTATATCACAAAAGTGAGTACACCCCTCACATTTTTGTAAATATTTTATTCTACCTTTTCATGTGACAACACTGAAGAAATTACACTTTGCTACAATGTAAAGTAGTGAGTGTACAGCTTGTATAACAGTGTCAATTTGCTGTCCCCTCAAAATAACTCAACACACAGCCATTAATGGCTAAACCAGTGGGCAACAAAAGTGAGTACACCCCTGAGTGAAAATGTCCTAATTGGACCCAAAGTGTCAATATTTTGTGTGGACACCATTATTTTCCAGCACTGCCTTAACCCTCTTGGGTATGGAGTTCACCAGAGCTTCACAGGTTCCCATTGGAGCCCTCTTCCACTCCTCCATAATGACATCACAGAGCTGGTTGATATTAGAGACCTTGAGCTCCTCCACCTTCCATTTGAGGATGCCCCACAGATGCTCAATAGGGTTTAGGTCTGGAGACATGCTGGGCCAGTCCATCACCTTTACCTTCAGCTTCTTTAGCAAGGCAGTGGTCATCTTGGGGGAGTGTTTGGGGTCGTTATCATTTTGGAATACTGTCCTGTGGCCCAGTCTCTGAAGGGAGGGGATCATGCTCTGCTTCAGTATGTCACAGTACAAGTTGGCATTCATGGTTCCCTCAATGAACTGTAGCTCCCCAGTGGCGGCAGCACTCATGCAGCCTCAGACCATGACACTCCCACCACCATGCTTGACTGTAGGCAAGACAGACTGCTCACCTGGTTGACGCCACACACACTTGACACCATCTGAACGAAATAAGTTTATCTTGGTCTCATCAGACCACAGGACATAGTTCCAGTAATCCATGTCCTTAGTCTGCTTGTCTTCAGCAAACTGTTTGTTGGCTTTCTTTTGCATCATATTTAGAAGAGGCTTCTTTCTGGGATGACAGCCAACCAATTTGATGCAGTGTGCGGTATATGGTCTGAGCACTGACAGGCTGACCACCCACTTCTGCAGAAATGCTGGCAGCACTCATACCTCTATTCCCCAAAGACAACCTCTGAATAAGATGCTAAGCACATACACTAAGCTTCTTTGATCGACCATGGCGAGGTCTGTTCTGGGTTGAACCTGTCCTGTTAAACTGCTGTATGGTCTTGGCCACCGCGCTGCAGTTCATTTTCAGGGTCTTGGCAATCTTCTTATAGCCTAGGCTATCTTTCTGCAGAGCAGCAATTCTTTTTTTCAGATCCTCAGAGCGTTCTTTACCATGAGGTGCCATGTTGAAATTCCAGTGACCAGTATGAGAGAGTGATAGCGATAACACCAAATTTCAAAACACCTGCTCTCCATTCATGCCTGAGACCTTGTAACACTAATGAGTCACATGACACCAGGGAGGGAAAATGGCTAATTGGGCCCAATTTGCACAGTTAAAATAGGGGTGTACTCACTTTTGTTGCCAGCAATTTAGACATTAATGGCTGTGTATTGAGTTATTTTGAGGGGACAGCAAATTTACACTGTTATACAAGCTGTACATTGTAGCAATTTCTCACATGAAAAGATATAATAAAATATTTACTAAAATGTGAGGAGTGTACCCACTTTTGTGAGATACTGTACACGTGTAAATATGACACTAAAGGGTCTATGTAATCTGAAGTGGGGGATTGGTCATACTGGTGTTCAAAATAGGTTCCAAAGCATAACTACCCCTCAAAAAAAAAAACACTTCCCCCAAACGAATAAATAAGACAGTCTAAACGATAGCACATCAGTTTGCTGTTTGTGCATTGCATTCTTCTATATTGAGGTAGAGAGCCCCAAGCTACCACACCACACTAGAAATTAACAAAAACCAAACCACAGGAGGGTAGTCTAGTGATGTGAACAGTCCAAGTCATTTGATTTGCTCTCCTGCACAGTAAAAAGGAGTACAAAAGACTAAAAAGGACTAGAAACAGAAAAAAAAAATTTCTTTATAAGTAAACACAATACATTGTCATATTAAAAGAAATACACAAAAAAAACTGTATCAAATATTATTACAATCAAACAATTCATTAAAACATTTTAGCGTCTAGAAAACCTCTCAGAGCAACACAGAGGCCTTCAAGACAACACTCAAAAACATAAAAAGACAGGGCATGAAGCCAACCACCAGTGCGACAGGTGGGCAGAGCAACAAGAACACATTAAATATTCGTATGCTGTACTGCAATTTTATAAATATGGGAATAAAGTTAGTAAATTACTGTACAGCTTAAGTAAGGGTTCCTACCACCCTACCCATATCATGACTCTAAAAGACCGTTTTTATGCTACCCTTAGGCTCATGAATTGATAGGTCAGATATTGGCATCCACCTTTCTAGATAAGTTAAATCTTCCTAATGTCACTTTTTCCCAACTATACAGAGATGGGGATACTGCGCTACCTATTACAGATGTTATAGCTGCCAGCACGACAACAAAACCAAGTTGGAGAGAATAGTAAAAGGAGAGAGTGCGGCGCTAATGTGATAATTTCTGAATTTAAATGATATCTAATATGATTTCTACAGAGTAGAAAATGTAAAATTCCAGCGCTAAAGGATCCTCTGGATGGCAAGCGACCATGTGGAAAAAAGGTAGATGTACCGATGTGTGCTGCCCTCCTCGGACGGGGATATCCGAAAAGTGCTGGAAAAGCAAGAGAAAAAGGAAGGCGCACGCACCTAGTGCATTACCAAAAAAAAATATTTGACGCGTTTCAGTGTATAGTGTTTCAATAGTGTATAAATGGTACAATAGAGAGTATTCTCATAAGCTCTGTGACTGATAAAAATGTGAATGTAAAAATGTATAAATGTAAATAACATTTAACCAAGAAGTGTTACCAGTCCGCCTCCAACACCTTTCTCCTGCATGTAGACACTGGAAGACAGGGACCGGAAACGCCGGGAGCCGAGGCTGCCCGATCAATAAAGACAGCACTACCAGTCATTGCCGCTCCAAAGGGGAGAGTGACAAGAGAACGAAGGGAAGGGGAGGGGGGAGAAAAAAAGGGGGGAGGAAAAAAGCAGGGAAGCCCACTGAGCTGTTGAAAGCGATATGATGGATGTGAATGAAGCGGCTTTCCCGGCCGGAAGTGACGTGCTTGTGTACCCGACATGATAATGCGATATACAGGATGTGGATCCTCTGAAGGCAGAGGTTTGACAGTACCAAGGAGCGGCACATACAATCAGTCTATTCAAACAATTCATAATAATCAGTGTTAAGAAAAAAACAATATCAAGTAATACAAATGTTTGCTGATATAAAGACAAAATAATCTCTGGTACAAGTGTATGTGTTTAGAATCTTGATAATCTAGGTTAATCTAGGTAATTCATTGCAAAAAACTTGGATGTAAATATAAAAAAGTACAATGGATAAAATGAAATGGGTGATAGTGTCATATGTTATAAAAATGAATATAAAAATTAAATTGATAAAAAATGAATGAATATATATATATATATGTATATATATATGATGTCTATATAGTTTCTCAGTAAACAATACTCTTTCTCAGTAGAAAATACACTAGCCCAGCAAAGTAGATCCAGATAAAACAAAAATAAAAATGGAAATAAAAATAAAAATAATAAATGAAAATAAAAATACATAAAGAAAAAATAATAAATAAAAATAAGTATGAATAAAAATAAAAATAAAAATGGGTAGACTACAAAAAAAAAATTGAAAAAATATATATCAAATATAAAAATATACATATGTATATACATCCACATATACATAATATACTATGCTGGGCAAAAAAAATGGAATAATTAGGAAAAGGACCCTGTTGGATGATGGGTCAAGACTGGGGGGTGAAGGGGAGTGGAGGACCCTAATAATGACTACCAACTAACCAGACGAGACAAGGAGAGGAGAAAAAGGACTAAGGTCTCACTCAGTGACATAAGCTCAAGTGGTTTACAAGAGGCATAAGTGGGAGAAATGTACACCAAGATGACCATTACATTAAGGTCTGGACATCCAACCCTACATTGAGGCCCCCCGGGCACCAGAGACCCCAAACGGTGGATCCAAAAAGACTCTCTTCTGCATAGCTTCCGGAACCTGCGTCCAGTATCCACATTCGCTTTGATAGTTTCCAGCCTGAAAAGTCTCAGGCCGGAAGGGTTCTGGTTGTGCTTATTTAAAAAATGTAGAGGTAGTGAGTGCTTGTCGAAGCCTTTCAGTATGTTTCTTTTATGTTCCCCAAAGCGTATCCGTAAAATGCGTGTGGTACGGCCTATGTACATCAATCCACAAGGGCACAATAAGCAATATACCACAAACTCGGAAAACCACAATTTATAAATTGGCGAATGGCATGGACCTGGCCGTCATTACCCATTACTTCCTTCTTCCTATGCCACATATAATGACACGCCCCACCATTTGGGACTCTGCATCTGTAGCTGCCTTTCTGATCAAACAGGCTACTCCACTTCTGGTAAAGGATGGCCTTGCTGGTAAACCTAGTGTTGAAAGAAATGTCTGGGTGGCTGCAGATTCCACGCCTCTCGTCCGCCTTTTTGGCAGAGCTGTCGTTTGTATCTGTAACCTGTAGATATTCCTGCTGATATTTTTTGTAGGCGTTCTCGATAGTGGCTTGGTCATTTCCTTTTTCTAAGAACTTTTTTCTTAGTATGCCACTCTGTTCTTCATAATCTGACAAGCGAGAGCAGGTCCTTTGGAGCCGGCAAAACTGACCCAGAGGCACGTTTTGAATCCATCTTGGGTGATGATGGCTACTGGCAGGAAGGTAAGAGTTCCCGGCTGTTGGCTTGAAATGTGTCCGAGAAAAGATCTGAAATTCGTCGTCAACCATTAATTCCAGATCTAAGAAGACCAGCTTTTGTTCATCTAAAATGTGGGTGAACTAAATTCCAAAGGGATTGTTCTGGCAGTGTGTCAGAAAAGAAGCTAACTGGGCATCACTACCATCCCAGATGATGAGAATATCATCTATATATCGAGCATATAGGACCAGGTTCACCCCAAAGGGGTTATTGGACCAGATGTGAAATTGTTCCCAATACCCCATAAAAAGATTGGCATAGCTGGGGGCGAACCTGGCCCCCATAGCTGTGCCCTTAATTTTTCTGTAGTACTTATCTTGAAAAGTCAAATAATTGTGTGTGAGTGTATATTCAATGCTTCGTATGATGAAAGCAGCCTGCTGGGGATGCAAATCGTTCTCTCGTGCCAGAAAGTACTGTACGGCCTGTAACCCAAACTGGTGTTGAATAGATGTATACTTCTGGGATGGTTGCATTAATGATCAAATCATCAACTTTGAGGCTGATTTAATCAGTAGAAAATCGGGCAAATTCGAGAGGGATAGGGAGGACTATCTTCAGGGCAGAGAACATTGGTGGAAAAGGTCACGTTCCCCCAAGGTCTCCACCAACCCACCCTCACCAGACAGATCCACTCATCTTGGGAGGACCTGGGGCCCTGCCAGCAATAGGAACCGCCCCCCACATTTGTCCAATAGGGGGGCCCTAAGCCTCCCTTACACAATAGACACTTCAAAGAGTCTCGGTCTCATCCCCAGGGCCTTGTTTCACTGAAAGGCCGTAATGTAAGTACATATGAAAAGCTAAAATGTGATCCGGTGGGTGAATACAAACAGGAGCTTAAGTCCCTATTGGACCACTTCAACATGATGGGGGTTATATCCAAGCAGAAATGGCAATTCCTCTTCTGTCCGTATCCACTGACACCATTTTTATATCATATCCCGAAGATCCACAAGGATGCCGCTAACCCACCTGGAAGGCCGATCATTTTGGGCATCGATAGCCTTACCAGCCCAATAGGAAGCTATATTGATCACTTCTTGCAGGACCTGCTCTCTTCCTTTGTACGAGATTCCGGTCATATGTTGGAGATTTTAGCCCATTACCGTTGGCAGGATGGCTATCATTGGATGTGGCCTCTTTGTATAAGTCTATTCAACACCAGTTTGGGTTACAGGTCGTACAGTACTTTCTTGCTCGAGAGAATCATTTGCATCCCCAGCAGGCTGCTTTCATCATAAGGAGCATTGAATATATGACACACTGCCAGAACAATCCCTTTGGTATCGAGTTCACCCACATTTTAGATGAACAAAAGCTGGTCTTCTTGATCTGGAATTAATGGTTGATGACGAATTTCAGATCTTTTCTCGGACACATTTCAAGCCAACAGCCGGGAACTCTTACCTTCATGCCCGTAGCCATCATCACCCAAGATGGATTCCAAACGTGCCTCTGGGTCAGTTTTGCCGGCTCCAAAGGACCTGCTCTCGCTTGTCAGATTATGAAGAACAGAGTGGCATACTAAGAAAAAAGTTCTTAGAAAAAGGATATGACCAAGCCACTATCGAGAACGCCTACAAAAAATATTGGAAGAAATATCTACAGGTTACAGATACAAACGACAGCTCTGCCAAAAGGGCGGACGAGAGAAGTGGGATCCGCAGCCACCCAGACATTTCTTTCAACACTAGCTTTACCAGCAAGGCCTTCCCTATCAAACGCATTATTGAAAAACATTGGGGTATTCTTCACCAGGACCCATGTCTGAGTAAAGCCATTCCAGAACGCCCCACGGTCATCTTTCAAAGACCAAAGTACCTGAGGGGATTTATTGCACCCAGTAGAGTTCGCCCACTGAAACCCATCCTTTACCAGAAGTGGAGTAGCCTGTTTGATCAGAAAGGCAGCTACAGATGCGGAGTCCCAAACTGTGGGGCGTGTCATTATATGTGGCATAGGAAGAAGGAGGTAATGGGTAATGACGGCCAGGTCCATGCCATTCGCCAGTTTATAAATTGTGGTTCCGAGTTTGTGGTATATTGCTTATTGTGCCCTTGTGGATTGATGTATGTAGGCCGTACCACACACACTTTACGGATATGTTTGGGGGAACATAAAAGGAACATACTGAAAGGCTTCGACAAGCACTCTCTACCTCTACATTTTTTAAATAAGCACAACCAGAACCCTTTCGGCCTGAGACTTTTCGGGCTGGAAACTATCAAAGCGGATGTGGATACTGGACGCAGGTTCCCAAAGCTATGCAGAAGAGAGTCTTTTTGGATCCACCGTTTGGGGTCTCTGGTGCCCGGGGGGCCTCAATGTAGGGTTGGATGTCCAGACCTTAATGTAATGGTCATCTTGGTG
>BLSH010295633.1:223915-237195 GCA_018402905.1 Glandirana rugosa
CACCAAGATGACCATTACATTAAGGTCTGGACATCCAACCCTACATTGAGGCCCCCCGGGCACCAGAGACCCCAAACGGTGGATCCAAAAAGACTCTCTTCTGCATAGCTTCCGGAACCTGCGTCCAGTATCCACATTCGCTTTGATAGTTTCCAGCCTGAAAAGTCTCAGGCCGGAAGGGTTCTGGTTGTGCTTATTTAAAAAATGTAGAGGTAGTGAGTGCTTGTCGAAGCCTTTCAGTATGTTTCTTTTATGTTCCCCAAAGCGTATCCGTAAAATGCGTGTGGTACGGCCTATGTACATCAATCCACAAGGGCACAATAAGCAATATACCACAAACTCGGAAAACCACAATTTATAAATTGGCGAATGGCATGGACCTGGCCGTCATTACCCATTACTTCCTTCTTCCTATGCCACATATAATGACACGCCCCACCATTTGGGACTCTGCATCTGTAGCTGCCTTTCTGATCAAACAGGCTACTCCACTTCTGGTAAAGGATGGCCTTGCTGGTAAACCTAGTGTTGAAAGAAATGTCTGGGTGGCTGCAGATTCCACGCCTCTCGTCCGCCTTTTTGGCAGAGCTGTCGTTTGTATCTGTAACCTGTAGATATTCCTGCTGATATTTTTTGTAGGCGTTCTCGATAGTGGCTTGGTCATTTCCTTTTTCTAAGAACTTTTTTCTTAGTATGCCACTCTGTTCTTCATAATCTGACAAGCGAGAGCAGGTCCTTTGGAGCCGGCAAAACTGACCCAGAGGCACGTTTTGAATCCATCTTGGGTGATGATGGCTACTGGCAGGAAGGTAAGAGTTCCCGGCTGTTGGCTTGAAATGTGTCCGAGAAAAGATCTGAAATTCGTCGTCAACCATTAATTCCAGATCTAAGAAGACCAGCTTTTGTTCATCTAAAATGTGGGTGAACTAAATTCCAAAGGGATTGTTCTGGCAGTGTGTCAGAAAAGAAGCTAACTGGGCATCACTACCATCCCAGATGATGAGAATATCATCTATATATCGAGCATATAGGACCAGGTTCACCCCAAAGGGGTTATTGGACCAGATGTGAAATTGTTCCCAATACCCCATAAAAAGATTGGCATAGCTGGGGGCGAACCTGGCCCCCATAGCTGTGCCCTTAATTTTTCTGTAGTACTTATCTTGAAAAGTCAAATAATTGTGTGTGAGTGTATATTCAATGCTTCGTATGATGAAAGCAGCCTGCTGGGGATGCAAATCGTTCTCTCGTGCCAGAAAGTACTGTACGGCCTGTAACCCAAACTGGTGTTGAATAGATGTATACTTCTGGGATGGTTGCATTAATGATCAAATCATCAACTTTGAGGCTGATTTAATCAGTAGAAAATCGGGCAAATTCGAGAGGGATAGGGAGGACTATCTTCAGGGCAGAGAACATTGGTGGAAAAGGTCACGTTCCCCCAAGGTCTCCACCAACCCACCCTCACCAGACAGATCCACTCATCTTGGGAGGACCTGGGGCCCTGCCAGCAATAGGAACCGCCCCCCACATTTGTCCAATAGGGGGGCCCTAAGCCTCCCTTACACAATAGACACTTCAAAGAGTCTCGGTCTCATCCCCAGGGCCTTGTTTCACTGAAAGGCCGTAATGTAAGTACATATGAAAAGCTAAAATGTGATCCGGTGGGTGAATACAAACAGGAGCTTAAGTCCCTATTGGACCACTTCAACATGATGGGGGTTATATCCAAGCAGAAATGGCAATTCCTCTTCTGTCCGTATCCACTGACACCATTTTTATATCATATCCCGAAGATCCACAAGGATGCCGCTAACCCACCTGGAAGGCCGATCATTTTGGGCATCGATAGCCTTACCAGCCCAATAGGAAGCTATATTGATCACTTCTTGCAGGACCTGCTCTCTTCCTTTGTACGAGATTCCGGTCATATGTTGGAGATTTTAGCCCATTACCGTTGGCAGGATGGCTATCATTGGATGTGGCCTCTTTGTATAAGTCTATTCAACACCAGTTTGGGTTACAGGTCGTACAGTACTTTCTTGCTCGAGAGAATCATTTGCATCCCCAGCAGGCTGCTTTCATCATAAGGAGCATTGAATATATGACACACTGCCAGAACAATCCCTTTGGTATCGAGTTCACCCACATTTTAGATGAACAAAAGCTGGTCTTCTTGATCTGGAATTAATGGTTGATGACGAATTTCAGATCTTTTCTCGGACACATTTCAAGCCAACAGCCGGGAACTCTTACCTTCATGCCCGTAGCCATCATCACCCAAGATGGATTCCAAACGTGCCTCTGGGTCAGTTTTGCCGGCTCCAAAGGACCTGCTCTCGCTTGTCAGATTATGAAGAACAGAGTGGCATACTAAGAAAAAAGTTCTTAGAAAAAGGATATGACCAAGCCACTATCGAGAACGCCTACAAAAAATATTGGAAGAAATATCTACAGGTTACAGATACAAACGACAGCTCTGCCAAAAGGGCGGACGAGAGAAGTGGGATCCGCAGCCACCCAGACATTTCTTTCAACACTAGCTTTACCAGCAAGGCCTTCCCTATCAAACGCATTATTGAAAAACATTGGGGTATTCTTCACCAGGACCCATGTCTGAGTAAAGCCATTCCAGAACGCCCCACGGTCATCTTTCAAAGACCAAAGTACCTGAGGGGATTTATTGCACCCAGTAGAGTTCGCCCACTGAAACCCATCCTTTACCAGAAGTGGAGTAGCCTGTTTGATCAGAAAGGCAGCTACAGATGCGGAGTCCCAAACTGTGGGGCGTGTCATTATATGTGGCATAGGAAGAAGGAGGTAATGGGTAATGACGGCCAGGTCCATGCCATTCGCCAGTTTATAAATTGTGGTTCCGAGTTTGTGGTATATTGCTTATTGTGCCCTTGTGGATTGATGTATGTAGGCCGTACCACACACACTTTACGGATATGTTTGGGGGAACATAAAAGGAACATACTGAAAGGCTTCGACAAGCACTCTCTACCTCTACATTTTTTAAATAAGCACAACCAGAACCCTTTCGGCCTGAGACTTTTCGGGCTGGAAACTATCAAAGCGGATGTGGATACTGGACGCAGGTTCCCAAAGCTATGCAGAAGAGAGTCTTTTTGGATCCACCGTTTGGGGTCTCTGGTGCCCGGGGGGCCTCAATGTAGGGTTGGATGTCCAGACCTTAATGTAATGGTCATCTTGGTGTACATTTCTCCCACTTATGCCTCTTGTCAACCACTTGAGCTTATGTCACTGAGTGAGACCTTGGTCCTTTTTCTCCTCTCCTTGTCTCGTCTGGTTAGTTGGTAGTCATTATTAGAGTCCTCCACTCCCCTTCACCCCCCAGTCTTGACCCATCATCCAACAGGGTCCTTTTCCTAATTATTCCAGTTTTTTTGCGCAGCATAATATATTATGTATATGTGGATGTATATATATATATATATATATGTATATTTTTATATTTGATATATATTTTTTCAATTTTTTTTTTTTGTAGTCTACCCATTTTTATTTTTATTCATACTTATTTTTATTTATTATTTTTTCTTTATGTATTTTTATTTATTATTTTTATTTCCATTTTATTTTTGTTTTATCTGGATCTACTTTGCTGGGCTAGTGTATTTTCTACTGAGAAAGAGTATTTTTTACTGAGAAACTATATAGATATCATATATATATATATATTCATTTTTATCAATTGAATTTTTATATTCATTTTTATAACATATGACACTATCACCCATTTCATTTTATCCATTGTACTTTTTTATATTTACATCCAATTTTTTTGCAATGAATTACCTAGATTATCAAGATTCTAGACATATACACTTGTATCAGAGATTATTTTGTCTTTATATCAGCAAACATTTGTATTACTTGATATCATTTTTATCTTAACACTGATTATTATGAATTGTTTGAATAGACTGATTGTATGTGCCGCTCCTTGGTGCTGTCAGACCGCTGCCTTCAGAGGATCCACATCCTGTATATCGCATTATCATGTCGGGTACACGAGCACGTCACTTCCAGCCGATATGACGTCATATGGAATACCCGGGGAAAGCCGCTCCATTCACATCCATCATATCGCTCTCAGCGGCTCAGCGCGCTTCCCTGCTTTTTTCCTCCCCCTCTTTTTTTCTCCCCCCTCCCCTTCCATTCTTCTCTTGTTTATCTCCCCTTTGGAGCGACAATGACTGGTAGTGCTGTCTTTATTGATCGGGCGGCCTCGGCTCCTGGGGTTTCCGGTCCCTGTCTTCCGGTGTCTACATGCAGGAGAAAGGTGTTGGAAACGGATGTTATTTACATTTATACATTTTTACATTCACATTTTTATCAGTCACAGAGGTTATGAGAATACTCTCTATTGTACCATTTATACACTATTGATTATATGAAATAAAAATACCAATTTCATTTTTTCACAACTATTTTTTTTTTTTTGCCGTTCCTGTGACTGATTGGCCCAATGCTCTAATGCTCTAATGGATTCATCAATTAAATTAATTGACTGATTAAATCACTGGTTAATTGTTTGAATCAGCTGCACCTGTGCATTTGCACATCTATTCTCTGGTCTGACAGTCCAAGGCAACAAAGCTCTGAGGAAGGGGGTGCGCCCCCGAAACGCATCAGCTTTTATCCTGCCTTATTCTTTGATTTTACCACATCTTATCTTCCTACATTTTGTGAGTACTCTCCTTTAATAATTTTTAAATAAATCATTTTTTGGTAATGCACTAGGTGTGTGCGCCTTCCTTTTTCTCTTGTTTTTCTAATATGATTTCTAGATGACACACATTATTTGGAAATAATAATTATATAATAATCATGTGCAAGAGAAAAACCAAAGCAATGGTTAAGTTAGTCCAATCCCTCCTCTAAAGAGTGGAGATGTAATGTCCACAGGGGTTGTATAGCCTGGATATGAGGTAGATGAGCAGGTACAAAAGTGGGAGTATCCTATTCAGTTGTAGTCCAAAAGTATATATAACAATGTAGCGATCCAATTGCGATTTATAATAAAGGTGACTAGTGCTTCATTCAAGGGTGACAATCCGTGTTTAGTGAGTGATTGCACTTACCAGAAGCTGGTAAGGAACCAGCAGTTGTAGTATGGTCTCCCGACTTCCTTTTAGATGGTCCACGGGGATGCCGTGATAATAAAGTGATAAGTGCTTAGTGAAAAAAGGTGCTCCAAAGTGACAATCCGAAAGGGTAAGTGAATGTGCTTACCAGGAGCTGGCAAGATACCAGCATGTATGTTTACAACCCTTAAGGTGACGGTGGGTGATCAGAGAGATCTTCCTCCTGGATCAGGACCTTCAGTATCCGTATCCACTCTTGGGGGTAAATGGGCCCCCTTGCTGATGGCAGGAGTCACTCAGGCAAGCAGATGAGATGGAATAGAGGAAAGAAAGTGCTCCATAGTATAATTCAGTTAAAGACAGGAAATTTATTCAAAGTGTGGTTAAAAACTCTTACAATAAAAAATCAGGACTGAGCTCAGTGGTATAAAATCTGAATGCAGTGAACCGGGGGGACAGGAACCAACGCGTTTCGTTTCACACAAACGTCTTCTGGGGTGACCCCAGAAGACATTTGTGTGAAATGAAAAATGTTGGTTTCCTGTCCCCACTATTCTGTACCATTCGTGGTTACTCAATATGTGCAGAACCATCTGCTCATACTGAGTATGATTCATGACCACAATGTTTCGTAGATAACGTAGATAAGCTACTCCTACACAGAGAGACTAAGTGGATATTTAGTCTGTCAGCTACAAATTACCCAGGGCTGAATGAAGCCCTCAGCTTCAAAACTTTATTTGATGCTCTCAAACAATCAAAGTTGGGTCTAGGGATGGCTGGGCATGGATGGATGGCTGTGCACAGATGGATGGATGAGCATGGCTGGGTGGGTGAGCATGGAAGGATGGATGGATGAGCATGGATGGGTGGGTGAGCACGGATGGCTGGGTGGGTGAGCATGGATGGATGGATGGTTGAGCATGGCTGGGTGGGTGAGCATGGCTTGGTGGGTGAGCATGGATGGATAGATGGTTATAGATGGGTGAGTGCAGCCTGGCACATAGCAGTGCTCTGGGCACTAAAGAGCCTGCCCACAGCGCTGCTGCATTTGATCTCTTTCCCTCTCCTCTCACACTGCACAGATCGATGCGAAGAGGGGAGAGAAAAGCTGGAACTTCCACCGGCTTGCTTGACGTTTACTACGATCCGTGATGCGTCGGGTCTCCCAGACCTGGTGGTCATGGATACCCCTGGGTGCGTGCCCCAAGAGGTGCGTGGAAGCGCGATTCTCGGAGGATGTCACTGTACGTCCACCCAGAATAATGAGGCCACCTTACGGCCATCATTTTACAATGGGATAGTTGGCAAGTGGCCATGTTCAATGGTTGAATGGTTTGGAACGAACCATCTTCATTTAAGGCGGCCACCCACACACTCCTCTCTAGGCGATCGTTCTGGAGGCATGGTCCCTGGTTTTTATGCTAGTGCACCAACCCCCAGTGACGGTCTTTTTGAAATATAGGTAGGTGTATGCCTATTTTCTGGCCTTGGGTAAATCTCTATTTGATTTATATGGATAAACAGGACTGGCAAAATAAGTTCATAGTCTTGTCCTGTTATGTTTTCTTTTTAGTGAGAATGTATTGGATGTTTACCAGCACTAGATCAGTGACTCCTGGTGTCCGATCCTTATCCCCTGGGACTCATTCCCTGTAGCTCAGTGGTAGGACCTGCCCTGATTCCGCCTGTCTGTCCATATTATGCACACCTTCCACCATTTCTTTTATTTTTTGAAAATTATTTTTATTGTAATTTTCAAGTGTAAGGTACAAAACAGAGCCTCCTGGGCATACCCAGGCTCAGGCACACAATAAAAGCAAGAACTAAAAGAAAAACAATAAAAACAAGACTAAGGCATCCCAAAACAACCAAAAATTAGTATGATCGGACCACCTATGCAGGTTGGATTACAGGAGCCTCATCAAACAACCTTAAGTGCCAGACTCAATAATGAGATGCTCTCTCTCTCAAAACTTAGGTACCCAGAAAATCATCTACCTGGTGGGGCATAAACACAAAGTTCTACTACCTAAGGAGGGATAAATTGGATAGTGTGATACTCACTAGTTATCCAGAGAGTCTGCATTTGTGGATGGAGATTCACCCAGATATCCCACATTTTATGGAACTTCCTAGCACAACCTCTAGACAGATAAGTGGCCTTGTATAATGGCAGGGCTGTGTTAACTAATCGCTTCCAAAAATGAGTGGATGGTGTAACAAAGGATTTCCACTGCAGCACAATGGCCTTACATGCATAGTAAAGTAGTAATCCCAGGAGGGTTCTTACCACCCGGCAATGAGCCAGAGGGTCAACAAGACCAAACAGACACACAGCCACCGTCAGGGGGATTTGATTAGTGGTAACTGTTAAAATAAATGTGGTGACTTCAGCCAAAAAAGATTTGATCTGTGGACAGGTCCAGAAAGTATGAATGAAGTTGCTGCTCCTGAGGGTGCCACACACCGCCAACAGGAATCTGGAGTAGCTATGTATATTTTGTGTAATCGTATGGGTGTAAAATACACTCTATGTAGAATTTTGAATTGAACCAGTCTGTCCTTCGTGGGGACCAGTTGTGAGAAGGAGCACTCACACACGGCTTCCAAATCTTCTGTATCCATTGTAGGAAAGTCCTCGACCCATCTGGCTTTGAAAGTTTCAAGTCACATGTGTACATTGGGTAACAGTTCTTTGAATATATTGGACAAAGACTTGATCATCAATTTGTCTCTGAGCAGGTCTTGCACAGTTGAAGTATAAAAAGCAAAAAACTCAAATTGAGTATTAAACGTATGCCTAAGTTGCAGAAACCTAAACAGATATGAGTTTTGTAAATCATATTTTTGTTTCAACCCATCAAAAATCTGGAGCCAACCCCCGTGCATATTTGATCTATGTATTTAATACCTTTGAGTGCCCAGACACTAGGATCGGGCATTGACATAAACTCCGGCAGCGTCAAGTTAAACAAGAGGGGGCTGTGTGGTGAGATATGCCCAGAGGGCACGGGGCGCAAGGAAAGAGCCATGGATCATGCATTCAAGATAGCCTTCATAGCCATCATTAGAGGAAAAGGAGAGCGAGTTCCGTGATAAAGTAAATTCTGCAGCGCTTCATAGGAGCCCAAACAAGCTGCTTCCAGGACCACTGCTGCATTGGACTTGTCCAAAATTAGCCGATTGTGTGTGTGGGACAAATGAGCAGCCAAGTAATATTTGTGCAGGTCAGGGCAGGCTAAACCTCCCTCACCCTAGGGTCTCTGTAACACCGTCAGCTTGAATCTTGACTGGTTGTGTCCCAGAGAAAGGAGAGCAGATTGGTATTTATTAAGCAGAACAAGTTTTTCCACTAGGGTATCCACATAGGGGAATGTATATATAAGAACATAAAGAAAAGCAGGCAAATGCTTTATAATATGTAAATGAAGTGCAGCGCTGTATATTAATTTCTCAGAGGAATCAGCACCCAGTGTAGAATCCGTGCATAGAAGTTATAAAAGTGCTTCAGTGTCACTCCACCTTCACCAGTCACACTAGCCGCTCACCTCCAATATCAGGCTCTTATTACAGGAGCCACATCTCGCATGTTTGCCACAAACAATGAACTCAGAAGGGCCTCAGGTCCGGTCAGGTGAACAGTATGGTGTTATCACTAATCCAGTGAAACTCGCCAGCCACGGATCAAACAAGGAAAGCACTGCTGCCCAGTGCTCAGCTATCAACATGGTATCACGAACGAACGTCAAATTCTGGAGACATCAATGGACAACCTCCAGCTCCTCCTATTGGTATAAGCTTCAAAGGGCAGCTTCCCTCCCACGGAAGAGTAGGTTATCTGCGTAAAAATAATAAATAATTTGGGACACCCCCTACCTTAATAATGGCTAATGAGGGTGCGACTATTCAAATAAATAAGAACGATTCATGCTCAGACAACTGGCATCTTAAACTGACAGATAAAAAATAGATAAAAATAGATAAAAATATATAAAAAACTACCGCGCACATCGCTGTCCCCAATACATGTAACCTATATAGTAACATGTTTACATCCATTATGTTCTATTTATTCCATATACATAACACACAGTTAGATGATTAAGGTCAAAAACCCACTTATCACTCCAACTCTAACTGGTTGTATAAACAAATTGCACACTTCTTATCATCTTCAAACTATCGGAGGATATGTATGTATAACTTAACGATCAGAGATGAAACAATTGAGATCAAATTCAATGTTTAACCCCTTGGGGGCTAATACTGTGGCTTGGTGTATCCAAAAGGATTCCCTCCTGCTCAGTTGTCTAATATAATTACCCCCTCTCCAATGTTTCACCACATGCTCTATCCCCCAGAATTTCAGTGCACTGGGGTCCCTATTATGATATTTCCTAAAGTTCAGAGACAGGTTATGATCTTTAAACCCTTTGCGGATATTGTTCACATGCTCTCTCAATCGTACATGCAGGGGGCGAGAGGTACGTCCAATATATTGCGAGATGTGGCTCCTGTAATAAGAGCCTGATATTGGAGGTGAGCGGCTAGTGTGACTGGTGAAGGTGGAGTGACACTGAAGCACTTTTATAACTTCTATGCACGGATTCTACACTGGGTGCTGATTCCTCTGAGAAATTAATATACAGCGCTGCACTTCATTTACATATGGACATCTTTAGAGGATTCTGATAAATTACCTTTAGTGTGCAGCAGCTCTTTATTCATTGACTGCGCTGTTTGAATTTTACTTATTGTGTTCTAAATGCTTTATCATGCATAAATTGATATGCCCAATCAGGTAGAGGGGGAGATGGGCTCAGGCCTTTAACCTCTCTTTCATAATTTGCACCAACTGAGCTAAATTTAGAGTATAATAATCAGCAGGAGATTGCGAAATGTGGATACCAAGATATTTAAGTTTACTAGTCCATACCAAAGGAAGAGTGGGGTCTGCTAGAGATCTTGCTGCAATGTCAATTGCCAATATTTGGGACTTGTCCCAGTTAACGTTGAGTCCTGAGCAGGCAGTGAAACCACAGACAATGTCTAGAGTCTACAGAAGAGAAGGGCCAGGGCCATTTAAGAAAAGAATAAGGTCATCTGTATACATGCCCAGCTTTTCATGTATGGAACCGACCTGGATGCCCTTGACCATGTTAGCTTTTCTAATGCCAGAGGCAAGCGGCTCCATCACCAAGGCAAAGAGAGCTAGTGACAGCGGGCAACCCTGTCTCATACACCTTCCAATTGGGAAGGGGGATGAGAGGGCACTGCCCAGCTTAATCTGTGCTGTCGGGGACCTATATAGATTTTCAATTCACCTGTGACATTCAACCCCAAAGTCCATAATTTATAGAAAAGAGGACATATAAGGCCAGGCCAGCAGTACCCTGGTGGAGGTCTCAGATGAAGGTAACTGTAAGTGTGTGAATACTCTGCGTAAGTTAATATCCATTGACTTCCCTGGTATGAATCCAGTTTTATCAATATTTACCAAAGATGGGAGAATCGTCTGTAACCTTGTTGCCGAAATTTTGGTCAATATCTTGAAGCCATAATTTAACAAAGAAATCGGCCTATAAGAGGCACATTGGGTTTTGTCCTTACCGGGTTTAGGGATAAGAACAATATGTGCATGGTTCATAGAAGGAGTCAAGGATAAACATTCTTTGCAGTGACCATATACCTGTAAAAGTTTAGGTCCGATTAGGGCCGCATATGTTTTGTACCATTCGCCAGGGAGGCCACCCGGGCCTGGTGTTTTACTGCTGGGAAATGAACGAATAGCCATTATTTAGCAGTAAGATCCTTCTCTGAAAACTCCAAATCTGACTGTGAAAGGGTGAGGAAGTAAAGCGATTGTACTCTTTAAGCCGCTCATCCAGCCTACCAGGGACTGCCGTGTAGAGATTCTCATAAAAGGCCCTAAATTTGTTCAAAATTTGCTGAGTGTCAGAGACTACCCGACCATCAGGGCAACAAATTTCAGATACCATTGTTTGCATTTTGGAATCCGCAACCAGATTCGCCAAGAGTTTGCTATTTTTGTCCCCAGACTCGAAGATCCTTCCAGCCAATGTATTGATATCTAGGTGTGTTGCCGTGGGGAGATGTAGAAAGAAGGCTCTTCTCGCATCCACCAATTGACTGAAATAATCATGGAGTTGAGGAGTCAGAAAAAAGCTCTACAGCCGAGTGCGCATGTGCGGAGCGTCCATGGCGGCTATGTGAGCCTGGAGCTCCGGTCCTCTCCGGCCATCCGAGACACTTCTAGCGAGCAGGGGAGCTCGGCTGACCCGCTCATAGGGGCGAGAAGGAAGGGGCACCAGCCGGGAAGCCATCCAGGGCTGCAGGGAACCTCCGATTTGTCACTGTGCACCGAGTCCGGTCTCGCTCTTCTAATCTAGGACACGGCTCGGGCCTACTTGATCATCCGCTGATCGGGAGACAGCGGAGAGGGGAGGACATTCGCACGGGGCCACCCGGGTGTATTGGGGAGTCCATCACCTAGATATCTAGCAATGGAGGGGACCTCTCCTGGGGATGCCGGGCCTATAAGTCTACTTGGGTGCTTGGTGTGCTCCTGGAAGCAGGAACTCTCACTAGAGGCCATGGTTTGGGCCTACCCTTTGACACTCAGCCTGTTCTTGAGTTTGAGAGCAGGCTTTACCATAAACGACAGCTGTGGGATCACCCTGAGCCACATAAAGAGCGGACCTACTCCTCCTGCTGTGTTGCACGGTGTTGTCACCCCTTCTTTTTTATTTTTTTTTGCAAGGGACATATATAAATATATTTAATACTCTCCTAGAGGAACGAGAGCATTCCTATTGGGACTCATCTCCTTTTTGGGACTATGCAAACAGGATCAGTCAGACGGGACCTTTCCCGTCAACCGGGCTTTGATGGCCCAATTTCTAGGGGATCACAGAAGCCCCCAGATGCTCAAACAGTCACAGGGGTTCCTGAGGAAATGGAGGCTGGCTCAGACTGGGGTTCTCAAATTTTAGCATCTCCAGGGCCCCCCCCCCGGGACACAACCCATGGCTGAGATCCTCTCACCAGCATCCACAATTTCTCTTTTGGAACGGACTTTGGATGAACTCATTACTACACCTCTAAGAGAACAAGGCCCTGGCAATACTCACTCTCAACTGTCTAGCCCCTATACTCAGGTCCCTCACTCTGATTTTCAGATGATGATGGAGGTTTTCTCCAAAATGCTTTCTAAGGGCCTGGCCCAAACAGCTACTCAAATTACCTCTGTTATCCAAGCTGATCTTCAGGGTTTGTGTGCTCGGATAGACGCTATAGAACACAAGACAGATCAGTCAGTCTCTAGAATCAACCAGAACACGGCACGTATCCAAGATCTACAGGATCAATTAGACTCTGCCTTATCTAAAATAGATGATCTGGAAAATCATTCTAGACACTATAATTTCTGAATTAGGGGCCTTCCTGAGGCTATCACTGATGTCCAGACAGTCGTGAGTGACTTTATCAAGGAAAACATTCCAGGTATCCCTGTACATCATCTTGAATTAGACAGGGCTCACAAAGCCCGCCAGCCTCCGAGGTCTGATGGGCTACCTAGAGATATTGTAGTGAAACCCCATTATTATGGTATAAAGGAAGAGATCATGAAGGTCTCTAGGAACAAGAAGTACGGCTTCTCTACACTCCAGGAGGGAGAACAACTACTGGTTAGACTTAACCTCATATCTTTGGATCCCGCCTCCACTCTGCCTCACAAGAATGTAAGCCCCTCTAAGAGGCCCTCTCCACAGAGCCCTGTTCTACCAATGTGGCGGAAACAGCAACAAAAGCGAGCCAAAGATTCTCACCCACCGTGACTTTTGAGCTTTGTCACCCGGTTTGCTTTCTGATGTCTATTGTGTATCTTTGTACCCTACAAGGTTTATTGTTCCCAATTTGTTTCTAAAATTTTAATTTTAAGTTTGATAATTTGTTTGGACATCCTGGGAGTGGCTCTCTCCCCCTCCTTCTCCCGGATCTTTCAGTTCTGGGGGGGAGACCCTCTGTGGGATGTCCAACCTTGTCCTCTTAATTCTAACCCTTGATTTGTCTGTTGTTTATTATGCTCTCAATGGCGTTCCTTTTTTGGCCCTGGCTTTTTTTTTTTTTTTTTTTTTTTTA
>BLSH010295665.1:0-12920 GCA_018402905.1 Glandirana rugosa
AACCTCTCACTAATGCTGTAGTAGTTGGTTTTAGAACGATAAACTCTCCCTCAGATCACCAACAGGAACCTCTGCCTTATGCAATAGTAGATGGTATTAGAATGATAAACTATCCCTCAGAGCACCAACAGGAACTTCTCCCTAATGCAGTAGTAGATGGTTTTAGAATGATAAACTCTCCCTAATGCAGTAGTAGATTATTTTAGAACGATAAACTCTCCCTCAGAGCACCAACAGGAACTTCTCCCTATTGCAATAATAGATGGTTTTAGAACAATAAACTTGCCCTCAGAGCGCCAACAGGAACCTCTCCCTAATGCAGTAGTAGATGGTTTTACAACGATAAACTCTCCCTCAGAGCACCAACAGGAACCTCTCCCTAATGCAGTAGTAGATGCTTTTAGAACGATAAACTATACCTCAGAGCACCAACAGAAACCTCTCCCTAATGAAGTAGTAGTTACTTTTAGAACGATAAACTCTCCCTCAGAGCACCAACAGGAACCTCTCCCTAATGCAGTAGTAGATTGTTTTAGAACGATAAACTCTCCCTCAGAGCACCAACAGGAACTTCTCCCTAATGCAATAATAGATGGTTTTAGAACGATAAACTCTCCCTCAGAGCGCCAACAGGAACCTCTCCCTAATGCAGTAGTAAATCGTTTTAGAACGATAAACTCTCCCTCAGAGCACCAACAGGAACCTCTCCCTAATGCAGTAGGAGATGGTTTTAGAATGATAAACGCTCCCTCAGAGCACCAACAGGAACCTCTCCCTAATGCAGTAGAAGATGGCTTTAGAACGATAAACTCTCCCTCAGAGCACCAACAAGAACCTCTCACTAATACAGTAGTAGATGGTTTTAGAACGATAAACTCTCCCTCAGAGCACCAACAAGAACCTCTCCCTAATGCAGGAGTAGATGGTTTTAGAACGATAAACTATCCCTCAGAGCACCAATAGGAACCTCTCCCTAATGAAGTTGTAGTTGGTTTTAGAACGATAAACTCTCCCTCAGAGCACCAACAGGAACCTCTCCCTAATGCAGTAGTAGATGGTTTTAGAATGATAAACTCTCCCTCAGAGCACCAACAGGAACCTCTCCCTAATGCATTAGTGGATGATTTTAGAACGATAAACTCTCCCTCAGAGCACCAACAGGAACCTCTACCTAATGCAGTAGTGGATGGTTTTAGAACGATAAACTCTCCCTCAGAGCACCGACAGGAACCTCTCCCTAATGCAGTAGTGGATGGTTTTAGAACGATAAATTCTCCCTCAGAGCACCAACAGGAACCTCTCACTAATGCAGTAGTAGTTGGTTTTAGAACGATAAACTCTCCCTCAGATCACCAACAGGAACCTCTGCCTAATGCAATAGTAGATGGTATTAGAACGATAAACTCTCCCTCAGAGCACCAACAGGGACCTCTCCGTAATGCAGTAGTAGATGGTTTTAGAATGATAAACTCTCCCTCAGAGCACCAACAGGAACTTCTCCCTAATGCAATAATAGATAGTTTTAGAACGATAAACTCTCCCTCAGAGCGCCAACAGGAACCTCTCCCTAATGCAGTAGTAGATGGTTTTAGAACGATAAACTCTCCCTCAGAGCACCAACAGGAACCTCTCCCTAATGCAGTAGTAGATGCTTTTTGAACGATAAACTATCCCTCAGAGCACCAACAGGAACCTCTCCCTAATGAAGTAGTAGTTACTTTTAGAACGATAAACTCTCCCTCAGAGCACCAACAGGAACCTCTCCCTAATGCGGTAGGAGATGGTTTTAGAACGATAAACTCTCCCTCAGAGCACCAACAGGAACCTCCCCCTAATGCAATAATAGATGGTTTTAGAACGATAAACTCTCCCTCAGAGCGCCAACAGGAACCTCTCCCTAATGCAGTAGTACAGTGGTTCTCAACTCCGGTCCTCGGGACCCACTAACAGGCCACTTTTGCAGGATAACTGAAATGCATCACAGGTGATATAATTTGCTGCTCAGTGATTGCAGTATTCTAGTCTGCATCTCCCCAAGGTAATACTGAAAATCTGGCCTGTTGGTGGGTCCCGAGGACAGGAGTTGAGAACCACTGCAGTAGTAGAAGGTTTTAGAACGATAAACTCTCCCTCAGAGCACCAACAGGAACCTCTCCCTAATGCAGTAGTAGATGGTTTTAGAATGATAAACTCCCCCTCTGAACACCAACAGGAACCTCTCCCTAATGCAATAGTAGATGGTTTTAGAACGATAAACTCTCCCTCAGAGCACCAACATGAACCTCTCCCTAATGCAATAGTAGATGGTTTTAGAACAATAAACTCTCCCTCAGAGGACCAACAGGGACCTCTCCCTAATGCCGTAGTATATGGTTTTAGAACGATAAACTCTCCCTCAGATCACCAATAGGAACCTCTCCCTAATGCAGTAGTAGATGCTTTTAGAATGATAAACTATCCCTCAGAGCACCAACAGGAACCTCTCCCTAATGAAGTAGTAGTTAGTTTTAGAACGATAAACTCTCCCTCAGAGCACCAACAGAAACCTCTCCCTAATGCAGTAGTAGATGGTTTTAGAACGATAAACTCTACCTCAGAGCACCAACATAAACCTCTTCTTAATGCAGTAGTAGATGGTTTTAGAACGATAAACTCTCCCTAAGAGCTCCAACAGGAACCTCTCACTAATGCTGTAGTAGTTGGTTTTAGAACGATAAACTCTCCCTCAGATCACCAACAGGAACCTCTGCCTTATGCAATAGTAGATGGTATTAGAATGATAAACTCTCCCTCAGAGCACCAACAGGGACCTCTCCCTAATGCAGTAGTAGATGGTTTTAGAATGATAAACTCTCCTTCAGAGCACCAAGAGGCACCTCTCCCTAATGCAATAGTAGATGGTTTTAGAATGGTAAACTCCCCCTCAGAGCAACAACAGGAACCTCTCCCTAATGCAATAGTAGATGGTTTTAGAATGATAAACTCTCCCTCAGAGTACCAAAAGGAACCTCTCACTAATGCAGTAGTAGTTGGTTTTAGAACGATAAACTCTCCCTCAGAGCACCAACAGGAACCTCTCCCTAATGCAGTAGTAGATGGTTTTAGAACGATAAACTCTCCTTCAGAGCAACAACAGGAACCTCTTCCTAATGCGGTAGGAAATGATTTTAGAACGATAAACTCTCCCTCAGAGCACCAACAGGAACCTCTCACTAATGCAGTAGTAGTTGGTTTTAGAGTGATAAACTCTCCCTCAGAGCACCAACAGGAACCTCTCCCTAATGTAGTAGTAGATGGTTTTAGAACAATAAACTCTCCCTCAGAGTACCAACAGTAACGTCTCCCTAATGCAGTAGTAGATGGTTTTAGAACGATAAACTCTCCCTTGGAGCACCAACAGGAACCTCTCCCTAATGCAATAGTAGATGGTTTTAGAATGGTAAACTCCCCCTTAGAGCACCAACAATAACCTCTCCCTAATGCAGTAGGAGATGGCTTTAGAACGATAAACTCTCCCTCAGAGCACCAACAAGAACCTCTCCCTAATGCTGTAGTAGATGGTTTTAGAACGATAAACTCTCCCTCAGAGCACCAAGAGGAACCTCTCCCTAATGCAATAGTAGATGGTTTTAAAATGGTAAACTCCCCCTCAGAGCACCAACAGGAACCTCTCCCTAATGCAATAGTAGATGGTTTTAGAACGAAAAACTCTCCCTCAGAGCACCAACAGGAACCTCTCCCTAATGCAGTAGTAGATGGTTTTAGAACGATAAACTCTCCCTCAGAGCACCAACAGGAACCTCTACCTAATGCAGTAGTAGATGGTTTTAGAACGATAAACTCTCCCTCAGAGCGCCAACAGGAACCTCTCCCTAATGCAGTAGTAAATCGTTTTAGAACGATAAACTCTCCCTCAGAGCACCAACAGGAACCTCTCCCTAATGCAGTAGGAGATGGTTTTAGAATGATAAACTCTCCCTCAGAGCACCAACAGGAGCCTCTCCCTAATGCAGTAGAAGATGGCTTTAGAACGATAAACTCTCCCTCAGAGCACCAACAAGAACCTCTCCCTAATACAGTAGTAGATGGTTTTAGAACGATAAACTATCCCTCAGAGCACCAACAGGAACTTCTCCCTAATGCAGTAGTAGATGGTTTTAGAATGATAAACTCTCCCTCAGAGCACCAACAGGAACCTCTCCCTAATGCAGTAGTAGATTGTTTTAGAACGATAAACTCTCCCTCAGAGCACCAACAGGAACTTCTCCCTATTGCAATAATAGATGGTTTTAGAACGATAAACTTGCCCTCAGAGCGCCAACAGGAACCTCTCCCTAATGCAGTAGTAGGTGGTTTTACAACGATAAACTCTCCCTCAGAGCACCAACAGGAACCTCTCCCTAATGTAGTAGTAGTTACTTTTAGAACGATAAACTCTCCCTCAGAGCACCAACAGGAACCTCTCCCTAATGCAGTAGTAGATTGTTTTAGAACGATAAACTCTCCCTCAGAGCACCAACAGGAACTTCTCCCTAATGCAATAATAGATGGTTTTAGAACGATAAACTCTCCCTCAGAGCGCCAACAGGAACCTCTCCCTAATGCAGTAGTAAATCGTTTTAGAACGATAAACTCTCCCTCAGAGCACCAACAGGAACCTCTCCCTAATGCAGTAGGAGATGGTTTAAGAATGATAAACGCTCCCTCAGAGCACCAATAGGAACCTCTCCCTAATGCAGTAGAAGATGGCTTTAGAACGATAAACTCTCCCTCAGAGCACCAACAAGAACCTCTCCCTAATACAGTAGTAGATGGTTTTAGAACGATAAACTCTCCCTCAGAGCACCAACAATAACCTCTCCCTAATGCAGTAGTAGATGGTTTTAGAACGATAAACTATCCCTCAGAGCACCAACAGGAACCTCTCCCTAATGAAGTTGTAGTTGGTTTTAGAACGATAAACTCTCCCTCAGTGCACCAACAGGAACCTCTCCCTAATGCAGTAGTAGATGGTTTTAGAACGATAAACTCTCCCTCAGAGCACCAACAGGAACCTCTCCCTAATGCATTAGTGGATGATTTTAGAACGATAAACTCTCCCTCAGAGCACCAACAGGAACCTCTCCCTAATGCAGTAGTGGATGGTTTTAGAACGATAAACTCTCCCTCAGAGCACCAACAGGAACCTCTCCCTAATGTAGTAGTGAATGGTTTTAGAACGATAAACTCTCCCTCAGAGCACCGACAGGAACCTCTCCCTAATGCAGTAGTGGATGGTTTTAGAACGATAAACTCTCCCTCAGAGCACCAACAGGAACCTCTCCCTAATGCAGTAATAGATGGTTTTAGAACGATAAACTCTCCCTCAGAGCACCAACAGGAATCTTTCCCTAATGCATTAGTAGATGGTTTTAGAATAATAAACTCTCCCTCAGAGCACCAACAGGAACCTCTCCCTAATGCAGTAGTAGATGTTTTTAGGACGATAAACTCTCCCTCAGAGCACCAATATAAACCTCTCCCTAATGCAGTAGTAGATGGTTTTAGAACGATAAACTCTCCCTCAGAGCACCAACAGGAACCTCTCACTAATGCAGTAGTAGTTGTTTTTTTTTTTAAATCAAATTCGTTTATTTGCAAAAGACAGGAAATTTTTACATCTTAACATCATATGCTACACATATATCTTGGTATGCAAAATAAGATCATACATTGACCTGCAATCAGATAATCAAGGATTTTCTCTAAGACACAACTGTGTATCGCATACAGAACACGTGCAATACAATAATAACATGTGAACATATGCACATCTGATTTTATATGTCTCACCATTGCTCTGCAACCTGTCCTTCAAACTACATCATCAATATTAAAAAGAAAAAAAGAAAAAAATGGGAGAGAATAATTAGACAAGAGAAAACCCAAGAGTGGGATAATAAAGAACAAGAGATAAAAAAGTTACCCTGAATCCACAAAATAGGGCCAGGGAATTATAAATGAGAAAAAGAAAACTTTTGTGTAAGAAAGTTTGATAAGGAAAAATAGACTAGGAACATAAAGTAGAACTATAGGAAAAAGAGAATACCATCTCCTGCACTAAGCTCTATACCATAGCAATTTATTCCTTTTGAATTATGGGATATATCATCCCTCTAATAGTCTTTCCATCACTAACCCAATAGGAGCCAAGCCTGGTGTATCCAGCCATGCCTGCCAGATTGAATAGAACTTCTTAGGTGCCTTTCTGTGAAGATATGTATGTTTTTCCCTTATAATCATGGCATTAACTTGTTCAATCCATAACCGTCGTGTGGGTACTCTGGAGGTTATCCAAAACTTAGTTATCTGCTTTCTAGCTATATATAACAGTCGTATAACAGCTATATATTCATTGGGTGACAATTTGTCCTCCTCCACAGCACCCAGTAGACATGTCAAGGGATCCCGTTTTATTTGATAGTTATAAACTTGAGTTATGGTATGTATTACCTCTGTCCAATACTTGAAAAGTTTTGGACACCTCCATAACATATGCAATAGGTCTCCATGTTCACGCTCACATTTAGGGCAGTTAGGGGTCGCTCTATGTCCCCATTTATGTAGTTGTATAGGTGTTTTGTATGCTCTATGGAATAACATCAAGTGAGATATTTTTTGTGTAGCAGAGACAGACACCATAGGCACCGCATTTAAGCACTCCATCCATACGTCACCATCTATGGTACCGATATCCGCCTCCCACCCAGCCCTGCATGGCAGCTCCCTAGAATCCTGAGTGGCGTTCATTAGCATCATGTATGCCCTGGTAATCATTCCCCTTTTTTCTTTTGCCAGAAAGATTTCTTCGATAATTGGGTGACCTGCACTCAACATTGTAGTGACCTGTGCCTGTGCATTAATAGCGTGTCGTAACTGTAGATATTTATAAAATTGTTGTACTGGGATTTGAAATTCCCGCTGAAGCTCTGCAAATGATTTAAAGACATTGTTCTTATATAGTTGTGAGACATATCTGAGTCCAGATCTCTCCCAGCCGCCAAATCCCTCAAATTTCCTGATTTCTTTATAGTGTACATTTCTCCACAGCAGCGTGCATGGTAAGTATCCACATATCCCTAAGATGTTTTTAATATTTGACCATACACTGTTCAATAGTCTAATCGTGGGGAGCGTTGGCGGCACATGGGGAAATCCCGACTCAAGACAGGCCAGTGCTGTATCTGTATTGCCTCCTGGTAGGAGTATATTTCTAATGGGATCAGTAGGATCAAAAACATCCCACCCTCCCATCTGCTGCGCCTGAGCAGCCAGGAAGTAGAGTTTGGGATTCGGCACTGCCAGCCCTGCTCTGTCCTTACTCCTCTGCAATGTGGATAAGCTTATGCGAGCCTGTTTACGTTTCCATATTAATTCACGAAATTGTGTTTCCATCCGTCGGAACCACCTGCCCGGAATCCACACCGGAGAGTTGTGAAGTAGATACAGAAGTTGTGGTCCCCAAACCATTTTAATCAGATTCGCTCTTCCTGCCACTGACAATGGTAGTTTACACCATGTTGTGCATTTCTCACAAAGTTTTTGTAGTATGGGAATCAAATTTAGTTTGATATAGTCTTTGGGATCAGGTGATACAATTACTCCCAAGTATTTAAATTGGGAGCCCCTCTCCACCATTTGTGCTATCTCCTGCAGTGGTCCGGGCAGCGGATCCAACGGCATAAGAACAGACTTGTCCCAATTTATGGAGAATCCAGTGTTGATGAGTGTCATCACTTCCTGTAGGGATCCGGCAGTATCTCCCAGATATAGTAAGGTATCGTCCGCGTACATAGACACCACATCTATATTGTTACCCCGGTTGAATCCCACTACTGCTGGTGATGAACGTATCCTCGCAGCTAAGGGTTCTAAAGCTAGGGCGAAAAGCAGGGGCGAAAGCGGACACCCCTGCCTCGTCCCCCTATACAAATCAAACGGCTCCGAGAGTTCCCCATTGACTCTAACACGAGCCCTGGGGGACTCGTAGAGCACTTTCACCCACTTGATAAAATTTTTACCCATCCCAAGACGCTCCAAGACCTCCCACAGATACCTCCACTCCACGCTGTCGAAGGCCTTGGCAGCGTCCAACGAAAATATTGCTTGGTTACCCGTGTTATCCGTAGGTAGTTGGATATTCAGGAAAAGCCTCCTAATATTCTGCGCTGTTGAATGATTTGGGATAAAGCCACATTGATCAACATGCACCAATTTATGTATAACCTTGCTGAGACGGGATGCCAGGATTTTGGCTAATATCTTAACATCGGATGTCAGCAAGGATATAGGTCTATATGAATCAGTCTTCGTTGCATCCTTCCCGGGCTTGAGAAGAACCACAATAATGGCCTCATTCATCGTTTGTGGTAGCCTTCCCAACTCCCTAGATTCATTAAATACTTTCAACAATATGGGCACTAATATGTCTGCGTATTTTCCATAGACCTCCACTGGGAGTCCGTCCACACCTGGGGACTTCCCCTTGGATGCCTGTTTTAGGACCTCTCGTATTTCTTCTTCAGTTATGGGACCATCTAGCACCCCAGCATCAGCTGCATCAAGGCAAGGCAGTGGGCATGCATCTAGAAATATTTGTATTGTTTCCTCTGATGGACTCACTTTGGATGTATAGAGATCCGAGTAGAACTCCCGAAATTCTCCCACTATCTCCTGATTAGAGACCCTGCGGAGTCCCCGGGAATCCACCAGCACTTCCACATGGTTTGTGTCTTGTTGGTTTCTAATCAACATTGCCAACATGTGCCCTGTATTTTCACCTTCCTCATAATGTTTCTGTTGTAAGAAATATCTTTTATTTTCAGCTATTTGCATTTCAACCTGCCTTGCCGTAGACTGAGCTGCTAACCAGGATCGTTTGCTATCCTCAGATGGGTTAGCAATATAGAGTTCTTCAAGTCTACCCACTTCCGAGATCACCATTTTTTCCCACGCCTTTGTGGATGTTTGAATCTTTTTGATTGCATATATGAACTGTCCCCGCAAAAATGCTTTAGCTGCATCCCAGACCACCCCAAGAGGGGCCGTACCCATATTAATTTGAAAGAAGGATTTAAATTCTGTCATTATTGGATCAGGGGTTGGGAAGAGATCAAGCCAAAATGGGTTCAATTTCCAGGTAAAGGGTTTCACCTCCCCTTGGATCTCAAACTCCACCCATAAGGGTGAGTGATCTGAAATTTGTCTGGGTTCATATTGGGATTTGGTGATTAATGGGAGAATGTTGGTATTACCCAGCCCCATATCTATTCTAGACAGCCTATTATGCGTGGCAGAATGACATGAATACATCCTAACCTCCGGGTTTCTTAACCTCCATATATCAGTTAACCCAAGTTCTTTCAGCAGACGGGAGAAGGGAGTGTGTCCTCCCGTGTGTTGTGTAGCTCTTGCAGGGTAAGACAATCTATCCCATTGGGTATGCAGTATGTTATTATAATCTCCTATAGCTATTAAAGGAACCCCAGGATGAGTAGACATCACTGATGCTAGGGTTCTAAGTACTTCCGCTGAGAATGGTGGAGGGATATATACTCCTGCTAACATACACATGAGACCATATAGTTTACATAACAAAAACACATATCTGCCCTGCGGATCTATATATACCTTCATGCATGTAAAACGTATCCCACGTTTGACAAACACACTCACTCCTCTAGCATATGTTGAATACGTTGAATGATATTGGGCTTGAGATTGCCCAGAATACAGTGTATGTGTAGTATTAGGTGCCAGATGGGTCTCCTGTAAACATATTATGTCTGCCTTTAGTCTCTTGGTATTTCTGAAGACCGCCATGCGTTTTACCGCAGAGCCAAGGCCCCTAATATTCCAGGACAACAAACGCACCGTATAAGCCATGTTGTGCATAGTGCAACAGAGTACCTTGGCCGGGAGTCCCTCCATGTTCCCATATATTGGAGTCAGCAAGGCTTCTTAGTAGTAAGTTCTTATTTTGGTAATGGAAAAGTACATCATAGATCAATCCATCCGGGTGGTATACCCCTCCTCCTTTGAGTAGGGCATGAGGGAAGGACATCTCATTAACCTCAATGTTATACTGTGCAGGAGAGGGAGAAGAGTAAAGAAAAAAGAATAAAGATAGTATAACCGAAAACTTCGAACATTTCCCAGGAAGCTCCAAAAACATTCTCTGCAGCATCCTCAGTCCACACAGGACTACCATCGGGGGGCGACCAGTAGGAACTCTTCAATTCCTGGTCAGGTTCTCCTGACCTCTCAGGAAGTCAAACTTGTACTTCTCCGTATTGGAAAAAGAAAAAGAAATTTTGTAAAAACAACATTAACATAAAGGGTATTTCCACAGACTTTCTTGTTCCGCTTAATCCGTAGTTAGCTGTTGGTGACTGACTTTTATACCGTCCATTGTATTGGGGTTACTTTCTAAACTGCCTGCATGACACCACGATCAGTAGGAGATCTCTCCCTCAGTTGTCTCTCCTCCCTGTCCATCCATTGCATGGCTACAGTCGGTTTTTCAAAAAAATGCACTTCTCCTTTAGCCACCACTCTGAGTTTAGCGGGAAAGAGCATTGCATATTGTATATTAAGTGCTCTAAGGCGCCGCTTTACCTCTGTAAACGTGGCTCTTTGCTTTTGAACTTCCATTGAAAAGTCCGGATATATTGATATTTTTGTATTCTCAAACTTTAGACCATCTTTTTTCTTTCTGGCGCTAGCAAGGATAATGTCTCTGTCCTTATAGTTGAGTAGTTTCAGTAAAAAAGTGCTTGATGGATGTCCTGGAGCTAGAGGCCTCATGGGGACCCTGTGGGCCCTCTCAACCGAGAACATAGGGGTGAAGCTCTCCCTCCCAAATGTGTGAGTCAACCAAGTTTCGATAAAAGTAACTGGATCTTTGCCCTCAGCTCTTTCAGGCAACCCCACTATCCTCACATTGCATCTCCTCATCCTGTTCTCCATATCTTCTAATCTGGAGGCATGTTGTGCTGTAAGCCTCACTGTATGAGATAGATCTCGTTTCATAGGCTCTATATCATCTTCCACCGCACTCACTCTCGCCTCCACTGCTGACATTCTTTCTCTCTATATGAGACTTCTGCCTTCACTCCCTTTATCTCCTCTGTTAATGCAGTTATAGAGGTATTGCCCTGCGTTACCGCCTCCATAATGTCCCTTAGCGTAGGTTCAGGGCCTTGTGCAATAGGGTGTGGGGAGGATGAAGCAGAGATATTACTCACTGTGTCCCATTCTGTAAGTAAGGCCGAATTGGTCTCCAATGGCATGGTATCGTCTGCCTCTGACTGTCCTCCCGTGCTGCGTTCGTGTGGGGTTTCCGACACCAAAGATCCCTTCAGCGTGCTGCGGGAGAAAAGTTTCTGTGCAGCTTCTTTGTACTTTGACTTAGAAGTGCGCGGCGGCAGGGCGCTATCTTGCCCCGTCAGATCCGGGAAGGAACGGGCTTCTTTGAGCTCTTTAGCCATGGCCACATGCCGAGAAAGGTACACCTCACGGGCTCCGTCCTGTTGTGAGTCTAATGCCGAGCTGTGCGGGTCGGCGGGTGTCTGTAGCCAGTCACCCAAGTATAGAAGACAGGATTTTCAGCGGAGCGGTCTGTCTGCACGTCTTCCTACATGCGCCGTCAAGCCACGCCCGAGTAGTTGGTTTTAGAACGATAAACTCTCCCTCAGAGCACCAACAGGAACCTCTCCCTAATGTAGCAGTAGATGGTTTTAGAACGATAAACTCTTCCTCAGAGTACCAACAGGAACGTCTCCCTAATGCAGTAGTAGATGGTTTTAGAACGATAAACTCTCCCTCAGAGCACCAACAGGAACCTCTCCCTACTGCAGCAGTAGATGGTTTTAGAATGATAAACTCTCCCTCAGAGCACCAACAGGAACCTCTCCCTAATGCAGTAGGAGATGGCTTTAGAACGATAAACTCTCCCTCAGAGCACCAACAAGAACCTCTCCCTAATGCAGTAGGAGATGGCTTTAGAACGATAAACTCCCCCCTCAGAGCACCAACAGGAACCTCTCCCTAATGCAATAGTAGATGGTTTTAGAACGATAAACTCTCCCTCAGAGCACCAACAGGAACCTCTCACTAATGCAGTAGTAGATGATTTTAGAACAATAAATTCTCCCTCAGAGAACCAACAGGGACCTCTCCCTAATGCAGTAGTAGATGGTTATAGAACGATAAACTCTCCCTCAGAGCTCCAAAAGGAACCTCTCCCTAATGCAATAGGAGATGGTTTTAGAACGAAAAACTCTCCCTCAGGAGCACCAACAGGAACCTCTCCCTAATGCAGTAGTAGATGGTTTTAGAACGATAAACTCTACCTCAGAGCACCAACAGGAACCTCTCCCTAATGCGGTAGGAGATGATTTTAGAACGATAAACTCTCCCTTAGAGCACCAACATGAACCTTTCCCTAATGCAATAGTAGATGGTTTTAGAACGATAAACTCTCCCTCAGATCACCAATAGGAACCTCTCCCTAATGCAGTAGTAGATGCTTTTAGAATGATAAACTATCCCTCAGAGCACCAACAGGAACCTCTCCCTAATGCAGTAGTAGATGGTTTTAGAACGATAAACTCTACCTCAGAGCACCAACATAAACCTCTCCCTACTGCAGCAGTAGATGGTTTTAGAATGATAAACTCTCCCTCAGAGCACCAACAGGAACCTCTCCCTAATGCAGTAGGAGATGGCTTTAGAACGATAAACTCTCCCTCAGAGCACCAACAAGAACCTCTCCCTAATGCAGTAGGAGATGGCTTTAGAACGATAAACTCCCCCTCAGAGCACCAACAGGAACCTCTCCCTAATGCAATAGTAGATGGTTTTAGAACGATAAACTCTCC
>BLSH010295669.1:3598-21333 GCA_018402905.1 Glandirana rugosa
ACCTCCGTCTCCTCACGACCCCAGTCACCTCATCCCCTGCACACTCCACTGACCCCAGCACTCCTCTGCCTCCATGTCCCCTGTACACTCCACTGACCCCAGCACTCCTGTGCCTCCATGTCCCCTGCACACTCCACTGACCCCAGCACTCCTGTGCCTCCATGTCCCCTGCACACTCCACTGACCCCAGCACTCCTCTGCCTCCATGTCCCCTGCACACTCCACTGACACCAGCACTCCTCTGCCTCCATGTCCCCTGTACACCCCACTGACCCCAGCACTCCTGGTTCTCTAGCGACTCTGTAACCCCAGAGCACTCCCAGTGACCCCGCTGTCTCCAGAGATTCCAGAGCATTCTTTGTCTTTCTGCACCTCTGACACGCAGTGTCTTCCATGCAGCCTTGGGTACTCTCCTGTATCTCCAGGACACCACAGACCATGGAAACATTTCTCTAAGAGTAAAGTAGCAGTGAGGATAAAGTGCATGCAGGGTTCCTCCTTAACCTTGGACATTATCCAGGTACGCCTGGCTTCTCTAACATGACAGTTCATATAAACACACATAACCCGCGTGTTCCCTGTGACAGTGATCTGTGCCTGGGATAGCAGTCATCAATAAAGGAGGCTGCTGCTCAGTGTCAGCAGGGGACAGCGGCGGTGGAGGGTCACCTGGAGAACATCAAGTCATTGGAGGGTCACCTGGAGAACATCAAGTCATTGGCGGGTCACCTGGAGAACATCAAGTCACACGCTTACCGGAGTCATGGCAGGCGAATCAGAGACCTTACAGCAGATTGCCAGGAAAGCATGGAGAATAGGAGGCACATTACCGCCGTGTGGCCTGTGGTGTCACCGCATGGACCACCACCGCCACATGAAGGAAGGGAAGCCACATGCTCTCCTTATCCCCCCCAAGTAATGGGTACTTTTTTCCTTAAGATCTTCTGGATTTGCTAGTCTGCTGCCTGCCCCGACCTCTGGCCTGTATTCTGGTTCTTCATCTCTGCAGTGTTGCAGCCTGCTCCGGTCCTGCCGCTGCCTGGTCTGACCCAATGTTCATCCCTTACACCTCCGAGTTACCATCCAAGGTCCTTCAGCCTGGTCTGACCCAATGTTCATCCCTTACACCTCCGAGTTACCATCCAAAGTCCTTCTGCCTGGCATGACCCAAAGTTCATCCCTCACACCTCCGAGTTACCACCCAAAGTCCTTCAGCCTGGTCTGACCCGATGTTCATCCCTCACACCTCCGAGTTACCATCCAAAGTCCTTCAGCCTGGTCTGACCCAATGTTCATCCCTTACACCTCCGAGTTACCATCCAAAGTCCTTCAGGTCTGCTGCTCATCCCAAATTGGGGCCCTCAGGCTGAATGCCTGGTCCTATCCTCTGCTCACCCTTCACTTTACTGAGTTGGGGTGAAAAGTCTAGTTGGGTCATCCAGTACACTACTGAGGTGGTGTCCACAACCACCCCCACGGCTATTAATTAGATTCCCCCCCCGTGGCTATTAATATAGAGTTCCCATCAATAGCACTAGTATTGAGCCCCCCCCCCCCTCATGGCCAGTAATATGGAGTGGTCCTCATTGCAGCTATACCATCCTCCACTCTCCTGGGAAGACGGGGGGGGGTAATTTGTACCATTCTGTGAGGCCCGGAACTCATGAAAAACAAAATCCTGCCCCACGTGGGGCACCAATTAGAATAGACACCCGCCCTCATTTGCTTATATTTTGCCTTTTCCTGGTCCCATCCCCCATCAACACATTTTTAAATAAAATATTTCCATTTTCATGACAAACTTTATCATCATCTCTGTGATGTCTTCACTGGGTCTCTGTGCTTCTCTACACAATGCAGGCAGATCATGGCTGGTGGGAGGGGAATGAAAACAAGCCAGCCCCCTGCCTCAGTACTCCTCCCAAGAGTCCCCAGTCCTGAAGCAAGCAGCGGGTGGGCTCTTGGGAGGAGCAATGCAAATATCAAAAGGCCTTGCTGATGACTAGGTATTATTCTGGAGAAGTGGGCGGTCCTAGGCACAATATATTTGCATAGGTAACGCCCACTTGTGACGCTGAGCCTCCATGATGGAAAGAGCTGAAATCCAATGACTATAAGTGGGCGGGGCCAGGGACAGTCAGTCCTCCAGCCAGGAAATGGGGCAGGGCTCTGACTTGCTGCAGCTTCTAATGCACATGGTGAGAAGCTCACAGTGTGCAGTGATATCAGAGGAAGCCGTTTCAGTCCAGGGGGGGAGCCTGTATACCTGTGCAAGACTGAACGGGAGGGAGGAGCCAATACACCTGTGCAAGACTGAAGGGGAGGGAGGAGCCGGTACACCTGTGCAAGACTGAACGGGAGGGAGGAGCCTGTACACCTGTGCAAGACTGAAGGGGAAGGAGGAGCCTGTACACCTGTGCAAGACTGAACGGGAGGGAGGAGCCTGTACACCTGTGCAAGACTGAACGGGAGGGAGGAGCCTGTACACCTGTGCAAGACTGAAGGGGAAGGAGGAGCCTGTACACCTGTGCAAGACTGAAGGGGAGGGAGGAGCCGGTACACCTGTGCAAGACTGAAGGGGAGGGAGGAGCCTGTACACCTGTGCAAGACTGAAGGGGAGGGAGGAGCCAATACACCTGTGCAAGCTTGAAGGGGAGGGGCAGAAGTTAGCCCCCTTTGCTGGAGACACCTGAACCCCATCATTGAGGGGGGGACCCCATTTCTCTGCCCATACAATGTACAAATCCTAATGCAGAAACATCATACACACCATGGAGCCAGAGGTCAGCCCCGCCCCTGCCCACCAGGGGGCGGCGCCTAGAACAATGACAACATCTAACAAGTCCCTCCCCCGAGAACCGGTCAGGGCAGGATTATGGCGGATTGCAATGCTGACATGTTTCAGGCCCCCGGGGGGCCGTCACCCGGCGTTATCCTCCCATAACCGGTTCTCTTTCCAGACCCCGAATTCTGTGGCCCCCATGAGGGGCCCCCCCACGGTCACTTACCTCTTCCAGCTCATCCTTGGCGTCCAGGCTGGTGGAGACGAATAACTTGACCTTCGTCTTCGGCTCCATGTCTGGGGGGGGGCGGGGGTCACCACCGTTCCGTGTTCACGCCCTGTGGGGGGTGGGGTCTGTCATATACGAGGTATCCGGGGGTGGGCTCTTTACAAATCGAGATCCTGATTGGGCGATAGGAATGGTGGTGATTTCAGGGACATCTAGGCTGGATTTTGGGTGGGGGGGGGTCTAGAAAACTTGGAGGAATGGAGGACCCCCCAGCAATGTATGGGGGAGGGGGGGTCTGTAGGATATACGGGGCCCCGAGACGTTTATTGGGGAGTAAAGGGCCCCTGGCAATGCAATGGGGGAATAAAGGATCAAGGGGGCCCCGGGCCCTATAAAAAGCCACCCTACGGGGATACAATGGGGCCCCTGGGTGGAGATCTCAATGCATATATTGGGGCCCTATGAGGCTGGGGCCACTATGGGGTCCTACTGAAATGGGTAAGAAGGGGGCCCCTGGCTGTGCACTGGGGAACCTATGTGGCTCCAAGGGCCCCTGGCTGTCTATTAGGAGCCTAAATAAAAAGAAGGGTCCCCTATGGGTCCTCAGGGGCCCCTAGGCCGGTACGCAAGGAGGGGCCCCTGGCCGAATACTGGGGATCCCACAATTAAAGTGGGGCCCCTGACTATAGGTGCCCTAGAGGGTATAAGGGGCCCCTAACTACCAATTACTACCCTAGAGGGGCCCCTGGGTTTCTTTTAGGGCCCTGCAGGAAATAAAGGGGCCCCTGGTGACCTATATGTGGGGGGGCCCCTGGCTGACTGTTGGGGACCCCACTATTAAAGAGGGCCCCTGGCTACAAGTGCCTTAGAGGGTTTAAGGGGCCCCTGACTGTCTTTTAGTGCCCAAGAAGTAACAAAGGGGCCCCTGGCTGGCTGTAAGGGGCCTTATGGGGTAAAAAGGGGCCCCTGGCTGTCTATTAGGGGCCCTATGGGGAATGAGGGTCCTATGTGGCCCTAGGTGAAGTGGGGGGCCCCTGTCAGGGTACTGAGGCGCTGTGTTCCGCGGCGCCCCGGCCCTCTCCTAGCACACACAGGAAACCATCCACAGCTCAGCCACCGGCCGGAAGCACCCGCCCCCGGCGCCCTGCCACCGTCCAATCGCAGAGCCGGGAGACCCCAGACTGACAGCCGAACGCTCCGCCCCCCGGCGTGACGTACCCGCTCCCACCAATAGCGGCAAAGCAAGGCTGACTAGCGGAGGAAGTCAGGTGACCGCCCTGCAGCGCAGACTCCGCCATGATTGTAGAGGGCGAGGGGGGAGGTGGGAGGAGCTAGGCGGCTGCGATTCCTGATTGGCTGAGCTTCGGGTTCGGTCATCAGTGGGCGCCGGAAGTCAGGACAGCATGAGAGAGTGCTGTGTTACTAATAGCAACCCCCCTTCCTGTTACCTATGGCAACTTCCCAGTGTCTCTGCAGTGCATTGTGGGAGTTGTAAAGGAATTCACCCTACATTTGTGTGTCATGGTAACCCAATGTGTTCAGTGGCCCCGGAATCTCCTCCATACGGGGCCCCCGGTGACCCCATCCACTGAGGTCACCCCATCTCCGAAGAGATAAACAATATGAATCACATGACCGAGAATAAAACCCGCCCACTGCCGCCGTGTGTCCTCAATCCCAGGTCACATGACCGAGAATAAAACCCGCCCACTGCCACCGTGTGACCTCAATCCCGGGTCACATGACTGAGAATAAAACCCGCCCACTGCCACCGTGTGACCTCAATCCCGGGTCACATGACTGAGAATAAAACCCGCCCACTGCCACCGTGTGACCTCAATCCCGGGTCACATGACCAAGAATAAAACCCGCCCACCACCACCGTGTGACCTCAATCCCGGGTCACATGACCGAGAATAAAACCCGCCCACTGCCGCCATGTGACCTCAATCCAAAACCTGCCCACCGCCACCGTGTGACCTCAATCTCGGGTCACATGGCCGAGAATAAAACCTACCCACCGCCGCCGTGTCACCTCAATTTTAGGTCACATGACCGAGAATAAAACCCGCCCACTGCCGCCATGTGTCCTCAATCCCAGGTCACATGAGCGCGAATAAAACCCGCCCACCGCCACCGTGTCACCTCAATTTTAGGTCACATGACCGAGAATAAAACCCGCCCACTGCCGCCATGTGTCCTCAATCTCAGGTCATATGAGCGAGAATAAAACCCGCCCACCGCCACCGTGTGTCCTCAATCTCAGGTCATATGAGCGAGAATAAAACCCGCCCACCGGCAGCATGTGTCCTCAATCCCGGGTCACATGACCGATAATAAAACCCGCCCACCGCCACCGTGTGACCTCAATCTCGGGTCACATGACCGAGAATAAAACCCGCCCACCGCGTGACCTCAATCTCGGGTCACATGACCGAGAATAAAACCCGCCCACCGCCATCGTGCGACCTCAATCCTGGGTCACATGACCGAGAATAAAACCCGCCCACCGCCGCCGTGCAACCTCAATCCTGGGTCACATGGTCTCTGGCCAACCGAGGGCCTTGTGGATGTTCCACTGGACCGGGCCTATTTTTTACACTTGTTTATCTTTTTTTTTGCTATAAAAGTATTTAGAACCCCCAAACATTATATATTTTTTCTAACAACCTAGAGAATAAAATGGCGGTCTTTGCAACACTTTATGTCACAGCGTATTTGCGCAGCGGTCTTACAAGCGCGATTTCTTTGGAAAAAAATTCACAATTTAAATCTAAAAAATTAAAAAACAGTAAAGTTGGCCCAATTTTATTTCCATATTGTGGAAGACGAGGTTACGCCGAGTAAACTGATACCCAACGCGTCACGCTTCAAACTTTGGCACTTAAAAATGTCTGCAGGTTGCCACTTTTGAGTTACAGAGGAGGGATAGCACTAGAATTATCGCTCTCGCTCTGACGATCGCAGCGACACCTCGCATGTGTGGGGTGAACGCCTTTTTCATACGGGGGCGCGACTTACGTACGCGGTCGCTTCTGCGCGCGAGCTCGGTGGGAGCGGCGCTTTAAATTTTTTTTTTTCTTATTTATTAAATTTTTTTTTTTTTTACACCATCCAAAAAGACCTCAGAAAAAAATTTCCCCTTTATGACCGTTGGGCGGAAGTGATGTTTGACGTCGCTTCCGTCATCCAATGTTATGGAGCGGGGGGGGGCATCGTTCCCTTCGCTCTCGACAACGATTGACGCAAACAACACCAAGGACCGGGCGCAGAGAAGGCCGCATAGTTGCGTGCGACCGGCGCCAAGGGGTTCGTCCGAAATAATGAAACGTAATTTGATTCAAATTGGAGTTTGAAAATCGAATTCGAAAACAAGAAAAATAGAAAATAAAGGAATAGAACACAAAGAAAAAAGACTAGAATAGCGTAAAACTGAACAGAATAGGATAGAAAATAAGAGGATATAATAAAATAGAATAGAAAATAACAGAATAAAATTTAAATTAAAAGAATAGAATAAAATATAATAGAAAATAAGGGAATAGAATGGAAAATAAGAGAATAGAATAAAATATAATAGAAAATAAGGGAATATTATAGAAATTGGTAAAATAAACTGGAAAATAAGATAATAGAATAAAATATAATAGAAAATAAGAGAATAGAATGGAAAATAAGAGAATAAAATAATATATAATAGAAAATAAGGGAATATTACATAAAATAATAAAATAGGATGGAACATAAGATAATAGAATAAAATATAATATAAAATAAGGGAATATTATAGAGATTGGTAAAATAGACTGGAAAATAAGATAATAGAATAAAATATAATATAAAATAAGAGAATAGAATGGAAAATAAGATAATAGAATAAAATATAATATAAAATAAGAGAATAGAATGGAAAATAAGATAATAGAATAAAACATAATAGAATAGAATGGAAAATAGGAGAACAAATTAAAATATAATAGAAAATAATAGCATAAAATAGAAAATAAGAAAAATAGAATAGAAAATAAGAAAATTGAATAGAAAGCAATAGAATAGAATGGAAAATAGGAGAATAAAATATGCAGAGGCCCGCATAGCCCTCTGATGTGACCCTCGGATCCCTCTGATGTGGCCCACATTGCCCTCTGATGTGGCCCTCGGATCCCTCTGATGTGGCCCGCATAGCCCTATGATGTGGCCCGCATAGCCCTATGATGTGGCCCGCATAACCCTCTGATGTGGTCCGCATAGCCCTATGATGTGGCCCACATAGCCCTATGATGTGGCCCTCGGAGCCCTCTGATGTGGCCCGCATAGCCCTATGATGTGGCCCTCGGAGCCCTCTGATGTGGCCCGCATAGCCCTATGATGTGGCCCTCGGAGCACTCTGATGTGGACCGCATAGCCCTCTGATGTGGCCCTCGGAGCCCTCTGATGTGGCCCGCATAGCCCTCTGATGTGGTCCGCATAGCGCTCGGATGTGGCCCACATAGCCCTATGATGTGGCCCACATAGCCCTCTAATGTGGCCCTCGGAGCCCTCTGATGTGGCCCGCATAGCGCCCTGATGTGGCCCACATAGCCCTATGATGTGGCCCACATAGCCCTCTAATGTGGCCCTCGGAGCCCTCTGATGTGGCCCGCATAGCCCTCTGATGTGGTCCGCATAGCCCTCTGATGTGGCCCTCGGAGCCCTCTGATGTGGCCCGCATAGTCCTCTGATATGGCCCTTGGAGCCCTCTGATGTGGCCCTGGGAGCCCTCTGATGTGAGCTGCATAGCCCTCTGATGTGGCTCGCATAGCCCTATGATGTGGACGGCATAGCCCTCTGATGTGGCCCTCGGAGCCCTCTGATGTGGCCCGCATAGCCCTCTGATGTGGTCCGCATAGCCCTCTGATGTGGCCCTCTGAGCCCTCTGATGTGGCCTGCATAGCCCTCTGATGTGGCCCGCATAGCCCTCTGATGTGGCCCGCATAGCCCTCTGATGTGGGCTGCATAGCCCTCTGATGTGACCCGCATAGCCCTATGATGTGGCCCGCATAGCCCTATGATGTGGCCCGCATAGCCCTATGATGTGGCCCTCATAGCCCTATGATGTGGCCCGCATAGCCCTATGATGTGGCCCTCGGAGCCCTCTGATGTGGTCCACATAGCCCTCGGATGTGGCCCTCGGAGCCCTCTGATGTGGCCCTCAGGGCCCTCTGATTTGGTCCGCATAGCCCTCTGATGTGGCCCACATAGCCCTCTGATGTGGCCCACATAGCCCTATGATGTGGCCCGCATAGCCCTATGATGTGGCCCTCGGAGCCCTCTGATGTGGTCCACATAGCCCTCGGATGTGGCCCTCGGAGCCCTCTGATGTGGCCCTCAGGGCCCTCTGATTTGGTCCGCATAGCCCTCTGATGTGGCCCACATAGCCCTCTGATGTGGCCCACATAGCCCTCTGATGTGGCCCTCGGATCCCTCTGATGTGGCCCGCATAGCCCTATGATGTGGACCGCATAGCCCTCTGATGTGGCCCTCGGAGCCCTCTGATGTGGTCCACATAGCCCTCTGATGTAGCCCACATAGCCCTTTGATGTGGCCCACATAGCCCTCTGATGTGGCCCTCGGAGCCCTCTGATGTGGCCCGCATAGCCCTCTGATGTGGTCCGCATAGCCCTCTGATGGGGCCCGCATAGCCCTCTGATGGGGCCCGCATAGCCCTCTGATGTGGTCCGCATAACCCTCTGATGGGGCCCACATAGCCCTCTGATGTGGTCCGCATAGCCCTCTGATGGGGCCCGCATAGCCCTCTGATGTGGTCCGCATAGCCCTCTGATGGGGCCCGCATAGCCCTCTGATGTGGCCCTCGGAGCCCTCTGATGTGGCCCACATAGTCCTCTGATGTGGCCCTGGTAGCCCGCTGATGTGGCCCTTGGAGCCCTCTGATGTGGCCCGCATAGCCTTCTGATGTGGCCCTCATAGCCCTATGATGTGGTCTGCATAGCCCTCTGATGTGGCCCTCGGAGCCCTCTGATGTATCCCTGGGAGTTCTCTGATGTGGCCCTCAGAGCCCTATGTAGTAGGGTTGCCACATCATCCTTTTAATCCAGGACACATATGAATTGCACAGGTTGTTCTGTGGCTGATTAAGGTAGTAATTAAACTCACTTGGTGCCTCATCTGCATTCATTTAGCCTCAGAACAACAACCTGTGTAATTGCTATGTGTCCTGGATTAAAGGGATGATGTGGCAACCCTACTATGATGTGGCCTACATAGCCCTCTGATGTGGCCCTTGGAGCCCTATGATGTCTCCCACATAGCCCTAAGATGTGGCCCGCATAGCCCTCTGATGTGGCCCTGGGAGCCCTCTGATGTGGCCCTTGGAGCCCTATGACGTGGCCCTGGGAGCCCTCTGATGTGGCCCTCGGAGCCCTCTGATTTGGTCCGCATAGCCCTCTGATGTGGCCCACATAGCCCTCTGATTTGGTCTGCATAGCCCTCTGATGTGGCCCTCGGATCCCTCTGATGTGGCCCGCATAGCCCTCTGATGTGGCCCTCGGATCCCTCTGATGTGGCCCGCATAGCCCTCTGATGTGGCCCACATAGCCCTCTGATGTGGCCCAAACAGCCCTCTGATGTGGCCCGCATAGCCCTCTGATGTGGCCCTCATAGCCCTCTGATGTGGCCCTCTGATGTGGCCCACATAGCCCTATGATGTGGCCCACATAGCCCTCTGATGTGGCCCACATAGCCCTCTGATGTGGCCCTCATAGCCCTCTGATGTGGCCCACATAGCCCTCTGATGTGGCCCTCGGAGCCCTCTGATGTGGCCCACATAGCCCTCTGTTGTGGCCCTCATAGTCCTCTGTTGTGGCCCTCAGATGTGGCCCACATAGCCCTCTGATTTGGTCCACATAGCCCTCTGATGTGGCCCTCAGGGCCCTCTGATGTGGCCCGCATAGCCCTCTGATGTGGCCCTCATAGCCCTCTGATGTGGCCCTCGGAGCCCTCTGATGTGGCCCACATAGCCCTATGATGTGGCCCACATAGCCCTCTGATGTGGCCCTCAGGGCCCTCTGATTTGGTCCACATAGCCCTCTGATGTGGCCCGCATAGCCCTCTGATGTGGCCCGCATAGCCCTGTGTTGTGGCCCGCAACCTCAAACCAGGGAAGCGCATGCTCATGCTCCGGGATGGCGAGTCGGTAAGCCCAGAAGACGATCAACAGGTTGCTGACCCGCCATCCCAGAGCCTCAGAGTGCATGGAGCCGGCTGCTTTCACACTGATCCACAGGTGCTGCACAGTGCCTCTGCGGGTTGGCGGCACTTTGCCATAGACCTCTATTATATCCTGCGCCTTTGGTGCGCGCTCAGAAAGCGCGCCGCACCCACAAGATGCAATAGAAGTATATGGCAAAGAGCAGGCAACCCGCAGGAGCACCGCGCTACACCCGCGGCGCAGGTAAACCGCAGCGCATCAGTGTGAAAGCAGCCCTATAGGGGGCTCGGAACAGTAAGCGCTCCTTTACATTTCCTGTTTGGGGGGGTGCTAAAACCCCCAAAGCTGGGACGTGTTTTTACCACACACCCCCAACAAATGATGTAGCGTCAGGGGTTGCAATGGTGACCCCGCCCCATGCTCTAGGGGGGCCCCATGTGGCCTCCCCGTCACATTCTGTCGTCAGGAACCGATCCTTTCCTTTCACCTCCAGCAATCGTTGAAACCGACCCCATGACCTTCATGTGCTTCTTCTTGAGCCTCTCCTTTGTTGCATTGGAGGGATGTTTTGGGTCATTGTCATGCTGGAAGACCCATCCATGACCCAACTTCAGTGTTCTGGCTGAGGGAAGGAGGTTCTCATCCAAGATCTTACAATCCATGGCCTCCTCCATTGGCCCCTCAATGCGGCAAAGTCGGCCTGGACCTTTAGCAGGGGAACAGCCCCAAAGCATCACCACCTCCATGTGTGACTGTAGGGATCTCCACCTCCGTGTGTGACTGTAGGGATCTCCCCCTCTGTGTGACTATAGGGATGGAGTTCTTAGGGTCATAGTCAGCATTCTTCTTCCTCCAAACACGAGTCGAGTTAATGCCAAAGATCTCAGTTTTGGTCTCATCTGACCACAGCACTTTCTCCCGATCCTCCTCTGAATCATTTAGATCGGCCTTTCTCAACCAGGGCTCCTCCAGAGGTTGCTAGGGGTTCCATGAGCAATGGTCAATTTCTACCTCTCAATGACATCATTGATCTTTTTAGCTATCTATAAGGAGCATTCTTCTCATTGACCACAAGTGTGAGGAGCATTCTTCCCAATGACCACAAGTGTGAGGAGCATTCTTCCCATTGACCACAAGTGTGAGGAGCATTCTTCCCATTGACCACAAGTGTGAGGAGCATTCTTCCCAATGACCACAAGTGTGAGGATCATTCTTCCCAATGACCACAAGTGTAGGGATCGTTCTTCCCATTGACCACAAGTGTGAGGAGCATTCTTCGCATTGACCACAAGTGTGAGGAGCATTCTTCCCATTGACCACAAGTGTGAGGATCATTCTTCCCAATGACCACAAGTGTGAGGAGCATTCTTCCCAATGACCACAAGTGTGAGGAGGATTCTTCCCATTGACCACAAGTGTGAGGAGCATTCTTCCAATTGACTACAAGTGTAAGGAGCATTCTTCCCATTGACCACAAGTGTAAGGAGCATTCTTCCCAATGACCACAAGTGTGAGGAGCATTCTTCCCATTGACCACAAGTGTGAGGAGCATTCTTCCCATTGACCACAAGTGTGAGGATCTTTCTTCCCAATGACCACAAGTGTAAGGAGCATTCTTCCCAATGACCACAAGTGTAAGGAGCATTCTTCCCATTGACCACACGTGTGAGGATCATTCTTCCCAATGACCACAAGTGTAAGGAGCATTCTTCCCATTGACCACAAGTGTGAGGAGCATTCTTCCCATTGACCACAAGTGTGAGGAGCATTCTTCCCATTGATCACAAATGTGAGGATCATTCTTCCCAATGACCACAAGTGTAGGGAGCATTCTTCCCATTGACCACAAGTGTGAGGAGCATTCTTCCCAATGACCACAAGTGTGAGGATCTTTCTTCCCAATGACCACAAGTGTGAGGAGAATTCTTCCCATTGACCACAAGTGTGAGGAGCATTCTTCCCATTGACCACAAGTGTGAGGATCTTTCTTCCCAATGACCACAAGTGTAAGGAGCATTCTTCCCATTGACCACAAGTGTGAGGAGCATTCTTCCCATTGACCACAAGTGTGAGGATCATTCTTCCCATTGACCATCACACTAAGGTATCATGAGTTGTAGATTTTTAATTGTTAGCAGAGGGTTCTCCGAGACCGGAGAATTATTTCAAGGGTTCCTCAGTGTTGAAAAGGTTGAGAAAGGCTGATTTAGATGTTCATTGGCCAACTTCAGATGGACCTTCTTGAGGAGGGGGACCTTGCGGGTGCTGCAGGATTTCAATCCATGGCGGGGTATTGGGTTACCAATGGTTTGTTTGTTGACTGTGGTCCCAATGGCCTTGAGATCCTTCACAATCCTCCCTGTAGTTCTGGGCGGATCCCTCACTTTTCCGATGATCATCCTCACCCCATGAGGAGAAACCTTGCATGGAGCTCCAGACTGAGGGCCATTGATGGGTATTTTGTATAATAATCCCTCCAGCAGTCGTCTCCTTCTCACCAAGCTTCTTGCTGATGGTCTTGTAGCCCCTTCCAGCCTTGTGCAGCTCTGCAACCCCTCCCTGACGTCCTCTGACAGCTCTTTGGTGTTGCCCATGATGGGGAGGAGGAAGAAGGAGATTCTGAGTCAGGAGGAGTCTTCTATACAAATAACGAGTGGTCGTTAGGAGCTCCTTCTTCCATTGACAGGACTGACCTGTGCACCACAGGAGCACCTACTGTAGCCAGTCTGTGGGAGCCACAATTATTGTTGGTTGGTAGGGGATCAAATACTTGGGGTCCAAGAGCAACAACACATTTGGGGGCCCCAGAACAATGACACTTGGGGGGGTTTCAGAACAATGACACTTGGGGGGGTCTCAGAACTATGACACACTGACACATGGGGGGTCCAGAACAATGACACGCTTGGGGTCCCAGAACAATGGCACACTGACACTTGGGGGGGCCCAGAACAATGATACACTTGGGGGCCCAATACACTGACACTTGGGGGCCAAGAACAATGACACACTTGGGGTCCCAGAACAATGATACACTTGGGGGCCCAATACACTGACACTTGAGGTCCCAGAACAACGATACACTTGGGGGCCCAATACACTGACATTTGGGGGCCCAGAACAATGACACACTTGGGGCCCCAGAACAATGATACACTTGGGGGCCCAATACACTGACACTTGGGGGCCCAGAACAATGACACACTATGGGTCCCAGAATAATGATACATTTGGGGGCCCAATACACTGACACTTGGGGCCCAATACACTGACGCTTGGGGGACCCAGATCAATGATACACTTGGGGGTCCAATACACTGACACTTGGGGGCCCAGAACAATGACACACTTGGGGGCCCAATACACTGACACTTGGGGGCCCAGAACAATGACATACTTGGGCCCAGAACAATGGCACACTGACACTTGGGGGACCCAGAACAGTGATACACTTGGGGGCCCAATACACTGACACACTGACACTTGGGGTCCAAGAGCAACAACACACTTGGGGTCCCAGAACAATGACACACTGACACATGGGGGGTCCAGAACAATGACACGCTTGGGGTCCCAGAACAATGGCACACTGACACTTGGAGGGCCCAGAACAATGATACACTTGGGGGCCCAATACACTGACACTTGGGGGCCCAGAACAATGACACACTTGGGGTCCCAGAACAATGACACACTTGGGGGCCCAATACACTGACACTTGGGGGCCCAGAACAATGACATACTTGGGCCCAGAACAATGGCACACTGACACTTGGGGGGCCCAGAACAGTGATACACTTGGGGGCCCAATACACTGACACACTGACACTTGGAGTCCAAGAGCAACAACACACTTGGGGTCCCAGAACAATGGCACACTGACACTTGGAGGGCCCAGAACAATGATACACTTGGGGGCCCAATACACTGGCACTTGGGGGCCCAGAACAATGACACACTTGGGGCCCCAGAACAATGACACACTTGGGGGCCCAATACACTGACACCTGGGGGCCCAGAACAATGACACACTATGGGTCCCAGAATAATGATACATTTGGGGGCCCAATACACTGACACTTGGGGCCCAATACACTAACGCTTGGGGGACCCAGAACAATAATATACTTGGGGGCCCAATACACTGACACTTGGGGGACCCAGAACAATGATACACTTGGGGGTCCAATACACTGACACTTGGGGGCCCAGAACAATGACAGACTTGGGGTCCCAGAACAATGATACACATGGGGGCCCCAATACACTGACACTTGGGGGCCCAGAACAATGATACACTTGGGGGCCCAATACACTGACACTTGGGGGCCAGAACAATGACACACTTGGGGGCCCAATACACTGACACTTGGGGGCCCAGAACAATGACATACTTGGGCCCAGAACAATGGCACACTGACACTTGGGGGGCCCAGAACAGTGATAAACTTGGGGGCCCAACACACTGACACACTGACACTTGGGGTCCAAGAGCAACAACACACTTGGGGTCCCAGAACAATGACACACTGACACATGGGGGGTCCAGAACAATGACACGCTTGGGGTCCCAGAACAATGGCACACTGACACTTGGAGGGCCCAGAACAATGATACATTTGGGGGCCCAATACACTGGCACTTGGGGGCCCAGAACAATGACACACTTGGGGCCCAGAACAATGACACACTTGGGGGCCCAATACACTGACACTTGGGGGCCCAGAACAATGACACACTTGGGGGGCCCCAATACACTGACACCTGGGGGCCCAGAACAATGAGACACCTTGGAGCCCAGAACAATGACACACTTGGGGGCCCAATACACTGACACTTGGGGGCCCAGAACAATGACACACTTGGGGGCCCAATACACTGACACACCAGGAGGACACAGAAAGCTCCTTCCCCTTTGTTATTTCTATACATTGTTGCTCCTCTGCGCGGCTCTGCAGTTGGGTTTTATTATGCGGCAGCGATTAACCATCCGGCGGGTTGTATAAAGCTTTATCTGTCGCCTCCATACAGACATAATGGACAATCCTGGAGCTCTAATGCGCCATTTCTCTCCTTATTGTTTACAACCTCCCAGGCAGAGCAGAACCCCACGCTTCCATTATCTTTAATTAAACTGCAGCAGAGCGACAGGCAGAGCCGTATTCTGGATGGGGAATGGAGTGGCGGTGTTGGGGGGGAGGGGGGGGGGCTCTAGCTTTGGGCATGGACAATGCAGAGCGAGGGTTCGCCAAGGGAAGGGGGCAATAAGGAGTTAAGTCAAAGAAAAGGGTTGACAGAAAGTCTCCTCATCTCGCCACAGCAGAATGGAGACTTTCCGGCGACATAATGGCTAGGAAGTGAAATTTGCCCCGTTTACGTGGAAGTTCTGGGGTCGGGAACGGTCAAAGGGACGCGGTGCGTTGTAACAATCCATCCGATAAACACTCAGGCATGGGATATCCGGTGATGGGATTGGGCGTTGACCCCCCGTAGTGGTCGTAGGAGTAGTTGGTCGTATTCTTCTAGGCTGGTTCTGTGACGTTGAAGATGTTTCGTAGTCTCAGCCACTTCCTGGATAAATGGTGGGGTGCAGATCTTATGGGCAAGGACTGTTCTTTGGAGGACAGTGAGGTGTGGATTTTGGACAGAGAGGACAATTGGACCAAGAAATGTGATGGAGACAACCATCATTGAACAGGGATGGAGGCCACCTACATCAAAATGGAACATCCATCAAATCACAGGGGTAGGGTGCCACGTACATCAAACTGGAACACCCAATACTGACCAGGGGTAGGGCCATCTAAATCCCACTGGGACACCAACCATTGAACGGGGTGGAGGCCGTCTACTGTACGTCAAACTGGAACATCTATCAATGGACAGGGGAAGGGCCCATCTATGTCAAACTGGAACACCCATCATTGAACAGGTGTAGGGCCAATCTAAATCAAAACTGGAACACCCATCATTGCACAGTGGTAGGGGCATCTAAATAAACTTGAGCAACCATCACTGAACAGGGTTGGAGGCCATCTACATTCAACTGGGACACCCATCATTAAACAGTGGTGGAGGCCATCTACTGTACGTCAAACTGGAGCATGCATCATTGAATAGGGGTGGGGACCATCTACATTCAACTTGGACACCCTTCATTGAACAGTGGGTAGGGGTTATCTAAATCGACCTGGAACACCCGTTGATGAACAGGGGTATGGGCCATCTAAATCGACCTGGAGCAACCATCACTGAACAGGGTTGTAGGCCATCTAAATCAAACTGGAACACCCAACACAGAATAGGGGTGGGGTCATCTACATTCAACTGGGACACCCATCATTAAACAGTGGTAGGAGCCACCTAAATCAAACTTGGACACCCATCATTGAACAGGGTTGGAGGCCATGTACTGTACGTTAAACTGGAGCATGCATCATTAACCAGGGGTAGGGCCCATCTAAATCACACTGGGACACCAACCATTGAACGGGGTGGAGGCCGTCTACTGTACATCAAACTGGAACATCTATCAATGAACAGGGGAAGGGCCCATCTAAATCAAACTGGGACACCCATCATTGGACAGGGGTGGAGGCCATCTACTGTACGTCAAACTGGAACATGCATCATTGAGCATGGGTAGGGCCCATCTACATCCAACTGGGACACCCATCACGGAATAGGGATGGGGCCCATCTACATCCAACTGGGACACCCTTCATTGAACAGTGGGTAGGGGGTTATCTAAATCAACCTGGAATACCAGTTAATGAACAGGGGTAGGGTCCATCTAAATCAAACTGGGACACCCATCATTGAACAGGGGTGGAGGCCATCTACTGTACGTCAAACTGGAGCAACCATCACAAAATAGGGGTGGGGACCATCTACATTTAACTGGGACACCCATCATTGAACAGTGGGTAGGGTAGGGGCCATCAAAATCAACCTGGAACACCCCTTAATGAACAGGGGTAGGGGCATCTAAATCAAACTGGAGCAACCATCACTGAACAGGGGTGGGTTCCATCTACATGAAACCAATGATTATGGTTAGGAGCCACCAATGAACATGGTGTCACGTACCTGACGGTGGAGTCTGTCTTGTGCAGGGAACAACCGCTCTTGCGCACCCGATTCAAGGACCCCTGGTAGTGGGGACAGAGGCCCAAGAGTGCGGGATGGCACGAGGGCTGGAGGGTCACCGATGGTGTAGTGAGGCTCCAGAAGGCGTGCAAGTAGATGGATGGTCGTACAGGCTGGGTTGGCAACAGGCAGGCAGGAAGGTACAAGAGGATCAGGCAAACGGGTAGTCAGAGTCCAAGCAAGGTTCGTTAACGGGCGGGCAGCAGAGGTACAAAGGAGCAGACAATCGGATGGTCGTGGGTAGCCGGGGTCGGTGCAGGTAGCGGACAGCAGGTCAGGACAAGCCGGGTCAACAGGAGGCAGGACAAACACGGGAACAGGTATCCGGAGCTGAGGCGTACAGGTCGGGAACGCTGTAGAGCGAGCAG
>BLSH010295676.1:0-39018 GCA_018402905.1 Glandirana rugosa
CTACCTTTCCCTACATTAACCCAAGGAGCATGTGACTGCAGCACTGTGACTCCAGCTTATAAAGAGGCTGGGTCACATGATGCACCGGCCAATCACAGCCATGCCATTAGTGACATGGCTGTGATGGCTTCTAAGGGCAAACCAGTGAAACGCTTGCTGATTGGCTGCCCTGCAGCTTCTCAACACGTGGAGTAAAATAGCAGAACCCCGGACCGAACCCGAACGATTTTTGAAAGGTCCGGGTCCGTGCCACGGACACCCGAAAGTTCGGTACGGACCCGAACGTTACAGTCCGGGTTCGCTCAACACTAGTTGTTATCTGTTAATCAGAAGGAAAGGAGGAGTGAGAAGCACCCTGTCGTTTGTCATCAAACGTGGTCATGGGACGTTGATATATTTGTGATACCAGCGATTCCATGGTTGCCAAGAGCTAAGAAGTTTGTGTCTATTGGGTTTATCGTAAGACATCATGTATTCGTATGTGGAGTGAGTCTGCACCAGTGAAATGATATCGGCAATAGTTGGGGTGGAGGGTTTTTTCCAATTTCTGACTATTAGTAGCCTGGTTGCTAAAAGGATGTGAGTAGTTATTAGTCTATAGATTGGAGGGACTTGTTCTATATTCAAGTTTAGGGTGGCCAGTTGTGGGGTCAGGCTAATGTTGCACTCCGTGATGTCAGCAATCAAATTAGAGACTTTGCACCACATGTTTGCTAGCAATGGGCATGACCATAGTATGTGTGGTAATGTGCCTGTGTGGCCGCAATTTCTCCAACAATCTGGTGGCTTGTCTGGATACATTTGATTCAGTTTTTGAGGTGTGAGGTACCATCTCAGCGTTATTTTCTGGGTGACTTCCCATAGTGCCGTGCAGCAGGTGGATTTGCAAATTGGTTTGAGGGCAGTCAGCCATTGATTATCATTTAATGTCACGCCCCAATCTTTCTCCCAGTCCTTGAAGGGTTTGTAGTCTTTATTGGGAGCCTTGGTTATAGCTTGAATCTGTTGGAACGATTTATGTTGTAGTAGTGTACGAAGTTCCCTAGTGTTTTGAGCATACCCGGATAGCCATCCGGGTATTTCCAGATCTGGGGATAAGAGCTTGAGGGTTTTTATATGTACTGGGATGGGTTTGGTTGGTAGAGATGTCCATTTAGTATGGTGCAAGATGTCCCATGCTTTTACAGACGCCTGGATCGGTGGGGAAAGATGCGGGAGTGTTGGTCTTTTTACTGTAGTGCTTAATAGCCAGTCTTTGAGATTGGAGCCGGGGGTCGCTTTGTTTTCTATGTCACCCCATAATGTGTTAGGTGTTTGTTGCATCCAGTCTTTCAGTTGGGTGAGAATAGATGCTAGGTAGTAATCTCGTATATCGATGTATCCCATACCGCCTGCTAGGCGATGTTTTATCAGCCTCGAGTGATTGCTTCGGGGTTTTTTCCCTTGCCAAATGAAGTGATGAATTGTAGATTGTAGAGATTTAAGGAATAGTGTTGATATTGGTAGTGGGAGTGTGCGGAATAAATACAGCAGTTTTGGCAAGGTCATCATTTGAAATGCTGCTAGGCGCCCTGACCAGGAAAATTCAAATTTGGATAGTTTCGCTACCTCTTGTGCAAGCATTGTTTTTTAGCTAGTAGATAGTTATGTTTAAAAAGTGAGCTTGTGGATTTAGTTAATGTTATACCTAGGTATGTGATGCCCGTGTCTGCCCAGGAGTAGGGGTATATGTTGCCTATCAGGTTGCTAGTCACTCCATCCATTCCTAGGTCTAGTATAGAGGATTTGGTATCGTTCACTTTGTAATAAGAAACATTGCTAAACATTTGTAATGTAGCTTGTACCGAAGCCAGAGAAGTAGTTGGGTTAGAGATCATTAAAACTACGTTGTCTGCGAACAGGTTGATTTTATGTTCTATTTTTCCAATGCGGAAACCTGTAATTTGATTGTTGTTCCTAATATGTTCAGCTAGGGGCTCCATTACCATGTAGAAGATCAGGGGGGAAAGAGGGCAGCCCTGTCTAGTTCTGTTCGTTATGTTAAATGGTTTAGATAGCATTTCTGATGTGTACACCTGGGCTGTCGGGGTGGAGTACAGGGCCATTATGGCTGAAAATATATTCCCGTGTAGTTCAAATTTGTTTAGTATCGCTTTTAGGTACAGCCAATGGACTCTGTCGAACGCCTTCTCTGCATCTAAAGAAAGAAGCAGAGAAGGCGTTCTGGAGGCTTCTGCATTATGAATGATATTGATTAGTCTGCGGGTAGCGTCGAAGGATTGTCTTCCTTTTATAAATCCTGATTGGTCTCGGTGTATGAGGTGCGGCATTAGCTCCATCAGTCTGAGTGCGATAAGTTTGGAGTATATTTTCGTGTCTATATTGAGTATGGATATTGGTCTAAAGTTTTGTGGAAGAGATTGGTCTTTCCCTGGCTTCGGCAAAGTGATAATAATGGCTTTTAACATTTCAGGAGGTAGAGAAGAGGAGGAGGCAGCATCATTACACACTTGTGTCAGATAAGGAGCTAGAGTGTTATTGAATTGTTTATAGTATTCTCCAGTGAGACCGTCTGGTCGTGGCGATTTATTGGAGGGGAGAGATGCTATGGTGTTGACTATTTCTTGGGTGGTGAAGGGAGCATTTAGTATAGCCAACTGTTCAGGAGAGATTCTGGGTAGTTTTATGTCTTGTAAAAAGGCTTCAATATCAGCTTCTGTTGGCTGTACGGTTGCTAAGTCTTCTTTTAGATTGTATAACGAGCTATAATAATGGCTGAATGCATCTGCGATTTTTTTGAGGGTCTAGGAGTTTTTCTTTAGTAGCTGGATGGTAAATGAAAGGAATTCTCATTTTATTATAATGTTCTTTTATTTTATTAGCCATCACTTTCCCTGCTTTATTCCCTGTTGAGTAGTGTTGTGCTTTGAATTTCTTTTGGGTCTTGTTAAACGACTCAAGTAGCAATGTTCTCAGTTCTTGTCTGAGCTGTGTTAGTTGGTTTTTTAGTTGGTCTCTAATGGCGGCTGTGAGATTGTCTAGAAGCTGTGATCTCCTCCTCCTCTCTTTGGCACTCAATTGTATTATTATACCTCTTATGAACGCCTTATGAGCTTTCCAGAGGACAGCATTATGATTAACTGATCCTGCGTTTATTGCAAAAAATTCATGCAATTTTTCTTGAATCTGGGTTGAGAAGAGAGGGGACTGCATGATGGAGGTGTTCGCTCTCCATAGTCTCGTTGGGGCATTCGTTGCGGGAGCTTCGATGGATAGAGTGATCGGTGCATGATCTGACCACGTTATTGTTAAGATGGCCAATTCTATTATGTTGGGTAAAGACCACTTGTCCACCAGGAAGTAGTATATATGTGAGTAAGAGTTATGTGGGTTGGAGAAGAATGTGTAGTCACGTTATGTGGCGTGGTGGCATCTCCACGTGTCATACAGGTTGTTGTTTCTTATGAAGTTGCCCATCGGTGAGGGGTGTCTCGTTGAGTTGGAGGACGTGTCGAGTTGGTTGTCGGGTACAGTGTTGAAGTCCCCACACATAATAAGGTGACCATTTTTAAAGGAGTTGATCTTTTTCATGAGGTTGTTCAAAAATGTAATTTGTCTTGTGTTGGGGGCATATATGTTGGCGACTGTGAATCTAGTATTATTTATGGTGCAGTCTATTATTAGGAATCTGCCCTCTTGGTGGGTTAAAGAGTTGTGGATTTGGAGGGAGATAGAGTCTTTAAACATAGTGATCACTCCATTTTTCGTATGTGGGCCTGACGCCTGGAATATATGTGGGAAACCTTTGTTGGATAGTTTCGGCTCGTGTCCGCTTTTGAAATGAGATTCTTGGATGCATATGACATCACTATTGTTTTCCTTAATTGTACGCCAAAGAGACGATCTCTTAGCTGGGTGGTTCAACCCCTTAGCGTTCTTTGATAGGAAGTTTACCATGGTGTGTGAGGTTGAGTAGTAGGCAGGTAGTTGTAAATCGTACTCACGGTTTGAAGTATTGTCTGTTGTCCTTTGTTCTGATGAATTGTAGTAGATGGGCTCCCAGGGCCCTTAGGTTCTAAGGACAAATATGTGGCAATGACAAACTACTGTGGTGCTGAAATAGAAAGTTATAATCAATAAACTGAGTAAAGTTGGTTAGAGTTATCCTGGAGGTCTACTCCGGTGTATTAGTTATTTGTTGTATAAGCATAGAGCATAATATGAAAGTAGCAAAGGAATACTTGAACATCAACAAAAAAGAAAGAAAAAAGAACAGAAAAAATCAGCAGCGAAAGTAACAACTGAGCTGCTGTTCAACTAGGGAAAGAGTTTGTGGATGTGTGACAGCGACACACTGGACACCGGTTCAGAATGTATGGTGATGGATAGAATATGATGTTCAACGTCTTGTTTCCAGAATGGGAGAGGAATTCATGTTTTTTTTGCCCATACGCAGGTGAGGAATTGATCTTTTGATTATGGTTAGGCCCACTTGGGGGATCCGGTATTATTCCCCAAATCCGAAGAAGATGAAGACCTTGATCCAATGTGGTTATGTGGTGTTTGACCCCATTCTTTGTGACCATTATTTTAGTGGGGAAGCCCCATTGGTACGGGATTTTGTGATTGTTGAGGGCTTTTGTAATCGTGTTGAGTTGTTTTCTCAGCTGCCGAGTATATTGAGAAAGGTCTGCATATAGCTGGATTTTGGTGTAAGGAGCAGGTAGTTGACCTAGTTGTCTCGATTTGTGCAGCAACTGGTCTTTCGTGTGATAAAAGTGAACTCTCATCAATACATCTCGTGGTACTTCATCTGGGAGGTGGTGGGGTTTGGGAAGATGGTGTATGCGGTCTATAACAGAGTCCATGGGGGTAATGTCTGGTAGTATTGTGGTGATTCATTTTCTTGCATATGCGTTGAGGTCATTGGGTAGAACGTTTTCTGGGATGCCCCTTAGTTTAATGTTATTTCTACGGGATCTATCTTCGAGATCCGCCATCTTGGCTTTCAGCCATTGTTGTTCATCGCGTGTGTTTTCAATTGCATCTACTAGGTCATTGACCGTTTCGGTCATTGCTCCCAGTTGTTGTTCTGTACGTTGCACTCTTTTAGAGATAGCATGAATTCCTACGTTGAATTTGTTGAAAAGTGCCAAGATATCGTTATGCATAGCTGATTGTAGTGAAACTAACATGTCTTTCATGGTAGTATCTAGTACCGGTTTGCCAGAAGTAGGGAAATCTGCGATCGGGGAAAGGTGGTTGTTTTGGTCTTTGTCTGCCTCAGTACCCTGCTCCTCTGAGTCTAGACATTGTCTAGACTTCACTGGGCTGTTACTTGTGGAGGATGTTGGTGAGGAGAGGGGGTCTTAGGTAGGATCTTGATAAACAGTTGGGCCCATATCCTCAGCGTCTGGAAGGTCAGTGTATGAACCTTTTCTGTGCACTGAATCATACTGGTCTGTTGGGGGTCTGCCTTTCTGGGGTTGGGAAAAAAATTCTGTAAGTTTCTTTGGAGGCCTATATTCTTTTCTTTTGCGTGTAGTCGTGGCCATTGTATGGGTTATTTATTCTTCCACTTGCTGTTTTCTCTTTATTATTTTTCCTCCCCTTCTTTGTTCAATGTTGAGGCTATGAAGTGTTTATATGAGAGATAGGGGTAGACGTTGATTAAAAAGACTCTCCAAGCAGGTGTGCAGTGTGGGGGTTAAGTGTTCATCCTTCTGCTCATTGGTCAAATAGGTAGATAGGCCCGGGTGTATCTAAGGGGGTAAGAAATATTCAGTTTCTTGGGATAGAGATGACCGGAGACCTTCTATTGTAACAAGGTGTGTTGGAGGAAATGTTCTTTGTTATGTGGCCTTTAGGTAATATGTTTTCTTTGTGTCAGATCTTCAGCCTAGGGGGCCGGGTGTACCAAGATGGCGGATGCGCATGCTATTTGTAAGGCGCGTACAGGCCTCGGCCTCGCGTAGTGTAGGGTACCGCCCGGGTTCACCGGATCGTCTGGGGGGTAGTTGATGTTTTCGGGTGTCCCCGGGGTCTGGTGGTAGTGCCCCCTACTCGGGTGGATGATGGTCCCCGAGCGGGTGTGCGTTCAGGCCGAAGGTGCAGGCCGCGAGGCCTCAGTCCGTGGCACAGTTGATCTGAAAGCTGGGCCTTGGGCAGAATTTCACTGCTCCAAAATGGGTTGGTGGTGGTGTAGGATGACCAGGGAGCAGGAGGGTGTGGAGGATGCCTCTTACCGATCCTCGGAAGGGGCAGATGCAGGAGGATTCTCCACTCTGGGTTCGGAGCTCCGAGAAAAGACGTCCGCTCTCCGTCGCGTCAGACCACGCCCCCATACTATGAATTCTTTAAATGCATGCAATGGTATGTACATATTCAATAATATTATGATGTGGAATTGGAATAATCACACACTAGTTAACGTGCCGGCAGTTAGTTTGTAGAGAATTTACAGAATCCACAATTAGTAAATGTATTTTCTATGGCTGGTTGTGGTCAAATCTATAGTGTAGTGGTTCCTTCTAATACCTTCAAAGCTTACAGCTACAGGTTCAGATCCTACCAGTGTCATCGCTAGACCTTGCATTGTACTTGGCATTATATTCTGAAAATATGTGAAGGCATATTCGCCAATGCCCATCAGTTTGAATGCTTCCATACTATATTTTGCAATGGCATATTCAATAATATTATAGTGTAGAATTGGAACAATCACACACTAGTTAACGTGCCGGCAGTTAGTTTGTAGAGAATTAACAGAATCCAAGATTAGTAAATGTATTTTCTATGGCTGGTTGTGTTCATGTCAATAGTGTAGTGGTTCCTTCTGATACCTTTAAAGCTTACAGCTCAATTTCGGATCCTGCCGGTGTTAATATTGGCCAGTGGTTTCCATTTTGCTGCGGCAGTTCCCATACCCTTTTTCAAGCATATCATGTTCATACAAGCCTTCAATGGATTCTGCAGGTTCAAGCCCAATTGACATCAGCTATTCCCACATATACCAATTAAGAAGGCATATTCACTGCAATAAAACGATTTTGCGTTCGCATGATCACCCAGTTCATATGCTAATTGCCTTGAATGGACGTTATTTTTAAGGCGTCGCGCGATCGCATATTCGCGATATAGTGAATTAGCCCCAATGTTTTTGTTTTTAGTTAGTGATTTTAAAGTAACTAAGAAAGAGAGTTGGCATTGCAATGAGGCAACAAGCTACAATAGAATGGATACCTTCATGTTATTTCAGGGAAAGCTTTCCTTTAATCCTGCAATATCCTAAATAGTTAGGTATGAATAGCCTGTGCAGAAAACAGAAGGCCAACGTGTTTGTTTTTGGTTAGTGATTTTAAAGTAATTAAGAAAGAAATCTGGCATTGCAACTAGCTATGGCAGAATGGAAGCATTCAGGAAAAGTTTCCATTTAATTCTGCAATCTCCTAAATAGTTCAAGTAGAGCATCAGCAGCATATGTACTTATAGCCAAATGTAAAATCCACCCCCATATTTTGCACTCTAAGCTTGCACATGGGTTCTTTCCACTATCTAGCTGTCCACTTTCCTAGCTACTAGATTGTAAGTGCATGTTTATGAGGAAATGATAAGATGGAGACTTTGGTAATAACTTACAAACATGTGCTACTGTGTGTTAATCTTAAACCTTAACTGTGATATTAATAATTCCATATGCTCAAAACACTGATACATTTAAAGATATCAGTAAACTAGCAAGATGAGTATTATTTTTGAAAAAGGCATAGTACAAATATGACTAACTCAGTAAGATTTGCAGTATCGAACAAATCATCCTAATTAACACCTAAATCATTTTTTAAAGATAACATGGGAATAAAAACCATTCTATCTCTTTTGAATTACAAAGCAATGCTCATAAAATTACAATAACGGGGCGAGCAAAGAGAAAGGAATGTTAAAATTAATCTTTTGTGAAATTGGAATCCTGTAGACAGTGATTAGAACGTTTAAAATAATGACAATAAACTTCCACCAAAAGAAAAAGAGTATAACATCAGCCTCACAAGCTTACTATTCAGTATATATAGACCCACACTGCTGAGCTTGTTAGTTTGTATAGGCAGCTCTGATTTTAACTTGATTCTCTTTTGACCTTCACTCATAGAAATGACAGTGTCAGCGGCTGAAGGAATCCAGGAGATTTCCTACTTATCAAGAGTCAACTAATAATGGTTACTTTGTTACTTTTGCAGCTATTGTTTATTTTTAAAAGAAGAACATTTCTGATCTCTTATACCAAGAGTAAGTACAATTATTAATATGTTTAGCTGCTAAAGTACTATAGATTTGTGACCGAAAAACAACTAACAGAACCATATGATTAGCATACTTTAAAAGAAAAAAAGATAATATTATATAACACTACTTATGTACAGTAATCCATAAATATTGCTCAAATGGAAATGTTACTGTAAAATACATGTATTATCAGAAGCTTGTTTGAGTTTTGGAGAGGGTAATGGAAGCTTAAAACCCCTGTTAGTTTAACCAACATCATTGGTTCGATTTCCCTTCGCTTTCTATTCCAGAGTTACATCAGGAAGTGAAAGCAAATCTGTTGTAGTGAGTAGAATTTCCCTCTTAGACAATTTATACTCAGAATATGTTTGTTTAGATTATAACTCTGCACCCAGGGCATCAATAGGACTATTAAAGCATAATGGGTTTGACATGCATTTTCCAATGCAATAATCTGCATACAGTGAGGGGAAAAAAGTATTTGACCCCCTGCTGATTTTGCATGTTTGCCCACTGACAAAGAAATGATCAGTCTATAATTTTAATAGTAGGTTTATTTTAACAGTGAGAGACAGAATAACAAGAAAAATATTTAGAAAAACACATTTCAAAAAAGTCATAAATTGATTTTCATTTTAATGAGTGAAATAAGTATTTGACCCCTTCGCAAAACATGACTTAGCACTTGGTGGCAATCACAGAGGTCAGATGTTTCTTGTAGTTGGCCACAAGGTTTGCACACAATTCAGAAGGGATTTTTTCCCATTCTTCTATGCAGATCCTCTCCAAGTTATTAACCTCCCTGGCAGTATGACTGAGTCTGGAATTTATTGCTGAAAACGGTAATGGTTTTCTGCATGGAGATATGGCGTTATGTACTATAGGCCTGCAATGGTTAGTATCCCTGGCGGTATGATTATGTCTGATTTTTGGTGCTGAAAGTGGTACAATTATTTTGCATTTATTCAATAATGTAATCAAACCAAAAACGCAGAAATTTGCTCAGTTGCAGAATTGTCGCTGTCGTCACTTTCAGTTTCTGATGATAAATTTCCCCAAAAATCAGTATCACTCAATTCTGCAAATGATTCTTATTTACTATCGGTGTTTTCTAGCTGATCAAAAACCACTTTTGACGCAAAGGGACAATTTTTGGTTGCTATGGACATTCTCATGTTTCCAGGCAGAAAGAATGACCTTGATATATATAAAAGTGCATGCAGGGCTCTGGGCAAACCACTAGGGGATGTGAAATGTTTCATACAGTAATGTAATCTATAAGATTACAGTGTACTGTATGTACTGTGTGTGTTTCACTTTTTGAATTTCCCGCCGGTCTCCGCCCCGTGCAACACGACGCTCGCAGGGAACGGAGCCCGGCACACAGAGGCATCGGAGCGGCGGACACAGCCTGCAGACACGCTGACACCGCGGGAGGACATCACTGGATCCAGGGGACAAGGTGAGTAGGGCTGCCTGGATCCAGTGATGCAAGCCCGAATGTGGCTCGGGGTTACCGCTCTTGGTACTGAAAATCCACCCCGAGCCACACTCAGGAATACCACTAGGAAGGTTAAGGGTTCAAGGCTGACATTTGGTAACGCGAACCTTCAGCTCCCGCCACATATTTTCTATGGGATTAAGGTCTGGAGACTGGCTAGGCCGCTCCAGGACCTTAATGTGCTTCTTCTTGAGCAAATCCTTTGTTGCCTACTCCGTGTGTTTTGGATCATTGTCATGCTGAAATACCCATCCTCAACCCACTTTTAATGCCCTGGCTGAGGGAAGGAGGTTCTCACTCAAGATTTGATGGTGCATGGGCCTGCCCATAGTCCCTTTGATGCAGTGAAGTTGTCCTGTCCCCTTAGTGGAAAAACAACCCCAAAGCATAATGTTTCCCCTCCATGTTTGACATTGGGGATGGTGTTCTTGGGGTCATAGGCAGCATTCCTCCTCCTCCAAACACGGCGAGTTGAGTTAATGCCAAAGAGCTCGATTTTGGTCTCATCTGACCACAACGCTTTTACCCAGTTCTCTGCTGAATCATTCAGATGTTCATTAGCAAACTTCAGACAGGCCTGTACATGTGCTTTCTTGAGCAGGGGAACCTTGCGGGCACTAGAGGATTTCAGTCCTTCACGTCGTAGTGTGTTACCAATAGATTTCTTGGTGACTATGGTCCCAGCTGCCTTGAGATCATTGACAAGATGCTCCCATGTAGTTCTAGGCTGATTCCTCACTGCTCTCATGATCATTAAAACTCCACTAGGCGAGATCTTGCATGGAGCCTCAGTGCAAGGGAGATTGACAGTTATTTTGTGTTTTTTTCCATTTGCAAACAATCGCATCAACTGTTGTCACCCTCTCACCAAGCTGCTTGGCGATGGTCTTGTAGCCCATTCCAGCCTTGTGTAGGTTTACAATCTTGTCTCTGACATCCATGGACAGATCTTTGGACTTGGCCATGGTGGAGAGATTGGAATCTGATTGATTGATTGCTTCTGTGGACAGGTGTCTTTTATAAAGGTAACACGCTGAGATTAGGAGCACTCCCTTTAAGAGAATGCTTCTAATCTCAGCTTGTTACCTGTATAGAAGACACCTGGGAGCCAGAAATCTTGCTGATTGATAGGGGATCAAATACTTATTTCACTCATTAAAATAAAAATCAATTTATAACTTTTTTGTAATGCATTTTTCTGGATTTTTTGTTGTTATTCTGTTTCTCACTGTTGAAATAAACCTACCATTAAATTAATAGACTGGTTATTTCTTTGTCAGCGGGCAAACTTACAAAATCAGCAGGGGATCAAATATTTATTTCCCTTGCTGTATATATCCTATAATCGACAGGCTCTTGGTAAAGTGCTGGATAGACATGTCTGATTCGTTTCTGTCTGAATATAAATTTGGACAAATTTTTGGTTATTCTGAGATTCTGATGTATCCAAATGAAATAGTAACAAATTTCATTGAAATTTGTTTAATTTCATTACGTACAGTATCTCACAAAAGTGAGTGCACTCCTCACATTTTTGTAAATATTTTATTATATCTTTTCATGTGGCAATACTGAAGAAATTACACTTTGCTACAATGTAAAGTAGTGAGTGTACAGCTTGTATAACTGTGTAAATATGCTATCCCCTCAAAATAACTCAACACACAGCCATTGATTTACAAACAAAAGTGCTGTGCTACTATCAACCATAAATGCTAATAAAAATATGTACAAAAGAAAAAGAAAAGTTCATTGGTCATAAAGTGCAGCGTGACAATATACAACAATCCATATTTAAAATATCACACACTGTGAATAGCATGATAAATATAGTGCAAATGTTAAATGTTGCAAAAAATATAATATTGCAAAAAAGTATAAAAAAATAAAAAAAATAAAAAACAAAATCCCATTAAGTTATATCTTCTGACCCTCTGTGCAAACAATTTTTCAAACCAAAGTGCATGTGTTGAAAAATCCACCATTGGTCTCTTATACTGCTCACCTTATCCCATATAATAAGCAGCATTCATCCCCACCATGGGATATTAAATCACCGGCAAGATTCCACACTAACGATCTTCTCCTTTCCAGCGGGGAACTCACCCTTTGGATAGGGGAGCTGAATTCTCTCAGATGTATATATATATATATATATATATATATATAAAGAGAGGGTATATCTAGTGCTCTTTGTTTAAAAGGTAATTTATTTTCCAAAGAGATCAAACACACTTACAAGGAAGGCACATCAAAGCCGTGCGAGCAGGCAAAGCCTCATACACTGATCATTCAAATGGCTGCAACCGTGGCGTCCAGACACAAGCTCCAACCCCCTAGATACGTATTGTCAGGGTGTGACTTCATCAGTAGGGGTCACATGCTGACGATATATATACATCTGAGAGGATTCAGCTCCCTTATCCAAAGGGTGAGTTCCCTGCTGGAAAGGAGTCGATCGTTAGTGTGGAATCTTGCCGGTCGTTTTATTTCCCATGGTGGGGAGGAATGCTGTTTATTATCTGGGATAAGCTGAGCAGTATAAGAGACCGGTGGTGGATTTTTCAGCACATGCACTTTGGTTTGAAAAATTGTTTGCACAGAGGATCACACAATATCACTTACTGGGACTTTGTTTTATATTTATTTTTTTTTATACTTTTTTTCAATATTATACTTTTTTGCAACATTTAACATTTGCACTATATTTATCATGCTAATCACAGTGTGGGATATTTTAAATATTGATTGTTGAATATTGGCACTTCACACTTTATGACCAATGAACTCTTCTTTTGTACATATTTATTAGGATTTATGGTTAATAGTATCGCAGCACTTTTGTTTGTAAATATCATTTTAAAGTTGAGTGAATAACTTTTAGTGTCAATGGCTGCTTTTTTCTTGCATTGAGCAAATTTACACTGTTATACAAGCTGTACACTCACTACTTTACATTGTAACAGTGTCAATTCTTCAGTGTTGTCACATGAAAATATATAATAAAATATTTACAAAAATGTGAGGGGTGTACTCACTTTTTGTGAGATACTGTATATTCATTTACTAACGAATTCCAATTTGTTGGAATAATATGAATTTGGAGCGGTTGGGCTTCCCACTGACAGATGAATGCAAACAAAAGAATGCCAGACATCAAAAATGCAGAAAAAAACAGTGTGGGGTCCCCCCCAATCCATACCAGCCCTTTGGGTCTTGTATGGATTGGAAGGAACACCCCACTCGAAAATTAAAAAAAAAATTGTGTGGTTCCCCCAATATCTATACCAGACCTTTATCTGAGCATGCAGCCCGGCAGGCCAAGAAATGTGAATAAGCAAGCACCCCCCCCTCCTGGACCATAATAGGCCACATGCCCTCAACATGAGGGGGTGCTTTGTTGAGGGCCTGGTATGGATTGGGAGGAGACCCCATGCTGTTTTTTTCTGCATTTTTCATTGCCCACATTCTTTTGTTTACAGCTGTCAGTGGGGAAGCCCGCTCCTTATCAACCAGCTATTCTTCACACAGAATTCAAATTGGTCGATAATTTTTTGACCGATCCAAATTTGAATCATTCTGAAATGAATCAATGAAACAAAATTAGTAACATAGCAAATCTATGTGAACAGAACGAAAAAAAAAATGTTCTGCACATGTCTAATGCTTGATGAGAAAAAAGCCTTCTAGGAAGGAGAATGAATGAGAAATTCTCACTTAAAGTGGAAGTAAAAGCAAAACCTTACTAACTCTAAACCTACTCCCTCCCCCATTCTAAGCCTAATCTAAATAACACCGTAAAGAAAAGATTACTAAACGTATCTCCTTTGTGCAAGAGAATACCAACAATGGCTGAGAAATGACTGGGAAGTGATGTCACCCATAGACTTACTATGGGGCTTTTATTGTCCGCTCTCTCTCCTAGACACTGATGCTGCTGGGGGAGGTTTGACACGGGGGGGGGGATGTCTGGGCAGCTGGAGGAATCTGTGCCACACAAGGTGATTAGGGTGTACTAAGGCACATCCTGTGTGCACACCTATGCTTGCAAAAGAAAAATTATTTTACTTGGCGTGAAAGGATTACACTGATGTTGGACTATAGTATGATGTACACTAATGATTATCCCAGATTTCTGCTCTTTGTGGCTTGATAAGTTGATGGCTGTAAAGATGGTGATTCTTACTATACTCATTATTTAGAGCCCTTCTAGCAAGAGTAACAAAAGCAAATTTATTGAGCTTTCAAAAATAACTTAGTAGATTTACATGGTTTTCAAAACTAACCAGGACCAAAATCAAGCAAGCAGGATGGCAGATTCAAAGTTGCTTCAACAACCACAGGGAAATATAGCCAAAATACACTATGGCAATAAGGTATAGCAGACCCACACCTGTGAAGGTTACAAATCTCCCACTTCTGCAGAATGGAGGAAGTTGCAGCCAGATCTAAAAAAAAGGGGTGTAACCTTTGCTGAGACACTTTCCCCCTACTTGACGAAATTCTTTAACTCCGTTACACGGGGCACCCTTCTGGACCCTCAGCTCAACTCAGCCTTCTTCACGGTTATACCGAAGCCATACAAGAACCCTGAGGAAGTTAGCAACCACAGACCGATATCACTAATTAACCACTTGCCGACTGTCAACCGCAGGTTGACAGCGACAAAGTGGCTCGATATCGCAAACCGCCGTCATACGACGGCGGCTGCGAGATCACGCATTGTGAGCGCGCGCGCGCCCACCGCCGGAGGCGCGCCCGCATGCTCACTGTGTTCGGGGGAGGCCAGGGAGTGGGTGCGGTGGACTCGATCACCGCCGGCTACCAGTGATGCCTCCCCACACTGTAAAAACGGAGGTCCGTGTAAGTAAACACGGACCTCCGTTCTGTGAGAGGGGGAAGGGCTGTGATCACAGCCTTCCTCTATATGGAAGCTGTGATCACTTCCCTTCCCCTGCTAGGACAGCCCATATACAGTTAGAACACGCCCAGGGAACATAGTTAACCCTTAGAGTGCCCCCTGCAGGTTAACCCCTTCACTGCCAATGGCATTTACACAGTAATCAGTGCATTTTTATAGCACTGATCGCTGTATAAATGCCAATGGTCCCAAAAAAGTGTCAAAATGGTCCGACATGTCCGCCCCAATATCTCAGTACCGCTAAAAATCACAGATCGCAGCCATTACTAGTAAAAAAATAAAATAAAAACCCCAGAAATGAATTCTCATCATCCGTAAACGCGGCCACTTTTGCACAAACCAATCAATAAACGCCATTTATTATAAATAGGAGTATGACAGGAGGGGGGAATACCCCAGATGATGGCTTTTGAGCCGAAACGCGTTGGGTTCCCAGACTCCTTCTGTCATATTGGTTTTATTACAAGAGCTCTTTTTATTTATCCACATTGTGAGTATTATTAATTCCTTTGTTTGAAATAAAATTTATAAGCGGTATTACACTATTGTGGTTTTTCCCTCTTATATCATTCATGGTGAGTGCTGGATCAACCTGGGAAGTGTCGCCTGGAGGATTTGGAGTCACCTACTTGGACAGGAATCCCCCTTCTTTCTCCCCCCCCCCCCTTTCTGCCTTCACGGCCAAGTGGACGTCTGTGCATCTACACCTGAGTTGAATTTGACATCTGCGCAATATCTACCAGATTCTGGTAAGCTTACATCTATTACCTGTTAAGTGGATTTTTGCGGGACATCTTGTTGGTTCAAGAACATTTGTATCGGTACTTATTTGGACTATGCAAGAAAAGTGTGGTACATTTGGATGAATGCGCTCTTTGAACTAGCCTGCTTCACATTTTTAAACCATTTATTTCTCCCTGGGAGTCTAATCACTGGAACTGCCTTTTATTTCTGGGACTATGCACACACTCGTTTTCTCCTTGGGAGTTCACTCCTTAGATTTACATTTTACATATTCTCCTCTCTTTTGGAGCTGCATTTGTGTTGAAAACAATCAATAAACGGCAATTGCGATTTTTTTTATCACAAATATGAGGAAGAATATAAATCGGCCAAAACCGATGAAAAAATGTTTTTTTGGATTTGTATTGTAGCCAAAAGTAAGAAATTTGGGTTTTTTTGCAAAATTGTCGCTCTTCTTTTGTTTATAGCGGTGATCAGAAATGATGCAGCAATGATCAAATACCACCAAAAGAAAGCTCTATTTGTGGGAAAAAAAGGAGGCAAATTTAGTTTGGGTACAACGTCGCAAGACCACGCAATTGTCAGTTAAAGCGACGCAGTGCCGAATCGCAAAAAGTGCTCTGGTCCTAAAGTGTGAAATCCTTCTGGGGCTGAAGTGGTTAACAATGATATCAAAATTCTGACAAATATCCTGGCCAATAGGTTAGCATCATTTATTAACACCTAAATACACAAAGATCAGATAGGCTTCATCCCCGGGCGGCAGGGGCTGGATCAGGTACGCAGAGCCATCAACCTGATCTCCATTCTACAATCCAATTGGGAGGGAGGCCCAAAACAAAGAAGCATGGTCTTATCGTTAGACCTACAAAAAGCCTTTGATTCTGTATCTTGGGCATACCTGATCACACTTTTAGAGAAATGGTATTTGGTCAGCGCTTCCTGGGCATCATTAGAGCCCTCTATTCTTCCCCCACGGCCCGAATAAGGCTTCAAGAATTCTATTCAAAACCGATAGATATAGCTAAGGGGACAAGACATTTTCGCAATAGCCATTGAAACCTTGGCGATCGTGATTCGCCTAAAACCCAGACATCCAAGGAGTGACCTGCGGAGCCTGGAACCATAAATGTTTTTCTTGTTCATTACTTCACCCCACACTTCTCTTCCCAACTTGTGCCACACACTAGACTTATTCGCAGACTCCTCAGGGCTTAAAGTGAATTACTCTAAATCCCATGCAATGAACATTTCCCTCTCTCCCAAAATAGTTTCCTCCCTACAACAGTCATTCCCCTTCCAATGGAGCCTGTCTTCCATTAAATACCTGAAACTTGCTGTGGCCAAGCCATGGAACAAAGGGGCGGCATTTCGGTAGTTTACACTTCTCTCACCCAGCCTGGGATGAAAACCTCCTATATGAACCATTGGGAGGAGGACTTTCAGATTTCTTGGGACATGGAGATGTGGCATGATGCCCTATCTAATTATTTCCGAGGCATCTTAAATACTACTCTCATGGAGGCCAGTGTCAAAGTTATCACCAGGTGGTATCTCACCCCGACCAAACTAGCCTCAATTTATCCCTCAGCAGACCCAAGGTGTTTCAGAGGATGCTCCCTTCTGGGAACTATGCCTCACATATGGTGGGAATGTCCAAGGATTCGCCCATTTTGGAGGAAAATTTTCAACATCATTGATAGGGTAACCAATAACCAGGTCCCCAGGTCCCCAGAGATAGCTCTTCTCAATGCCCACATACTAAACCTGTCTAAAACCAACAGGAAATTAGTACATTTCATACTGCTCGGGGCCAAGCTTACCATAGCAAAGTCTTGGAAAAAAAACAAAGATACCCCTAGCAGCAGCCATACGAAAAATCTCCTGGATCATGTTCCAGGAGAAGCTGTCCGACATCCTCTCGGTCACAACAAGGAGATTTGAGACTATCTGGGAACCCTGGGCCGCATACACGGGAATCTCTTTTATTCCCGACCATCGGTTCCGAATGATCCGAACTGACTCTAGGTGCTCTCTAGCTTTCCTTTTTCTCCCCTCTTTTCTCTCCCCCTCTCTCTCCCTCCCTCTCCCTCCCCTGTTGGGTACTACACCTTTGTCCTGATTAGACCTAGTTGTGTTATCATTTTTCCAATACTAGCAGGAATGTAACATGTTTTTCTCAGGGCTCCGAATCCCAAGCTGCTTTATCATGTGTCTGCAGAAATAGGAGATGGGTGGTTTCCCTGGTCTTCCTCGGTGGAGTAAGGCTCCCCCATCCTGGCACAGCTTGATCCCTTTTGGGGGTGCTGGGATGCTGGGGGTGGAGTCTACCGCCGTGGCTCTCCCGATTTGACACCCGTCTCATTCTCCCTTATCCTGAGTATTGTCATGCAGCTGAGACGCAAGCCTGAGATCCCAGCTCTATTCACATTTAACTCTTTCTGTACAAGATGTTGCCTCTTGTGGGCTTGTTCTTTATTGTATTGTACCCTACTTTCCATGTCTAAAACTCTAATAAAAATCTTTGAAAGAAAAAAAAAGGGGTGTATATATATATATATATATATATATATATATATATATATAGATAAACATAAGTTGCTATATTTGGCAAAACATGGGGAATGGGAGTTTCCTGTGTGTCATAAAAGGAAGGATAAAGATATAGAGTACTGACCTGGGATATATGTAACAGTTGTAAGGGGTAAAGGGATCGATCGGTCCTGCTCCCAAATCCCGAGTCCCTGGCGCATCGAGCATGCACTGAGACTTTCAGGACGAATCCTATTTATGGACCGAAAATGGCCACCAGAAGGAAGCTAAATGGATAGTCACCTTGCAAGCAACGGCCTCAATGAATACATACGTTACAAACCTTTTTTGTGAATGGAATGACTCCATGGTTTTTGGTCTTTAATATTGTATACAGATCTCATTTATGCTGCCTGGATACATTGGAGCCATTCTTATTCGGTGACCCATCTACATGTCTCCACTATCATGGAGTTCACACATTCATGCACCCCCTCTTTTCCTTTTTCCCTTTTTTTAATTTCATTTTATTTTTTTATTATTTTATCTATTTCAGTCCATATTTATTTATATCCATTTTTACTTTATTTCATCTTACATAATCCAGTTTAATTCAATTTGATTTGATTTATTCAATTTCATTATCAGATTCACAATTGGTTCAATTTAATTTGATTTGATTTATTAAATCCAATTATCTATCTATTTGATATGCTTGATTCAGCCTAAGGGTATGAGAGACATATTTCAGAACCATTATATATGTGTTTTTTTCCCTTTGTTAACAAGTGTTGTCATTTCCCTGTCTTGGGCTGCTTGGTGTGATTGTTACCCCAGTGACTCTTGGAACATGTCTCTTGGTGGGGCGGGGCCGACGTCACCCCAGTACCTGATCCTGATAGGAGTATCAAACAGGTTTACATGTGACGTCTGCATGGCATATACGTCACGCGGCGCCGTACGTCGGTCCCATGGTGACCGAGCAGGGGTTTCTTTGTGCATACCCCACCATCTCCGGATGTGCCTAGCTTCCTGTGGGCGTGATGCATCCCTGGAGACATACCGACCCCAAGCAACGTTCTTGCCTTTGGCGTGGCGGGCGTGGGGAGGAGTCCTTCCTTCTGGCAGCCATTTTCGGTCCATAAATAGGATTTGTTCTACAAGTCCCTGTTCATGCACCAGGGACACAGGCTTTGGGAGCAGAACTGGTTGATCCCTTTACCCCTTACAACTGTTACATATATCCCAGGTCAGTACTCTATATCTTTATACTTCCTTTTATGACGCATGGGAAACTCCTGTTCTCCATGTTTTGCCAAATATAGCAACTTATGTTTATTTATACATACCTACCTACAGTATATATATATATATATATATATACAACCCTTTTTTGATCTGGCTGCAACTTCCTCCATTCTCCAGCTATACCTTATTGCCATTTTGGCCATATTTCCCTGCGGTTGTTATAGCAATTTTGAATCTGCTATCCTGCTTGCTTAATTTTGGGCCCACATCTTCATACTGGCCATTGTAAATAATTCATTGCTTTTTTATTTATTTGTTCACCTTAGCGGTATCTATATGGGTGACACCCATGAATTTACTTAATAGAACTAAATTTAGTATTATAATCCCACTAACCCGAATGCAAAATAATCACATATATATTGACATATTATATTGTCAATTATTCGATCCATTATATGTTTTTTTGATAATTACTTAATATAATATATCGCTTGGATTTATACTAGTATACTCATATTGGTATAAGGTTTCCTTAATTTAAAACTATTTCATTTGAGTAAAACTAATATAAAATATAAATATAAACAAATATAACAGATATGAAATAAAATAGAACCACATATATAATAATATAAATACAATTTATTTAATAACCTATGTATCTATTTAATGATCAATATTGCTCATGTCTGTTTATTGTTTACTATTGTTTATTTTAGGGTAGGTCGACCATTGGAAGATTCTCCTCAAATAGGGCTATCAAGCATTTTTCAGAGCCTACCTTGGCTCTTTTCTTTTTTCTTTATCTTTTTCCCTTTACCCTGGCATTTTTGTGCTGCTTCCTGAAGGGGGCGCTGCGGCTGGTCTCTGAATACCCTTCATGCCAACGGTATGTAAGCATATATATGAATTTATGTATGATTTTTGTGATGATTCTTTGATGTGATTTTGAGCCTTTCTGTGTATTCATGTGGTTTTCATTTTTTTTTTTTTTTTTTTTTTTTTTTTACAAATTTTATGATGTTTTTTGTACTGAAAATATTTTAAAATAGATACAGTGATTTGTACTAATCAATGATAATAATACTTCAATTTATCTATTAGACATATGCTACACTATGTATGTGGATACAATAGTAATTTCAATATACTTTTCTAGTAGCATTTGGATCGCCTGATGAAGCTATAGGCGAAACACGTAGCGATCCTTTGGTTGTCGCCATTTACCCATCCTCCAGTTGGGCTCTTCACACCCGAGGACTCTCTGGGAATCCCTTCTTTTGGACACTATCTATGGCTCTTCACATGATGGTCGATGTCTAACACCTCCATGCTTTCTAATTTGGAACAGAGTCTATGTGACCCCAATGTTTTCTATCCCCCTTTTTTTCCCCTGTTTTTCCATCATTTTAATTTATACAAATAAATATGCTTTTAAACCTATGTAATCTGTGACCATCTTTTCTATTTGGAAATTTAGTGGCAACCTTAAAAGTTCATCTTTTTCTCCCTTTTTTCTTTCCATTTTTGCTCTTTAATACAATTGGATGTGGTGCCACGCCTTGCTATATATGTTTCATTTGCTTCTATTCTAATAGGGATAAAAATGGTCTAGCTTAGTGATCAGAGGGAGAAAAATGCTCCAAAGTTAGTTTTACTGTAAGAAAGTGGATTTTTAGACTGAACAACTCCATCTTAAAAAGGCAAACTCCTGAGTGCCCAGGGGTGGGCGCATACAGTGTCAGCTTCCTCCCCTCTCCCTCTCCCTCTTAGTGAGTTTTTCTCCTCTTTCATTTTATCATTAATGCTTTGGTCACCTTCCAGACACAAGAAGAGAGCAATGAAGCCCCAGCCATTTGCAGCATTGAGTCACATTGCTGGTCAGTAGGGTGGAGCCATAGCCATAGCAAGAGGGTGGCCAATTAGCTTGGCAGAGGGCAAAGGGTATTTGAATGAAAGTGATACTATAGTCTCATTTTTTTTCTATAAAAAATAACAAACATCTTATACTCACCTGCTCTGTGCAGTGGTTTTCCACAGAGCAGCTCAGATCTTCCTCTTCCCGGGTCCCTCGCTGGTGTTCCTGGCCCCTCCCTTCTGTTAAGTGCCCCCACAGAAAGCAGCTTGCTATGGGGGGCACCCGAGCCAAGCTGCTGCTCCGTGTGTCCATTTAGACACAAAGCCCTGGCCTGCCCCCCCTCTCCTCATTGGCTCACTGACTTTGATTGACAGCATTGGGAGCCAATGGCACTGTGCTGCTGCCAATCAAGAGGGAGAATCCCGGATAGCCGAGTCTCTCCTGCAACATCACTGGATAGAGATGGGCTCAGGTAAGTATTAGGGGGGCTGAGGGGGGCTGCTGTACACAGAAGGCTTTTTATCTTAATGCATAGAATGCATTAAGATATAAAACCTTCTTACTTTACAACCACTTTAATGAGCCATGGGCACAATATAAGCAGGTAGGGCTGCTGGGCAAAGGGAATGATAGCTGTGCTGGACTGGTACAAGCAGTGAAACCTGGTCATGTTTAACAGTGATGGGCTGAACACTCCCCAGTTCAATTCGCACTAGAACTCCTGAACAGGAAAAAGTTCAGACCCGAGCTGCAAACTCTATAAAAGCCTATGGGACCCGAACACAAAAAAATTGAATCCCCACTTTGAAAGCTTAGCTTATGCAAGTTATTGACCAGATAAAGGGTAGGGGCTTGGGTATTGCCCTGGGGGACATGTATCAATGCAATCAATTTTTTTTTAATAATGTTTTCCTGGTGCATCATGGCAGCATACACATGCGTTGTGGCTCTGCCCCCACACCATGATAGGACCGGTTAACTATCAATCAAAGACAGACCCGGCTCACAGCATTCTCCTTTTTTTCCTCACCTGATCAGGACTGGAGTCGCGAGGTATCCCTTACCGTTTGTTGCCCCAGCCAAGTTCAGCCTCTCTTGGGTAGAAGTCCTTCCTGTACAGTCTCTAAATGAGCCATATGGTTGGAGTCCCATTCTGGTGGTCTGGGGGCATATTTCAGCCTCTCCTGGGTGGATCTCCCTCCTGTACAGTCTCTAAATGAGATATATGGTTGGAGCCCCATTCTGGTGGTCTGGGGGCATATTTCAGCCTCTCCTGGGTGGATGTCCTTCCTGTACAGTCTCTAAATGAACTATATGGTTGGAGCCCCATTCTGGTGTTGCAGGCCTCTCAAAGAAAGCTTTAAACAAGCTTTGACATAAGTGACATTGTTGCCCTTTGCTTTCCATATGCTTTTTACTTTTTTTCTCTGTTTTGTGGGTGTTTGCCATTTCTAAGATGGCTGCAGCAGTGCAAGTACACTCTGAGTATAAGAGGCAGGAAGTGATACGGCCTCTGTGACCAGTTTCCTGGCTAGAGCTTTTCCAAGATGGCGATCTGAGCATGCTCAGGCACTGATATCACTAATGGCAAAATGTGACAGTTTTAGTTTTGTGACAGGCATTTTTGGGCAACACATGGCGGATGCTTATGTGTTCATTGTTTGCAGGTATGTTTTCCCTCTGTATGGCATCCACCTGGACTTTTCCTATTTCTTTCTCAGTGTTGCTCTGGGATCATTGTACTCTTTATGGCGTTCACCTGGGTTCTTCCTATCCCCTTCTCAATGCTTGCTCTGGAATCACTGTGTTATGCTGTTTTTTAACTTAAGTCTGCTACTTGCTCTGTTTCTATGGGGAACGCTGTCCAGTCAGACCACCCATTGCTTTTAAGGTATAGGGATTAGGTAAGTAGTGAAGATTGAGAAAAAGAGAGCTAATATCTATAGTCCTGTAAGGACCACAAGATGGAGGGAGCCTTCTAAAGGTCAAGGCAAGTCACCATCTAAGAACAGACACCCAGGCAACGTTGATTAAGGTCACCGTCTTACCCCCTCATTGTCATTTCTCCCTATTTACAAACATCACACGCTACCAGACCTAATAGGTGCTGCATTTGTGGTAGAAAGTCATTACCTGCCAAGCTAATATTTCAGATCTGTCTGGAACAAGCAGGATACAGCCCTGCAAGGACCTCAAGATGAAGGTAGCCTTCTAAAAGCCAGAATGGTCACCATTTAGGCACAGACATCCAGGCAACATTGACCAAGGTCATCATCTCACCTCTCATTATTATTGCTCCCTGTTTACAAACACCACAGGTTACCAGCTCTAAAGGTGGCTGCATTTGTGGTGGAGAGTCATTGTTTGATAAGCTAGTATGTCAAGTCCGCTTGGAGGAAGTGACAACTGACAAATAAGGGGATGTCTGGAAAGTAGCTGCCTTGATTAAAGCCAAGGAGTTGATACATGAAGCCTGTACTCCCCAGTTGGTGGTTGAATTGCCTAGCACTTCCAACCAGAGCCAGCAGGTGTTGTCCAAATTGGAAAGCTTGTCAGAGGAAGAAAGTGTTAAAGGGGCCACAAGCTTTGAAGATTGCCCAATATAGCCTTTTTGCAAGGCAATTGCCTGGGGTGAAGTGGAGGAAGCTCTCCACAAGGTCAGAAAGTATTCATTCCCTTCACTGAACAACTGGAGAAGTCAATCCAGGAAGAATGGAAGGCTCAAAGAAAAAGGCCCGTATAAACAGGTTGTCAAAACTGTATACTCTGAAAAAGCTAACGGTGAACCTGTTGCAGTCTCCTTCGATGAGGGATGCAACATTAATGTAGCTGGCAAGACATGTCAACTTGCTGTTATGTTCAAGGAGGCTCTAGTCTGAAAATTAGATCTAGATCTGAAGTGCTCCTACATACTGTAGCATCTGCAGGTGGCAGCAGACAAGAAATAACCAGCCCCTGTGCTGAGTGGTTCTAATGGGAATGGTTTCATAATTATCAACCAGCTACTGCACCTGCCAGACTCTGAGGAAAGTGGCAGGATCTGCATTCCTTTAGACAGGATTTTTCTATTGGGAGTATCTTACCAAAATTACTTTTTTTGTTGCAGTGGATGCCAAAAATCTGACTTTTATCTTGGTGCAGATTTCTGGGAATGTCAGTGAGTCAGTCACACAAACAGGAAATGATGATACAGGGGGGGGTTTCCGTACACATTCTGGGTACAGAACACTCCAGATAGTCATATTGCATTGCATTTTACAGAAAATGACAGCCCTGAAGATTGAAAAGGGGAGTAACTCTTTAAAGAAGCCCTTCTGGAAGAAGTGAAGAGACAAGGTGGTAACGGCTTTGTAAGAGCTGAAATTAGTTTTTTTTCTTTTTAGGTTTGTGTCAGTAGATGTCAATTGATGTTTTTCAAGAGTGGTGTTCCCCGCGGTCACAGCAAGGAGGGTATTGGCTGAAGCCATGGTTGGTGAATTGCCTCAAAAAAAAAATTAATAAATAAATAAAACTGGTGTAAGATACCAGACAACAGATCCAATCTATTTGGGAATAGACAGGATACATCCACCTCAATGGTGACCACTGTCAGGTCAGGGCGAATATCATATGACAAAAAACAGAAAGTTCCAGCATACAGACGACAACTCCCAAATAGTTACAAGGAGGCAAAATGCTACGGACCAGGAATAAGATTGGTGAAGGAACTGGAGAAGTACCCAATCTTAATTATTGAAGCCTTAAAAATCTAAGGCACCTGTCTTGGGAGAACCGCAAAAGTCTTTTTAAGGGTGCACTCATACAAGGGGGTGGCTGTGTGAAGCTTTGCGCGCACACACCTGGATTGAAAATATTCAGGATCAGTGGGCCATATCAGGTATATTGGCATGCCATTGGAGGAAGTTTAAGGGATGTCAACCTTTCTGGTACAATCATTTTTATTAAAAAAGTATAACATCATGACAAACGTTCACTCATGCAGGGGCGTAATTCAATAAGCATAACAATCATATAATATTGATAGGTGTGATGTCCACCTTTCAATCTCTTCCAGTCAGCCAGGCTACCAGAATTGATGGAAAATGTAATAAACTCTGGTCAAGTTTTGTATCCGGATTAAATAAATGAGCAATCTTAAAGGTTCCAGTTGCCTAGAGGAGATGAGGATTCGGTTCACCTCAGTTCCAGAAAAAAAAAACCCTCAACTAGCACAGGAAGTCGGAGCTGTGCAAGATAGAAAACCTCAAATCCATTATCTTCTTGATAAATCTGGGAGACTGGATGCTCTGTAGGTTTATCAGACACCTACTTGTCCCAATTCATCCTCAATTCCTCTGCCCGTTTCAGTGCATCCCCTTCGGTCTGTACATCTCCCCCAGGGCATTCACAAAGGTCTCGATGTCTACAATAGCGACAGGGAAAATTCAGTAGAACTTCCACAAGGGAATATCCATCCTCTGATAGAGAAAGTCAAAGGTGCTCTGGGAGTGAAATCTCTTGAGCAGAACAGTGACGGAGTATCCTTTGTTCTTCAGAACTGACCAATTGTTTTTGAATGGAACATTATCACATCAGACCCCAGCTAGAAAGGTTGGGGGACGCATTTCAAAGAGCAGGCTGCTCGAGGTCATGGGATGTTCAGCTTATGAGGCATAGTATTGAATGCTCTAGAACTGAAAGTAGTGTTCAAAGCCCTTCTGCCATTCACTCCTTTTTAGAAGAGGAGCAAGATTTATACTGTGCCTAGACAGCAGTGGAAGGGTAGAATTCTTAGGCTGCCAGTGGAACTTCCTGTATCAATAATTGCAAATATGCCATTTTGGCTTAGGAGGCTCTAGTGTCTCTCCTACACTTAAGCATTGAGTCACCACTGCCTCTACCAGTGATAACAGATTTGCTCTCTCATGGCCAGTTTTGCCATCCAGCTCCAAGAGACTACTTTTTGATGGCATGGAAGTTGAGAAGTGCAGGCTACCAAGTCAAGGGTGCTCAGTGCAGGTAGTGGCTACCTCGTGTTAAGCCAGAGAGGTCTTTGTGAATAAGACTTACCAAAGAATATGGGAAAATGATGCAGATCTCACACAGTAAAAGCCTTGAGTCCATTATCACCAAAACGAGCCAATGTTCTACAGTTCTTACAACTGGGGCAAAACAAGGGCCTAGGTTCAAATATGTTTAAAGTTCAAACTTCAGCCTTGTCTGCACTTACAGGGAGTCAATAACCCTTTAGTGATGCAATTCTCAGTAAGCTTGCATGAATTTATATACCTGCCAGGAAACCATTGTTACCTATGTGGCACTTGCTCATATTCCTCATATCTATCAAGGACTCACTTCTATCCTACAGAATTGGCTACACTCTGCAATCTGAAGATCATATTTCTGGTTGCTATGACCTCTGTGAAAAATGGTGTCAGAGCTGCAGGCTTTGTACTTAAGGAGCTTCCCCTAAATGTTCTACCCCGGACAGAATAGTTCTAAAACTCCAGATTGCCTTTATCCATGTGGTGTCTTTCTCTTTTGACTTTAATCAGGAAGTTAGTTTACCATCTTTCTTGGTTGAGTGAGAGAACCACATCCCCTAGATGTTGATCTAACCCCGGTGACCTGCTTGGCAGCTACCTTTTCATTCAGGAAAGCTGATATCTGTACTTGGTTCCAGTGTGGCTTAAGGCAGGGTCAATCAGAATCAACATGTACAGTTATATCCTAGATTAAGATAATTAAAAGAGCCTACTCTCCTCAAGGTCTTCCTGTTTCAGATGACTTAAGAGCATATTCAATTAGGGCAGTACCAGCTCTGTGGACAGCTCAGTGCACAGCTCAGTGCAAGTCAGCAATATGGTCCTCCCAGGAAACACTTTTATTACACTTTAAGTGAACCCGGCCCATGACAGTAAAATTTGGAAAATTCATGGAGTATAATTACGCTTCTGATCATTACAATTTTTTTCTTGCACCCTCCCATATGGCGAGTTAGTTCCCATGTGTATGATGCCATGATGCACCAGGAAAACGGAAAATTGTATACTCACCTTTCTGTAATTTTCCTTTCCAGGTGTATCTTCATGGCAGTGTACAGATTCCCAACCAAATTGTTGAGAGTTACAGAGAATGCTGTGAGCCAGGTCTGTCTTTGATTTATAGTTAACCAGTCCTATCATGTTGTGGGGGCGGAGCCACAACCCATGTGTATGCTGCCATGAAGATGCACCAGGAAAGGAAAATTACAGAAAGGTGAATATACAATTTTCCATTTTTAGGGTGCAGTGATTTTAATGTTAGTTAAAGTGAAGCAATAAAAAAAAATCCTGTAAATATAGTGCCTGGGGGTCCCCTTAGTCTGCATGGAAAGTGGCACGTCTGTACCATGTACCGAACCTGCTGCAGCAAAACTGATATATGTAAAGAAAAAAATACATTTAACTTGATTTTTCTGGCTGCAAACAATTTCCAGCAATAGAGAAAACATGGAAAAAAATGGCGTGGGTCCCCCCCCCCATACATACCAGGCCCTTTGGGTCTGGGAAGGGTTTTTAAGGTGAACCCAATGCCAAATTTAAGAAAAAATGGTGTGGGGTCCCCCCAGAATCCATACCAGACCCTTATCTGAGCATGCAGCCTGGCAAGCCAGGAAAGGGGGGAACAAGCAAGCAGCCCCCTCCTTCTGAACCATACCAGGCCACATACCACCACCATGGGGGGGGTACTTTGGGACAGGGGGCTTCCCTATGTTGTCCAGTAGTGCAGCGAGCATTGTGATTGATGATGGATCTACATCAGGGGACATTGTTTAATTATTTTTAATAAAGGACTTGTCAAAAACTGGCTCCTTTTTTTTAAGCTGCACTGTTTTTTTTTGTTGGGTGAATGGGTACCAGTACAATTTAGCCCACACTTATTCACATGGGGGTGGGATCTGGGGGTCCCCTTGTTACTGCCTGCTCCCCATCTGACAGTTCCTAAATAAGGGGTAAGGGGCAGAGCTACCTGGTGACATCACCTGGTGTCACCGCCCTGACTGACCAAGGACCGTTTGGTGGTATTACAAAGGGGCGGTGCCACCAGGTGACGACATCAGGTGGCTTCATCAATACCTATTTAACCACTTCCTGACCGCCGTATGCAGAATGACGGCCGGGAAGTGGTTTAGTTATCCTGACTGGACATCATATGACGTCCTCAGGATAACAAGCCACCGCACGCCCAGGGGGGAGCGCATTTCGGCGATCGGTGATGTGGGAGGTCAGTCTGACCCCCCGCAATACCGATCTCAGTAAAGTGCTTCCATCCGAAGCACTTTACCATGTGATCAGCTGTGACCAATCACGGCTGGTCACAGTGTAACACAGGAAAGCCGTTTATCGGCTTTCCTGTAGTCAGGTCTGCACACCTGAGGAGTGGAGAGCCGATCGGCTGCTCTCCTGACAGGGAGGGTTTGTGCTGATGATTTATCAGCACAGCCCCCCCTCGGATTGCCACACTAGACCACCAGGGAGCCTGCCCATGGACCACCAACAATGTCCCCACCCAGGACCACCAGGGAGCCGACCAGGGACCACCAGGGAGCCGATCTGGACCACCAGGGAGACCACCCTAGACCACCAGGAAAGCAGCATAGTGCCCAATATGAATGCCACTTAGTGCCACCTTCAGATGCAACCCTAGACCACCAGGGAATGGGCCCCTTTCTGTACATATGCCCACCAATGCCCACTAGTGCCCCTATCAGTGTGTACCAGTGCCCCTATCAACGCATACCAGTGCCACATATCAGTGCCCACCAGTGCCACCTACTAGTGCCCACCTATCAGTGCCCATCAGTGCCAACTATCAGTGCCCAGTGCTGCATATGAGTGCCAATTAGTGCCATCTATGAGTGCCCATCAGTGCCGCTTATCAGTGTCCATCAGTGCTGCATATCAGTGCCCATCAGTGTTTCATATCAGTGCCCATCAGTGCTGCTTATCAGTGCCGCCTAACAGTGCTCATCATTGCTGCATATAAGTGCCTCATCATCAGTGCCACCTCATCAGTGCCAATCAGTACTGCCAGATCAGTGCCGTCAGTGTAGCCCCATCACTGCCCATCAGTGATGGAGAAAATTTACTTATTTACAAAGTTTTGTGACAGAAATAGAGAATTTTTTTTTCAAACTTTTCGGTCTTTTTTTGCTTAAAGCACAAAAAATAAAAAAACGCAGAGGTGATCAAATACCACCAAAAGAAAGCTCTATTTGTGGGAACAAAAGGATAAAAACTTTGTTTGGGTACAGCGTCGCACGACCGGGCAATTCTCATTCAAAACGCAAAAGCACTGAAAGCTGAAAATTGGTCTGGTAGGAAAGTGTTCTAAGAGCATAGTATTGAAGTGGTTAAGAACTGTCAGACGAAGGAGCAGGGAGTCAGTGGTTAGCCTTTTTTTTTTTAGGTCCGACGGTGTGGCAGGCATCATGATTGACAATGGATCTACATATTTCTACACATATTTTTATTTTTTAATAACGGAATTGTCAAAAACTAGCTTCTGTTTTTTTTACACTACACAGTTTTTTTTTCTTCCATAATCTTTTATTGAAGCAGATAAAGCATTAAACAGGTAAGGCAATGATCACTTTACAATCAGCATTCACATTTTTGTAGCTACATACGCAGAAAGAAAACAACACGGGTGGATCTGTCAACGAATACAGCAATATCATTGCATTCTATATCATTGTTAAATACCTTCTGGTGTAGCAAGATAGGGCCCGGGGTAGAGTAGGTGATCCCTATCCCTATGGCTTCTACCCACTTAGTTATAATGGACATGTTATGTTAACTGTAACTTATCACTCACTAACCTTAAGGGGAGCGTATATGCGTGGTTGCCTTTCCAGTGCAGCATACGGTCGTTCGGTGGAAGTCTGGGGTGGGACTCAGCATAGAATGCAGGGACCCAGGAGTTAGAGAATGAAGAAGGAGAAGGGAGAGAGAAAAGAGAGAGAGCGAGAGAAAGGGAAAAAAAATAGGGGGGAGGGAGGGACAGAGTAGGAAGTCCTGAACACTGTCCCACTCCTCTCCATAAGGACCCCTCTTATGTTGTGTGTCCGCATCCAGCCTCCATAACTTCCAGTAAAGGTGCCACTATAGGTGGAATGGCAATCAAATCTAATGTTCAAGTTATTTGTAAGAGATCCCCATAATGCCTGGTAGATTTAAAGTGAGTCCAACAGGCCCACGTGGTCATAAATTTGTACATTTGGTCTTGTCAGATATGGATCAGTTCTTCAATGTCCTCGAACTTTACATTAGGGGTGCAAATAGATCTTCAGTGAACTGGGATGCACATTCTAGCCGTATTTGCCAAATGCATGGCCAATGACTTGTTGTATGTTCTTATAGGGAGAGAGGTATGATGAAGAAGATACTGTTCTGAAGTGAAATCTAAGGTGTATGTTGTGACAGTTGCAATTGTATCATGTACTGATATCCAGAATGGGCGTGGTTTTTCACACGTCCACCAAATATGGAGCATTGAGCTGACCTCCGAACCACATCTCCGGCATGTGTTTGGTGTAGAAGGTGAGAACTTATGCAGTAATGCCGGGAACCTGTGCCACCTTGTCCTTACCTTGTAACAGTTTTCCTGAGTCGCAACATTTAGCGAGCCATTGTGAGTGTATTCAGCTGTTGTTTCCCATTCCTCATCAGTAAAGGTATGCTGTAGCTCCTTCTCCCATGCAATTTTGGAATTATCTGGCTGTGGGGGGACGCCTGCATTAACATAGATTACATCATAGAGATTAAATGTCATTGGGGTGACTGTTTGAGGCAAAGGTTCTCAAATTGCATGGGTGATCTGCCGTAGGTGGATGCATGTTGCGACTGGGACAAGTAGTGACTTAGCTGTAGGTAAGCCCAAAATGGGAAGGAGCCTGACGGGGATAGGGCACACAGCTGTGTGTGGGAGAGGAGTTTGGTTTTTTGAAAAAAGTGATGGGCCCGGATTTCCTTACGAGGCCAGGCATCATCTAGGAAGTGCCTAGATAGGCCTGGAGCAAAATCTGGGTTTCCCCTCAGTGACGTCAGGGGCCCCGGTATTGAAGAGTGTAACAAGCTTTTACACAGGCGTCTGAAAGTAAACAAGGTGTTGTTTATAAGAGGGTGGTCTAGGAGGGCAAGGGGAATGCCATCTTTCGGAAGCCAGGGTGTAAGGTTTATGGGTATTTCCCTGAAGGAATTTTCTAGCGAAACCCAGTCCTTCCCTAGTGATTGAGTATTCCAATCAACTACCCTTGTCAGTATACAGAATTTGTGGTACATCTCTACGTCTGGTAAGCCCAGTCCTCCCATGAGTTTTGGTCTAGTAAGGCGTGAGTATTGAATACGTGGTGGGGAATTCTGCCATATACAGAGGGAGCAACTTTTTTATATTTGGCAATAAAAGTAGGGGGTATGGCTATTGGTATGGCTTGTAGTAAATAGAGCAGACAGGGTAAAACATTTACATTTATCAGGGGCTGAATGTCTGAACCAGGAAATGTTCAGGTTATTCCAGGTCTGGAGGTCCTCTTGTATTTTCCTAAGCATGTCTTTGAAGTTTCTTTGATATTGTTCTGAAAAGGCCACTGGGATTTGAATTTCTTTTTTTTTTTTCAAAATGATTTTTATTGTGAATCAGGAAAAAAAAATACATCAAACATGGGTGAATATGAATAAAGAATTCACAGCATTTACATAGCAATATCAGGTTGCATATCAGCGGACAAATAGTATATTACTAATTGAAGATTGAATTGTTACCTCATAACCCTAGTGTGGAGATATAATCTAACTGTGTAGTGCATCAGTAGGTGAGCCGAATGAGAACGACTAAAGAGCATGTGACCAGCACATGCGTTTTAAAAATGTAGGAGTGTTGGGGACGGTGTAGAGTGGGTAGAAGAAGAGGGAAAAAAAAGGGGGGGTGGAGGCAGAGGTTTTGGTGGATTGGGAGTTATTATGGCTCAAACGTGTATGAGGTTAGACAGTTTGTGGGCTTATGCTAGTGTAAGCTTCCTAGGGGAGCCCCATTATCTGAGAATATTCTGACAAAGAGCGGAAATGGATCCAACATGCCCATTTTTTAGAAAATTTAGAAGGGGAGTCGTGAGCGATGGTGATGAGTTCCTCCATTTCTGCAATTTTTCAACTCTAGAGTACCAGTCTTTGAGAGAAGGAGACACCTGGGTTCCCCACAGTTTTTGGATGCAAATTTTAGCCGCATTAATTAATGAGATGGCAAGCCAAGTATGAGGCTTCAGTGTTTACTTGATGGTGCAAGAGATAGTGTGCTGGTGTCAGCTCTAGCTGAGAAGTAGTGATTGCCACTGTTTTTAGATGAACTGTTTTCCAAAAGTCTCTTATGCCGGGGCACTCCCACCAGATGTGGAGAAGGTCGCCTGTCACTGCTTGGCATCTCCAGCATAGATCAGGAATTGCGGCATGGAATCTGTGGAGGAGCGCAGGTGGGCGATACCAACGCGAAAATAATTTATAATTATTTCCTGAATAGCCACATTAATAGATCCCTTGTGTATACATATAAGTATGTTCCCCCACTGAAGTTCGGACAGATCGAGGTGAAGTTCCCGGGCCCAGGAGTCATATGCCTTACCTTCATTAATCTTAGTGTTGTGCCAAAACATATTGTACAAGAGGGATATAACATGTCTTTGAGTGATTTGATTTAGACAGAGTGATTCAAAAGGGGTTAATGGAGAAGCAAGATCATGAGTAGAGTTGAGCGGACACCTGGATAGGTTAGGCTGAACTTCGCAAAAAAGTACAAAAATGGCTGTAAAAAAGTCCTGGAAAGTGCTAGAGGGCTGCAAAAGGAAGTAAAATGAGGGTAAGAGTAGGACAAGTGCCCTACAAAAAAATGGGGATAGGGAAAATAACTTAAAATCAAATTAAAAAAATAAAAATGGGAAGGGGGGTGGATGTGGAGTAGGAGCCTAGAGGTTGACTAGGCCGTGACCATGGCAGTGTAGGTGGAAGTGGCGGTGGTGGAGGAGGAGGAAGAGGAGGAAGCCAACACTTTTTGTTGTTTGTTTGTTTTTTTTCTAATTGGGGTAGCCCCCAAAATATTGAGGCATATTAAAATAAACAAGTATACCAATACACCAGCAGGAACCTCTCCCTATAGAACTAGGAGATGATTATAGAACAATAATCTGTCCCTTACAAGAGCAGCAGGAACCTCTCCCTATAGCACTAGGAGACGATTTTAGAACAATAATCTGTCCCTTACAGCAACAGCAGGTACCTGACCCTATAGCAGTAGGCGATGGTTTTAGAACAATAATCTGTCCCTTACAGCAACAGCAGGAACCTCTCCCTATAGCACTAGGAGATGATTTTAGAACAATAATCTGTCCCTTACAGCAACAGCAGGAACCTGACCCTATAGAACTAGGAGATGATTTTAGAACAATAATCTGTCCCTCAAAGCAGTAGACTCTACCTAGTCCAGTATCAGATCGTTCTGTAATACAGGATGAGATGTTATTAAATCTGCAATCTGTCCCTAAGAGCAGGAGTAGTAAACTCTACCTAGTACAGAAGCAGATCGTTCTGTAATGCAGGATGAGATCTGCAATCTGTCTCTCAAAGCAGTATTAGTAGTAATCTCTACCTAGTCCAGAATCAGATTGTTCTGTAATGTAGGATGAGATGTTATTATATCTGCAATCTGTCCCTCACAGCGCCGGCAGCATCCTCTCCCTACACTAGCCTGAGAGCAAGTGACATGCAGCACCACGTGACTCCAGCTTATACAGAGGCTGGGTCACTTGATGCACTGGCCAATCACAGCCATGCCATTAGTAGGCATGGCTGTGATGGCTTCTAAGGGCAAACCAGTGAAACGCTTTTTGATTGGCTGCCCTGCAGCTATTCAACAGGCAGGATAAAATACCCGAACCCAACCTTTTTTTCAAATGTCCGGGTTCGGGTCCGGGTCACGGACACCCCAAAGTTCGGTACGGACCCAAACTTTACAGTTCGGGTTCGCTCAACTCTAATCATGAGTTTTTTGAGTAGAGTTTACAAAGTGATGGATTTGCCGGTATTCCCAGAATGAGATCTTGGCGTTGGGGTGCTGGGCATTATAGTCGTCAAAAGATACTAACTTACCATTCTGCAGTAAATGTGAGATTCTGAGGCCGATATCTGGATGGGCTATGGAACAATCATGTTTCGACAGACCTGGAGGAAATTCAGCGTTGCCAAGGAGGGAGGGTCAGGGGGCCTGTAATCCTCGATAAATGATTTTTGCGGGAGGCCTCTTTGAAGCACTGGAGGGTGGGTCCAATACATGGATGATCATGTATATTTGAACGATTGTATTGAGGGCGGGTCCATGGGAGGCCGCATAGAGGCATTTCAGAGAGATCTTTCTCTAGATTGACCCAATCTTTACTTTTTGCATGAAGGTGCCAATCAATAATCCTTTGAACGTGGCAAGCTCTATAGTATAGATTAAAGTCTGGGAGGCCAATCCCACCTTTAGTTTTAGGTTTAGTGAGTTGGTCAAAACTGATTCTAAGTTTCGTATGATTCCAGAAGAATGCTATACAGAGGGCTTTAATGGACTTGAAAAAGCTTATGGGAATGGCAATCGGTACGGTCTGGAAGAAATGTAAGATGCCTGGGAGGATATTCATTTTAATGATCGCCGCACACCCAAACCACGAGAAATGTGCCTTATTCCAATTTGTGAGGTTGTTACCTATTATTTTTGGAATGTCAGAAAAATTTCTAGAGTACAGTTCGCTGAGGTGTGCCGGGAGTTGGATACCGAGATAGGTTATGGCCTCTTTTTGCCAGGTGAATGGAAAGTTTTGTGTACAAGTAGTAACTTGGGCAGCCGGGAGTGAGAGGCAAAAGGAAGGAAGGTGGAACAGCTCCAGGTGTAAGGAGTTGAAGAGATCACTGATCAGTGGTGCAGGTCTGAAGTCCGTCATCCAGATACATGAACAAATGAGAAGAGTGACCGCACACGATTGCAGTGAAAAATGGTAGATGAATTTATTGTGGAATAAAATACATCCAAGGCTGACAATGACACGACCAAGATACAAGGTTAACGCGTTTCACGGGAATGAACCCGCTTAATCATAACCCTAGCCGGGAGTGAGACATTCATCGCCTCCGATTTATGGTAGTTGATTTTGAAATACACTAAAAATTGGAAGAGCTGGAAGTCCTTCATGAGATTAGGAAGTGAAATGAGGGGTTCTGTCAAAAATAGTAACACATCATCAGCAAATGCCGCTAGCTTGTATTGCTTAGCCCAATTGACACTCCTTTTGGATATTGATATTTTGGTTTTCTCGGATGCGTCTCAGGAGAGGTTCCAGAGTCAAAATGAATAGTAAGGGGGAAAGAGGACAGCCCTGGCGTGTACCGTTGTTGATAGAGAAGGCGTCTGACAGGAGACCGTTGGCACGGACCTTGGCAGTGGGGGTACTGTAGAGGGCCATTATAAGGCGAATTAAGTGACTACCAGTTCCCAGGGATTGAAGGACCGCTAGTAAGTAGTCCCAGGCCAACCTATCAAACGCCTTCTTTGCATCAAGGGATAGAAAAAAAACAGCTTGTTTTGAATTCGTAAGGTGGATACTTAATGCTTTGAGGGTGTTGTCCCTTGCCTCTCTTCCCGGAATAAACCCCACTTGGTCATTATCAATAAGTTGTGGTAATAAAGGGAGAATGCGATTGGTCAGGATTTTTGCGTAAATTTTCAAGTCAGTATTTAAGAATGAGATAGGGCGATAATTAGAGGCAAATGTAGGGTCTTTTCCCCGGTTTGGGGATCACCGATATGTGTGCTTCCAATACAGACTTGTGGGGGAGAAATTAGCTCTGGGAGGCGATTGAATGCACTTAGGAAGGGTCTGCCTAAGGGTTCAGAGAATGATCTATAGTAGACCAGGAAGAAACCGTCAGGGCGGTCCGTCTATGTCTTTTGCTTGTTGCGAAGATAAAGGTGTAGGGCCGTATTGTTTTAGGAACTCCTCAATTATTGTTTGTCTAGGCCTATTTTCACCTGGGGGTCTATGTTCCGGTTTTAAATTATAAAGGTTTGAGTAGAATTCTGCAAAGTGTTTTGCAATGTCTTCATTGGTTGAAAGTGAATGTCCGGATGGCGTGCATAAGGAATGAATAGTCGAGTTAGCTTTTTTTGTTTGGAGTGCCCTAGCTAAGTATTTGCCGCACCTATAGCTGTGCTCAAAAAATATCCCTTGCGACAGGGTGAATTTTTTCCGAACAATCCGGCCCAGCTCATCTCTGAGTTGGGCACGTAGCTGTTCGAGTTCCCTCCAGGTCTGTTGGGCTTTAGAAAGTTTGTGAGCCTGTTCCAGGGCATGTATTCGAGACAGAAGTTTGTTAGTATGCTCTTGGCTGAGCCTCTTGCGTGTCGCCGCCATTTTTAGTAAGAGACCCCTAATGACACATTTGTGCACTTCCCATTGAGAGAGGGGGCTCATGTCTGGGGAATTGTTCAATTCGAAAAATTCTCTTATTTGTTTATTAATTGTATCTGCGCATAATGGGTCTGACAATAGTGAAGTATCTAGTCTGCAAGTTTTGGAAGACGATCGGTGTTCAGGAAAGGATAAGGAGATGGTGATCGGATGATGGTCTGACAAAAAGAGGGGTTCGATATTGGCTTTAGCTAATAGTGGTAGATCTTTTTGTGAGATAAAAAAATAGTAGATTCTGGAATACCTGTTATGGGGGAGGGAGTAGAAGGTATAATCTTTAACCCCAGGATTCAAAGTGCACCAAGCGTCATGAAGAAGGAGGAGCTGCAATTGGAGTTTAATTTGTCGAAGGGCTTTATAGGGGATAGAGGAAGAGCCTGTAGACGTGTCCTCTATGTGGTTTAGTGCTACATTAAAGTCTCCTCCAAGGATGAGGATCCCAGTTTGAAAAGCTGTGAGTAAATCTGTTATGTTGCGGAAGAAGGATACTTGGGCAGAATTAGGGCTGTGGATGTTTGCTATTGTCAAGGGGCGTCCCCAAAGAGTGCCCTTCACAAATAGGAAACGGCCATCTTCATCAGCCAGAGTGTCTATAATGGTAAGGGAAAGACGTTTGGAGATGAGGATGGAGACTCCCTTTGTTTTAGCCAAATTGTTAGTTGCATGAAGGGTAGTGGGGTAAAATTTATTCAATAGTTTTGGGATGTGGCCTGTTTTAAAATGAGTTTCTTGAATAAGAACCAAGTCGGCCTTAGATCTTTGCATAAAGAGGAGGAGTTGTGACCTTTTCTCTGGGAGGTTAAGGCCATTTGCGTTGAGTGAGACTAGTTTTATATTTGCGCCGTTGGGCGTCCTATCATTGGAGGCTATTGCTAGGCTCGCTGTGTCAGGGTAGAAGGGAAAAAAAAAAATTCTACCAGGGAATCTTAATACGCTTAATTCCCAACTCTTCTCCCCTGTGTTTCCGTCAATGCGGCTCGATCGGATCCATGATCCACATATGGTTTGAATGCCCCAGGATTAGGGGCCTGTGGAATAAAATTTTCCACCTTATCAGGAAAGTTACGGGCCTCTCAATCTCAAACTCGCCCCAGTTGGCTCTTCTAAATATGATGGGCCGGGACATACCGAAATTATCCAAACGCCTCATCTCCTTTATACTGGCGGGCACCAAGTTATCCATCGCCAGAGCCTGGAAACGACCCTCTGTCTCTTTTCTCCAGACAAAGAGAAAAATATCTTCACCAAGGTTCATGCACTTATCCAGCCCACTTGTGGGGATAAAGGAGGGTTGGGTCAGGGTGGGCACAATGGCACGGTCTTGTATAACTGATAAGGTTAAGGCGACAGTCAAATGGGTCTTTCAGGATGCTAGGTTATCCCGCAAGTGATTAAGAGCCAAGCCGGAGTAGCCGCTCTGTGTTTAAATGAGATTCCTGCCAAGTTGCTATAAAACAAAAAAGGAAAACAATTAAACAGGCCTGCCCAGATATGTCAAGGGGGGCCTGAAAAACCGCAAAAGGCTGGGTAGTTAATCTCTTCTAGGCCTTCTGTGAACTGGGGAGGCCCGGACACTCTCTCCACCTGGAGCTCTTCAGTAGGCAGGTGGTGGAGAGTAACGTGCTGACAGCCATCGTCTGCGAAGGGGGTTGTTGAAACTGCATCGATTCCTCTATGTTTTGAGTTGTGGATCTTGGGCTTTGATGCCAGTCTGGGATATCACAGAAGGGGATGTCCAGACTTTCACAAAAGCATTCCATGTCCTCGGGGACCCGCAGCTGAGCGGTACGACCAAAGACAGAAGGGAAACTTCCACCTATACGGGATATCTCTTTCCTGAAGTGCGTCCAATAAGGGTCGTAAATTCTTACGCTTGAATAGCCAACCTCTATGCAGCAAATTTACCCCCCATGTTTAACAAGTTGTCAGTGGAATTGAAGGAATGGGAGAAGCTGAGGATCTCTTGGCTAGGGAGAGTCAATTCCGTTAAGATGAATCTCCTCCCTAGACTTTTGCTTTCTCTATGTTTTCAGATCCCTCCTCTAAGTAGAATTGCCTTAACTGAGAGGGATCGGTTCTCTAGGAGTCGAAGAGGGTAAGGAAGTTAAGGTGACTGTTGAACAATTTGTACCCCCCATTTAAACGACGTATCTCCAACCGATAAGTTCGCATTCTTAAATGCTGGGAATAACCTGCGTGAAGTCCTTTCTCTATAGGGCATATCCACCTTCAAAGGGAAGACAGAAACCAGCATGGCGAGTCGACGCCCAGGGGCTCCTGTACCTTACGAAAACACTTTCAGACCTGTAGGGGAAGACACTATAGGGTCTGACCGTAGTTTCGGGTTCTAGGTGTTGAGTTTTGTATCTCCTTAGCTACGTCAAAGTTGTTGGGGGAAGCGTCTGCTACCGACAGTC
>BLSH010295676.1:72318-84551 GCA_018402905.1 Glandirana rugosa
ATCACACGCGTCCAAGTACTCCACAGCGTGGCTGGCAAGAAAGGGTCTAAAAGAAGAAAAACTAATGACTTGGCCTCCTTGTTCACCTGATCTGAACCCCATAGAGAACCTGTGGTCCATCATGAAATGTGAGATTTACAAGGAGGGAAAACAGTACACCTCTCTGAACAGTGTCTGGGAGGCTGTGGTTGCTGCTGCACGCAATGTTGATGGTGAACAGATCAAAACACTGACAGAATCCATGGATGGCAGGCTTTTGAGTGTCCTTGCAAAGAAAGGTGGCTATATTGGTCACTGATTTGTTTTTGTTTTGTTTTTGAATGTCAGAAATTTATATTTGTGAATTTTGAGATGTTATATTGGTTTCACTGCTGAAAATAAATAATTGAAATGGGTATATATTTGTTTTTTGTTAAGTTGCCTAATAATTATGCACAGTAATAGTCACCTGCACACACAGATATCCTCCTAAAATAGCTACAACTAAAAACAAACTAAAAACTACTTCCAAAAATATTCAGCTTTGATATTAATGAGTTTTTGGAATCATTGAGAACATGGTTGTTGTTCAATAATAAAATTATTCCTCAAAAATACAACTTGCCTAATAATTCTGCACTCCCTGTATAATAACCCGCTGGCTAGTGTCAGATATGCTGGGTACAACTCGGAACCCTTCCCCATTGAAAGGGGCACATGTCAGGGCTGCCCGCTTTTACCTCTCTTATTTGCCCTCTTAATAGAACCATTGGCCTGTCTAATAAGGGAGTTGAGGGAGGTTACCGGGATCGAGCTGGGAGGATATCAGCACAAGATCTGTCTCTTTGCTGATGATATTTTATTGTTCCTGACAGCACCCCAAATCTCCGGACCCAACCTTCTTCCCATTCTAGATAAATTCGATTCTATATCAGGATTGGAGGTAAATCCTGGGAAATCACGGGCCCTGAACATATCACTTTCCTCCTCAGATCTGGAGATGGCTAGGGGGGCTTTCCCATTCCCATGGGCCCCGTCTTCCATCCCATACCTGGGCATGCACTTAACTGCAGATTATGGTAAGATGTACGCAGCTATCTACCCAGGAGCTCTAAGGGGGATCACAAGTTTATTGCAATCTTGGTCCTCCCTTCCAATTTCATGGATAGGGAGGATCAATGTAGTTAAAATGGTTATCCTCCCAAAGATGCTATACCTCTTTAGAGTCCTACCAGTCTCGATCCCGGCGTATTTCCTACGACTTATCCAAAAGAAAGCGGAATGCTTTATCTGGGGTAAGACAAGACCTAGACTGGCCAGGAAAACGCTATATCTCCCCAAAACGAATGGCGGTCTGGGCGTGCCTAACTTTACTTTACGAATCTAACCAAATACCACGCTACACAAGAAACACCATTATGGGTGTTTATCGAAGCTACTGAATGCGACCCACTTTCAGTATCAAGTCTTCTTTTGCTTCATCCATCAGAACGCGCCCATATAAGACACCCGCTAATTAAACACACTCTCTCTCTCTGGGATAAAACCAAAACAAAATACAATCTATGATCCTCCCACAATCCTCTCCTCTCTTATATGAAGAATCCGAGCTTCCGGCCGGCCTGGGAATCCCCCACTAGTTTTAGAGCATGGACCTCAGCCGGGATATTCCGCCTACACCACTTAGTTGACCACAGATCCTTTCGCTCATTTTTAGATCTCTCAGAATCTTTCCACCTTTCTCCAGCTGAACAGTTCAGATACCTCCAAATCAAAAATTTCTTTACGCCCTTACTCCGGAATGAAACCCAGATGTCTCATCTCTCCCCCTTTGAAGCATTTTGCAAAAAAGACCCACACGCCAGAGGAATCATCTCCTCCTTATATGCACAATTGATATCTACCTCAAACCAAACTAGACCACTCTATACTAAGAAATGGGAAGAAGACCTAGGACGGATCCTGGAACAGTCCGAATGGAATAGCATTTGGGCTGCTACTAAAACATCCTCACCCAGTATCCTAGCTATTGAAACCAATTATAAGGTACTATCTAGGTGGTACCTAGTACCAGCCAGGATAGCCAAATTTATCCCGGGGTACCAAGCTCACTGTTTCAGGGGATGTCCAGACTCAGGAACCCACTTCCACATCTGGTGGACGTGCCCTATCGCAGCCAAGCTGTGGCAAAAAGTTTTCCAACTGGCCTCCACTATGCTTGACACCCCAATCTCCCCTGACCCAGAGGTGGCACTACTCAATTTGAAACCAGACATATTCTCCCAAACACAATTTAAACTTCTTGTACACCTTCTTACAGCTACCACACAAGTTATAGCCAAAGCCTGGAAATCCCCAAACCTAGCATTTGCAGAAGTTAAGCATAGGACAACCAATTTCATGATCCATGCCAAATATGAAGCACTAGAGAAAGACCGGGACACCAAATTTAAGCAGGTATGGGACCCTTGGATTACACATTGTTTACCCTGCACATTTGATCATACAATCTTACTACCATGGTAGATGCACATGAAACATAGATGGGGCTGTTGGTTGGCGGGCGGGTGTGGACACACGGACTCTACTAACTCTTTCCCTCTCTCATACTTCTTCTACCTCTTTTCCTTTCTTTCCCTTTTGAACATCTACTCTAGACTACTAATATCTCTGATTTGCTCAAGTACTATAATAGGTACGCCAAAAGACAAACTATACACCATTAGAACTATGTAGGATTACATATGTTATACATAGGAGAATGTCATAACCACCGAGATATCTTTCTAGTATACGAATCTACCCAATAGGTTGATTCCACATTGGACACAGTTTTGCTCCCACGGGGGTGCCCAATGTGGACCGTATTGTCGGATAAATCCACCTGAGGTTTATACTGTACTTCTATATCACCTATGTAGTGTAACGAATCGGATGTAAACACACATACCCTGTACCTATGTTTATCTTGTTCCAAGCATTGTAATGTGAAAAACTTGAATAAAATCCTTAAACGAGAAAATGGTGAACACCATAGGCTTCACCCTCCCCGACATCAACTAGATTGTTATATTGAACTATAATAAGCTCATAGTACTAAAGAACAGCAATTTAATACCCTAGTATTCTGTCCATTACCAGTTCCACTGGGGAAAGCCCCGGGGTGTCTAACCATAGATCCCATACTTTATTACATTTTTGTATGCATCCCCTGTGTTCATGGGCGCCCGCAGAACTTTTTTCAGGGTGGGGCATCATTTTAAGGTCACCCATGCTCTGCCCCTTTTCAACAATGTCATTATCACATTATCACGGTCATAGACTGCAGACATAGTACAGGAGATGTTCAGAGACTGCGCACATAATACAGGAGATGGTCAGAGACTGTGGACATGGTACAGGAGATGGTCAGAGACTGTGCATATGGTACAGGAGATGGTCAGAGACTGCAGACATAATACAGGAGACGGTCAAAGACTGTAGACATGGTACAGGAGACGGTCAGAGACTCCGGACATGGTACAAGAGACAGAAACTGCAGACATGATACAGGAGATGGTCAGAGACTGTAGACATGATACAGGAGATGGTCAGAGACTGCGGACATGGTACAGGAGATGGTCAGAGACTGTGGACATGGTACAGGAGACGGTCAGAGACTGCCGACATCGTACAGGAGACAGTCAGAGACTGCCGACATGGTACAGGAGACAGAGACTGCAAACATGATACAGGAGACAGCCAGAGACTTCAGACATGGTACAGAAGACGGTCAGAGACTGCAGATATGGTGCAGGAGACGGTCAGAGACTGCAGACATGATACAGGAGACGGTCAGAGACTGCAGACATGGTGCAGGAGACGGTCAGAGACTGCAGACATGGTACAGGAGATGGTCAGAGACTGCGGACATAGTACAGTAGATGATTAGAGACTGTGGACATGGTACAGAAGATGGTCAGAGACTGCATACATGGCCCAAGAGACTGTCAGAAACTGCATACATGGCTGAAGAGGATAAGGACCTAGCGGGGAACCCCCGATCCGATCTCTGATTCCAGGGAAGGGCAGTTGCCCCCCCCCTTGCCCCTACCTGCGGACGCCCATGCCTGTGTTGGTATATATATTTTTCCAACCTCAGCGTGTCTCCCATATGTGTAATCCACTCTTTAAGTGTAGGGGGATCCTCCACTTTCCAATGCCACAAAATACATTTTTGAGGACCTGGAAAAGAGCTCTGGTTATGGCCGTTTTGGTATGTTCCTCATTGGAAAGTTCTTCCAGGATACCTAATATGCAGTGCTTTGGTTCAGTGGGAACAGTTACCCGGAACACAGGATTGTTTCTATTTACTACCCTAGTCCAAAACAGATGAAGTTTCAGACATCTCCACAGTAGGTGAATCAGGTCATCGTGATCCCTTAAGCATCTGGTACACATTGAGTCATCTCTCATACCCATTCTACACAGTCGAGCAGGTGTTAAATGCGCCCGGAGGACTATGTAAAGCTTGGGATATTCTCTGTGCCTCATTGAGAGAGCTGGTTACTATGGCTTATAATACCTCCTGCCACTGTTCTTCCTCAAAAGCCCCTACACCCCTCTCCCATTTACCTATCACTCCAGTAGGAAAGCCTCTCGGGAATATAGCCAACAGCATGGATTAACAATTGGAGATAAATCCTTTAAATAGTGAGACTTTCTTCATGTAGTTGAATGTTGGGGTTTGTGAGCATTCCCATATTTCCTCATTTCTGATTGTGCCCTGACTGCATGTTGCATTTGCAAGCAATAGAAGATAGAATGTTTTGTGGAACACCATATTTAAGTTGTAGTTCAGGAAAAGTCTGTAGCTTACAATTACTGAAGATATGCTTCAGATCAGTAACCCCTTATCTTATCCACCTAGGCCCACTGTCTAGTGATAGCAATTTTGGATAATACTTGCTATTCCAAATGCTATTCCAAATGCAATTCCTTCTGCATGTGCAAGCGTGGGAAACCTTTTGTTCGATTTAGCATATGTCAAGGCCTCTAGACCCTTTGCCACATCCTCAGTTTTTGTTACATAACACATCAGAACCGCAGCTGAGTCCACCATGACCTTCCCCTCCCCTTGCCCCACAGACATAGCCCATGCAATATGCTGCAGCTGAGGTGCCAGGTAGTACAGCCAGGGGTTGTTAATGCCAACCCCCCCACGTCTTTTGGTTTCTGTAGTTGCTCTAATTTAACTCGGGGTGGCTTATTTAGCCACAGAAACGACCTAAGTATCGAGTGATAATGCAGAACACTTTCAAAGGAATTACCACTGGGGCATTGTGCAAAATATAAAGGAGCTGGGGCATAAAATTTTTTTTTAGAAGATTCACCCTTCCAGCTAGGGACATTTTAAGTCTAGACCACATCTTGATCTTATCTCTAATGCAACCCAACAGGGGCAACAGATTCAGAGAAATGTACTCCAGGGGGTTGGGGGTGACCTGTATACCCAAATATTTGAAGCTAGATGATACTGGGATGTCTTGTAGGGTATCTGTCTGGGTTTCCGATTCGGCATCCAGCAACATGATGGACAATTTGATCCAATTAATGACCAGCCCCGAATATTTGCCAAACGTAAATATGACTGACATCACTTCCCTCAGAGACCCAGAAGTATCCCCAAGGGGAAGCAACATGCCTTCCACGTATAGCATAATTTTCCCTTGTAACCTGCCATATCTAAAACTGCAGATGCTGGAGTTCGAACGGATCAGTGCTACCAGAGGCTTTATGACAACAGCAAAAAGTAGAGGGGACAGGGGACCCCCCTGTCGAGCACCCCTGTGTAAAGAAAAAGTCTGTCAGCCTCCCTGATCACCGACACCGGTGAAGCATATAACAATCTGACCCATGCTAAGAAGATGTCCCCAAACCTCAGTTTGACCAATGTTGCCCAGAGGTACTGCCATTCTGTGCTATCAAATGCCTTATGGGCATCTAATGAAAGTAAGGCCCTATTAATAGAATGTATCCTTGGTCAGTTTTTGGCATATGGCCTTAATAATTTGTGGCACCTCATCCCAACTATAGATAGAATGAAAGCCCTGTCTCCTCCATTTTCTGCCAATGATTGAATGTTAAAGTACAACCTTTAAAGATTTATTGCTGTCGACTTCTGGGGCATAAATCCGGCTTGGTCTGTGTGGAAAATAGTAGAGATTACCTTGTTTAGTCTTAGAGTGAGCACTTTGGCCAGAATATTTCTGTCACTTTGTAAAAGGAATATGGGCCTGTATGAGCCTGGATCTAAGGGGTCCTTCCCTGGCTTCAACAATAGAACTATGTTTGCCCTCCTCATAGAAATAATTCCACCCTCCAGTGAATAATTGGATACTCTAAGTAACTGTGGTAATATCGAATCTCCAAATTGCTTGTATATCTCTATTGGGATACCATCATCCCTGGGGCTTTACAGTTGGGAAATATACTAATGGCAGTCTGCAGTTCCTCCAGCTTTAAAGGGGCATCCAGCATTTTGCGGTGAAGATCGGACAGACTACATAACTCTATCTCTCCTAAAAAATCCTGCAAGGAATCCAGAGAGTAATCCCTCTGGGATCAATACAGGTTAGAGTAGAAATCCACCAGCTCTCTTATTACTAAATCAGGTGTGTTAACTAGCTTCCCCTGCTTGGTGTGCAATGCCCCAATGGGTGGCAGGGTCTGCTGGGATTGTAGTATCTTGGGCAGTAAACGACCAGTCTGCTCCCCCTCTTCATAAAATGCCAGATTATTAAAGAATCTCTTGCTGTCTGCACCAGACTTAGTGATATAATTTAATGCTTCATGTGCTGCCTCCCATGCATCCCTATGAGTCTCTGAGGGGTTTGCAATATAGCCAGCTTCTAGTTTGCTCACCAACCTTTCCGCCTGCTCCCCCTGAGCCCTTGTTGCATTCTTGACCGCCTTAACCGCTTTTATGAATACACCCCGCAGATAGGCTTTGAAAGCATCCCAGACCACATTAAAGTCTGAATGATTGGAATGATCTCTCCAAAAGGCATTTATTAAAGTATTTATTCTCTCATGTCCAGTAATTAATGTAAGCCAAAAAGCATTAAGCTTCCATGGGGCACTCTGTAGGCAGGTGACAGGTATGGTGTTCAAGAAGACAAGCACAGGAGAGTGGTCAGATATACCTTGCACAGTATATTGAATAACTGCTATTGTGGGGATCATTGAGGGGGTACAAAGGTACAAATCAATTTTTGACAGGGACATATGCATCTTTGAAAAGCATGAAAACTGCTTTTGCTAAGGATTATGAAGTCACCATTCTACTTCTTGTACAAATTTCAAGAGCGGGGTTTAAATAACAATTGAGATCAAGATACTTCTTAGAATGGCTGATGAGAATGGCGGTGGGACATATACCGCTGCAAGAATGCATTTTACCTGGTATATTCTGTACTGCAATATTACAAAATGACCTTTGGAATCTATTAGTTTGTCATACAATTCAAAATCTAAAGACCTGTGCACCAGCACACTCACACCCTTAGAGTATGAGGTTTGGGTGGCATGGTAAGCCCATCCCACCCATGAGAAGTTCACAAAAGTCAACATATCATTTACTAAATGGGTTTCTTGTAGAAAACAGATTGTGGGTAAGTACTTTTTAAGAGAGGTGAAAACCATGGTGCGTTTGAGTGGGCATTGGATGCCTCTAATATTCCATGATATTAAAGGGACATTTGACAACATGATCAGTTTGTTTTAAATCATTGTTATGTGCATTATGGGCATGTTTTATCCCACCTGCAGCTCCATTGCTGAAAGTGATACATGGCAATTGATGTACACTCCTATGGGTAGATCTGTAAGATGTTTGAAATTTCAACCATTGTGTCTTAGATTGCGGGAAAATAAGCCGGTTAGTGGAACATGCAGCAGGGGTATAACCAAAACAGTTTCTGCCAACAGGTGGGCTCTCCAATGGATAGGGTAATGCAGTACAGCATAGTGATTGTTTTGTAGGAAGAGGTAAACAGAAAGAACCGTCCAGAGCAGTAGAGATGCCAGTCTGGATCAACTGAAAAAAAAAACAAATTTGTAATCCACGAGGAACTTGTGGAGAAATCTATTGACTCAAATTGTCACAAATCCTCCTTTGTAGTGCAGTGTGAAAATAGCAGAAAACATTGCTCTCCAAAGATAAAAGAGTAATCTTTTTACCCAGCTGAATAATAAGGATCTATTGCCAGTGGTCAACAAACTACTGTATTACCAAACTTACGCAGCAAGCTTGTAAAGCCTTTCAGTCTCTCTCCACTTCCACACGCCCGGCCTGCCTGAAGAGGTGTTTGTTCACGTCCAGACATCCTGATGTCTCCGCCGCCGTTTCAAAGAAATGGGTCTGCCCTCTGGCAGTCACCCACAGTCTGACAGGGAAAAGCATAGCATATGATTAGAGTTGAGCAAACACCTGGATGTTCGGGTTCGGTGGGTTCGGCCGAACTTCGGGAAAAAGTCGGGGTTCGGTACAGAACTTGACCCGAACTTTACCCCGAACCCCATTGATGTCAATGGGGACCCAAACTTTTCGGCACAAAAATGACTGTAAAAAAGTCCTGGAAATTGCTAGAGGGCTGCAAAAGGAAGTAAAATGATTTTAGAACAATAATCTGTCCCTTACAGCAACAGCAGGAACCTGACCCTGTAGGAGTAGGCGGTGATTTTAGAACAATAATCTGTTCCTTACAGCAACAGCAGGAACCTGACCCTATAGAACTAGAAGATGATTTTAGAACAATAATCTGTCCCTCTAAGCAGTAGACTCTACCTAGTCCAGTCAGATCGTTCTGTAATGCAGGATGAGATGTTATTAGATCTGCAATCTGTCCCTAAAAGCAGTAGTAGTAGTAATATCTACTTAGTCCACAATCAGATTGTTCTGTAATGCAGGATGAGATGTTATTATATCTGCAATCTGTCTCTCACAGCGCCGGCAGCATCCTCTCCCTACACTACCCAGAGAGCATTTGACATGCAGCACTAAGTGACTCCAGCTTATAAAGAGGCTGGGTCACATGATGCACTGGCCAATCACAGCCATGCCATTAGTAGGTATAGCTGTGATGGCTTCTAAGGGCTAACCAGTAAAACGCTTGTTGGTTGGCTGCCCTGCAGCTATTCAACATGCGTGATCAAATACCCGAACCCAGAACCCAAACTTTTTTTCAAATGTCCGGGTTTGGGTCCAGGTAACGGACACCCCAAAGTTGGGTATGGACCTGAACTTTACAGTTCGGGTTCGCTCAACTCTACATATGATGCATGTAAGTGCTGTAATCTTTTCTTCACATCAGAGAACCGATCCCTGCGCCTCTGAAACTCCACTGAATAATCAGGGTAGAAGGATATGCCGGTTCCATTATAAACAACATTCTTCCTCTCTCTAGCCAGGTGCTAGATATTTTCCTTATCTTTAAAGTTTAACAATCTTGTAAGGAACATGGAGGTGCATGTCCAGGAGGAAGAGGGCGGGGAGGTACCCTGTGCACCCTCTCAACAGGGGGGAGAAGGCCTCTTTCCCAAACACCTCCACCAGCCATTTCTCAATGAATTCGGTGGGTTCCCTGCCCTCTATATTTTCAGGGAGCCCCACAATGCACACATTGTTTCTTTACAAATGGTTCTCGATATCCTCGTTCTTTAATTTGTTTGCTTTAGCAATCCGCATAGTGGATTGGGTGTCTCTCGCCAGCGGTGTCAGTTTGTCCTCCACATCACTAACGCAGCCTTTAACCGCTGTGGTGCGCACTCGGATATTTTGGAGGTCGTGGCGGATGAGGTCCAGCTCTTCTTTCATCCCCCCAAAGTTTTCCTTCAGGGGATCTATAGATGCCTTACATTTGTGTACCGCTCGGAGAATGTCAGCTAGTGTAGGCTACACATCCTCCTCCTCCCCCCATCAGTGTCAGTAGCCTGTGTTGAATGTGACTCTGAGGGTGTCTGTATGTGCGGTGCTTTGTCCTCTGCCTCATGGAAGATGGAGGTGGTCATCTCCAGGTCTGTGCCTGCATTCTGTCCCGTTCCCCCAGAAAGGTTTTGTGCATAGTACAGTATGTCTCCTTGAGTCTCTTTCAGGTCCCCTTTTGGTGTCTTAGGCGGTTTACCTGTTTTCTCTAAAGCGCGGGACCTCTGAGGGAGAGCTGCCTCGGCACCATGTTGGATGTCTGGCTGTCTTCCCTCTTCCAGCCTTTTGCGAGTCAGCATGCTGTCAGATCATTAAGCCTGTGACACCGGGAGACTTAGGGAGTGTTTCAGAAGAATCACATGCCACTCTTGGCCATGCCCCCACACCATATTTTGAGAAAATTTTGGCATGGGATTCCCTGTAAAAATCCATACCAGACCCAAAGGGCCTGGTATGGAATGTGGTGGGGACCCCCACGCCATTTTTTTAAATTTTATATTTCCAGCTAATTCAGCAATGTTTTTTTTTTTCATTCAGCTATCCAGCTGACAGCTAATGACTCATCCGATGTTAGGGACGTGGCAGCCGGCTTCCCAGGCCCGCTTCTTAACAACCAATTGACTGTGCACTCAGCGGGTGAACATTCCACCAAGAGCACAGAAATTTTGCGTGTTTGGCGAACACCTGAACGGGCGATGTTCAGGCCGAACTTATGCTCGACCTGAACCGCTCGCCCATCCCTACTGTTTAAAGACATGTTTTAAAACAGGTACAGTACCAGTTAAACAGATACACTTAGAGGGTCTGCTGCCAGCTAACAAGTTTCTATTGATTCATGTTCACTGAACCACATATGCAGAGCTCAGTGTATAATTTTGACATGCTTTAGGTGCACATACGAATTAAGCAATCTTGGGCCAGTAAATTAAGATGGCCAAACTTGCCTAACCTAAAAGGAGACTGAGTAAAGATGTCAATGGCATTGAGGGAAATACATTTTGTCACCTTGCAGGAGGGTCAGCAGACATTTGTTTCACTTTAATTATACTGATCTGTATCTATTCAAGAAGAAATAAACTTTATTTGGATCTAAACTGACAATATATTAAAATTAAGATGCAATTTCTAAAGCACAACAGGTCTTAAATTCACTAGCTGTAATAGACAATCATTTGTGAAAGAAAAAAATGTATAATTGTGGCCACATCTATTCCTAAGCATATCATACAGTGGCTGAACATGAGTGGAATTAATCCGGACCTATGTGTTATGTGTGCTATGTGTCAGCCTTAACAATAGTGGAAAGAAAAACAAATAGCATGCTTGTTAATAACCTAAAGTATTGTGGTACTAACAATACATTATCCAGCTTTTCTGAATTAGAAGACTTGCTAATTTATTAAAGAGGAAGTAAACCCTGCTGTAAACCCTGATGGGTTTACTTCCTCTTATTCACCCTGCAATGTAGAAGCATAATAGGCTAGTATGCATCGCACACTAGCCTATTATGTGCCACTGACCTGCCATCACCGCCCGCGCTGTCCCCACAGCAGGGAGCATCTATCTTCGCCCTTCTTCCTTTCAGGGCCGCAAACTCCGGCGCTGTGACTGGCCGGAGTCACGTGACGTCGCTCCCATGCATAAGCGCGGGAGCCGCCAATCGCAGCACGCTGTCAGTGAAGAAAAGGCACAGAGGTCGTTTCTTCACTGCGCATGTGCCGAATGACGTTGGCACATGCCAGTATAGGGTATATCTCCTAAACCATACCGGTTTAGGAGATATACCGGGAAGCTACATGTAAGCCTGATTACAGTTATATAAATGCAAATACCGCGCTAAAAGTAACAACCCGTGATACAGGTGCTAAAACACAATCGTGCAGGAACCCAATTGTGCAAAAAAACATACAATATATAATAAAACATAAATTGTGAATTAAATAATAAATAAATTGTGAATTAAATAAGCCATAAACGTAAATATATTGACATTAGTCCGAATGTACATCGAAGGGCCATATAGAGGATTTGGCCATACCAAATCCTCTATATGGGATATGACCGTACACGGTTGCAGTAAGCCGTGTACGCGTCACTTCTTTGCTGGAGACACGGAAAAGAAGTGACTGTCGCACGACGCTAACCGCCGAGGGCGCGAATACGTACCCTCGCTGCAGTGCACTGAGGCCGGTCAGTGTCGCGGCCTCAAACGCCGGGACTTTCCTTCTTCCCGCTTCTATCTACGAGGGACGACACCCCTGTCGCGCCCGCCACTACCGTCCAGTCACCG
>BLSH010295676.1:106669-119506 GCA_018402905.1 Glandirana rugosa
CCCTGCCTCCATACCCTACCCTACCCCTTTTTAAGATTGTTTCCATCATATACGAATTCAAACACAACCGCCGAGAAGAATAGTGTCTGAAGGAAAGATTCCCAAAGACACTTATCTACAAACCATCCCTATCCAGAAACTACCTATTTACCCCACCTGAAGCTCTCTCTTCCACACCAACACCCTCAGGCCCCGACAAACAGCTTAACGCTTAATGACCTACAAATCTAAGGCTAAGGGCCTTACGTTAGGACACACACCATTGAATAGAAAAGGCCCACACCTTGAGTATGTAAGGAAGCCCCACATTTACGGCTACTGAAACTCACATAAAATTATTGCCCGTCCCATCTGAATATCATATCTTCAACAGGACTAAAGGAATGTAGTTTCTCAATGTGTTTATTGTTTCGGTTATCTTTCATAAAACGGTTGTAACCAACTAATAATGTACATGCTCTATCAACCATGCACTACTGTACAACCCATGTTATGTACTCATGTTATTTTGTCATAACTAAATAAAAATCTCCTAAAGGGGAAAAAAAAAAAAAGAAAAAAAAAAAAAAAAACCTCCACCAAATATGGGGCCAGAGTAACCTTAAAGTACTTATACAACTCAGCTGTTAGTCCATCTGGCCCAGGCGACTTCTTAATGGCAAGTTTATCAATAGCCTTAACCACCTCATCTGCAGTGATGTTCTCTGTCAAACTCACTAGAGAACTGCTATTTCCCGGTCCTGAAATAGAATCCAGAAATACCTGACATGTCTGCCCGATCAAGGTCCCTGCTGCCCAGGAAATCAGCATAATATGAACTGGCGGTTTCCAGGATTCGCTACATGCATAATTACATAGTTAGCCAGGTTGAAAAAAGACACAAGTCCATCTAGTTCAACCAATCAAAAAATAAATATATAAATAAAAAAAGAAAATATATATATATATATAACATACAGTCCCATATACACAATCCTTCACCCACAATTGATCCAAGGGAAGGCATGATCCAATTTGCTATAGCAGGGAAAATAAATCCATACTGATCCTTCGAGAAGCAATTGGATTCACCCTGGATCAACTTTACCTATTAATGTCAGTAGCCAGTTATGTTATTTACATTTAGGAAAGAATCCAGGCCTTTTTTAAAGCAATCTACTGTGCTGGCCAAAACCACCTCTGGAGGGAGTCTATTCCACATTTTCACAGCTCTTACTGTGAAGAAACCTTTCTGTATTTGGAGATTAAATCTTTTTTCCTCTGGACGTAAAGTGTGCCCCCATTGTCTTTTGTGATGACCTTAAACTCAATACCAAGTTCACTATATGGACCACTTATATATTTGTACATGTTGATCATATCCCCCCTTAATTTCCTCTTCTCAAGAGAGAATAAATTCAAATCCTCTAATATTTCCTCATAGCTGAGCTCCTCCGTGCCTCTTATTAGTTTGGTTGCCCTTCTCTGCACTTTCTCCAGTTCCCTGATACCCTTTTTAAGAACTGGTGCCCAAAACTGAACTGCATATTCCAGATGAGGTCTTACTAATGATTTGTACAGGGGGGCAAAATGATGTCTCTATCTCTGGAGCGCATACCTCTCTTAATACAAGAAAGGATTTTGCTTGCTTTGGAAACTGCAGCTTGGCATTGCATGCCATTATTAAGCTTATGATCTACCAACACCCCCAGATCATTGTACTCCCCCTAGTATGTACGATGCATGCATATTCTTAGCCCCCAAGTGCATAACTTTACATTTATCAACATTAAACCTCTTTTGCCACACAGTCGCCCAATTAAACAGTGCATTGAGGTCTGCTTGTAAGTTGGAGACATCCTGCAGGGAAGTTATTCCACTGCATAGCTTGGTGTCATCTGCAAACACTGAAATTGTACTTTTAATCCCAGACCCAATATTATTTATAAATATATTGAAAAGTAAGGGTCCCAACACTGAACCTTAGGGTACCCCACTGATAATCTTAGACCATTCAGAATAAGAATCATTAACCACTACTCTCTGAATTCGGTCTTTCAGCCAGTTTTCTATCCATTTACAAATTGATCTTTCCAAGCCTGTAGACTTTACCTTACACATTAGCTGTGTGTGGGGAACGGTGCCAAACGCTTTTGCAAAATCCAAATACACCACGTCCACAGCCACCCCTCTGTCCAAGGTTTTACTTACCTCCTCATAAAAAGAAATCAGGTTTGATTGACAACTTCTGTCTTTCATGAATCCATGCTGTCTGTTGCTTAAAACATTTTTTTCCAACAAGAACTCCTCTATGTGGTCTTTTATTAAACTCTCCAGTATCTTCCCAGCTATAGAAGTTAAACTAACAGGTCTATAGTTACTTAGTGTACACACCAAGCACACTGATCCCCCCCAGTAATAAAGAGTACCTGTCACCAGCCCATCAAAGTACCCGAGTACCCGTCTCCAGCCCATTAGAGTACCAGAGTACCTGTCACCAGCCCATCAGAGTACCCGAGTACCTGTGACCAGCCCATGCCTCATAAAATATATATTGGGGTGTTTACTTTCCAAAATGGGTTAATTTTCTGGGTAATTACACTGTCCTGGTTCTCCAGGACCTTCAAAAGTGTGATAGGTAGGAATGAAATTAGATGTGTACTACTTCAATGTTGGACCTCTCTATGTGGCCAGGCTGTGTTAAAGTCTCACACATGTGGTATCGCCATACTCTGGATGAGTAGCAGAATGTATTTTGAGGGGTAATTTTTACTATGTACATGCTATGTGTTAGAAATTGCTTATAAATTGACCACTTTGTGTAAAAATAAAAGCGTTATTTTCTTTCCACGTTTTTCGAAGCCTTGGAAAAAAAGGAACCATTCAAAAGACTCATAATGCATCATAGAATATACGTTGGGGTGTTTGCTTTCCAAAATGGGGTCATTTTGTGGGTAATTCCATTGTTCTGGTGCTCCAGGGCCTTCAAAAATTTAATAGGTCGTTAGGAAATTTTATGTGTAATTTATGCTCCTAGAACGCTTGACGGAGGTTGTCGTGGCCTGTGGCCTGGCCAGGGACCTGGAACCCATGAGTACCATTGAACAGGGGTCTGGGGTTCCTGAAATGTCAGCTGTATCCCCACCTGAAAACATCCCAGCAGGGTCAGAGTCAGAGAGGGAGGGGGAAGCGCTCCCTAGTGTGCCAGCTGAAGATGACGGGGAGAGGGCCATAGACTGGGGGTGGCCCAGACTGCTGGCTGAATTGTGGTCACTGGAGCACCTGGTGGAGTGGTTGTCTCCAAGTTAGGGGTTGGTTGAGGAGCAGGAGACGGGAAGTTCCCATGCTCTCTATTTCTCTGATGAGGATGAGGCGGAGCCCCCTCAAGACACCAGATCAGCGGCAGGAACCCCCAGTATCAGCTACCAGACTTTCCTCAACAGGCTCCCCACTACCCAGACCAGAGCACCCACATACCGGCAGATGGTGGCAAGGTCCCCTGCTACTCAAGTTAGGCCTGGGAAAGGGAACTGTGTCAGTCTGCCCAAGTTCTCCATATATCAGAGGGATGTCCAACGCCGGGTTATTCTGGAGTGAGGCCTGGACTACCCCTATGTCCCACCCCATGTCATGCACACTGTTGAGAGCTCAAGAGAGGAGTGTGAGGACAACATGCCATGGAACTATTTACAAGTACCTAAGCCCTTGCAGGGTCCTGAGAGCAGCTGCTGGAAATGGTTTGTGGAGCTGAAAAAGGAATGGAGTCTTGGGCGGTCCATTGAGAGACTGTGGTGATCGTCAAGCCCAACCAGCCCACAAGGAGCTATTCAATTTCAGTTTGGGGGGAGGGGGACAGATGGGTGAGATTGCCTGATCCTCATTACTACGTTTAGGCCTATGATGTTGTGCAGCCTATGCAGCACATTCCATGGACTGCCAGAGGAGTAGCGGAGTGTGCACTTTCCCCTGAACTGCAGGACGAACCAGTCTGCCACCCTGTGCCCAGTGGAAGAGACTGTTTCCCTGCAAAGACACTGGGGTGAAGTTTGTTCCTGCTTCATTACTTTTGAGGACCTGTTGCTCAGGGAGGGGTCCCTCCCTTCAGTAACATTAAAAAAAAAAACTAAAGCTATGGCCTTTCTTTGTTTCTGCTGCTGCGGTGGGGTCATAACCCCTTACTTGGCAGAGCAGGCAGGTGAAAGAAGTACAGAGAAAGACGTGTTATTATGTTGCTCTGGAGGATAATAACCCCCTTCTGGTAGACTTTTAATTAGTTGGTTTTAGGTAGTTGTGTCCCTCTTCTCTTAGGACTCCTGGGATGGAACGGCTGTTCATCCCCATTCATTGAAAATCAAGACAACATCAACCTTCTACTACTAACTAGGCGAGTAGAGGGCTTCTCCTCTGGGAGAGGTGCTCTGGCTCAGGAATGTATAGTGACTTGGTATGTGATTGGCTGCAGGGCTCTGTAGTCAGGAAATGTGATAAACTGTATAGTGTAAATATTACAAAAACAATGGCAGAGATATATTTTTGTAACTTATTTATATGTACAGTTTTGTATGTCCCCTTTTCAAGTTTGTTCCATTTTTCCCTCCCATATTTTGACTTTTTAATGCACGTGCTCCTGGGCCCTGGAGCTATTTTTGAAAATTTTCAGGTGGGGACCAACAGATGTTTAGGGGGGGTGCAGCGCCCCCAAAATATAGAGGGGCACAATTTAACCACTTCCCGACCGCCGTATGCAAAATGACGGCCGGGAAGTGGCTTAGTTATCCTGACTGGACATCATATGACGTCCTCAGGATAACAAGCCGCCGCGCGCCCGGGGGGGCGCGCACCGCGGCGATCGGTGGTGTGGGAGGTCAGTCTGACCCCCCGCAATACTGATTTCGGTAAAGCGCTTCGATCCGAAGCACTTTACCATGTGACCAGCCGTGACCAATCACGGCTGGTCACAGTGTAATACAGGAAAGCCGTTTATCGGCTTTCCTGTACTCAGGTCTGCAGACCTGAGGAGTGGAGAGCCGATCGGCTGCTCTCCTGACAGGGAGGGTTTGTGCTGATGATTTATCAGCACAGCCCTCCCTCGGATCGCCACCCTAGACCACCAGGGAGCCTGCCCAGGGACCACCAGGGATGTGCCCACCCAGGACCACCAGGGAGCCGACCAGGGACCACCAGGGAGCCGATCTGGACCACCAGGGAGAACCCCCTAGACCACCAGGTAAGTGACATAATGCTCAGTGTGGATGGCACTCAGTGCCACCTTCAGATGCCACCCTAGACCACCAGGGAATGAGCCCCTATCAGTGTATATGCCCACCAGTGTCCCTATCAGTGCCCACCAGTGCCCCTATCAATGCATACCAGTGCCACATATCAGTGCCCACCATTGCCACCTACCAGTGCCCACCTATCAGTGCCCATCAGTGCCACCTATCAGTGCCCAGTGCCGCCTATGAGTGCCAATCAGTGCTGTCTATGAGTGCCCATCAGTGCCACTTAGCAGTGTCCGTTAGTGCTGCATATCAGTGCCTATCAGTGCTGTATATCAGTGCCACCTCTCAGTACCCGTCAGTGCTGCTTATCAGTGCCGCCTAACAGTGCTCATCATCATTGCATATAAGTGCCTCATCATCAGTGCCACCTCATCAGTGCCGCCTCATCAGTGCCAATCAGTACTGCCAAATCAGTGAAATTTTTTTCAAAATTTTGGGTCTTTTTTTATTTGTAGCGCAAAAAATAAAAACCACAGGGGTGATCAAATACCACCAAAAGAAAGCTCTATTTGTGGAAACAAAATGATAAAAAACCTGTTTGGGTACAGTGTCGCACGACCGCACAATCGTCATTCAAAGCGCAACAGCACTGAAAACTGAAAATTGGTCTGGTAGTAAAGTGTTCTAAGTGCATAGTATTGAAGTGGTTAATCAGGCCTGACTGTAGGTGCAGGCCTGAATGTTTTGATCTGAGCTGGGGAGTAGCTCAGGGAGTGGCTGGAGATAGAAGGAAGGAACACCCCTTGGAGTTTACTCCCCTTTTTGAGCAGAGAAGGCTCTGGAAATGGGGATGGATGAGGAGGTGTCACTTCCTGATGTATGACAAGGAGCCCCGACCAATCTACAGTCTGGATTGGCAGGGGGCAGGCCTCCTTAAATACAGTAGTCTGCCAACAGGAGGGAGGAGAAGTCAGGTGGAAGTGATGAAGATGTAGCAGAGGTGCTCTGGAGGCCTCACCTGGGGGGGAGCCCCCAGACTGGGGGGGGTGACATTGAGGCCTGGAGACTCGGGTGCAGCCAGGAGTGGAGGTGATTTCTGGAGCAGCACAAGGGAGTAGGAGAACAGCAGAGGTGCTACTGAGGACATTTTAAAGTATCCACTGGAGGCGGTGAGTGACAGACCCTGGGAGCTGAAAGGAAGGCTGGAGCAGGCTGAGAGAGAAATGGTGGACACTCTGTGGAGGTCTCAGGAGCCAGACAGGGGAAGGAGTGTCACTGCAAGGAAAGCAGGTCGGTGTGACCTGGAAGAGATATGGGCTGAAAGTTGTAGGTCCAGCTAACACCAACATAGTAAGCTACACATTGAGGGGTCCTTAACCCTGGCTGTAACGGGTGGTCTGGAGGTCCTGCTAACAGAGTGCAGGCCTCACCATGTGCTAGCTGCGGTGAAGAGAGAGGAATGGAGTGAGCCTGATAAATTTCCCTTCAGGTCAGTAAACCAAGTGAAGTGCTGGAGAGACGTGAAGGAGAAATAGTCTGCAAGAGAAGTGCTGGAGGACGTAGAGTGTATATACGGTCGTGTGTATATAGATGGACCTGTAACCAATTCTTTGGGCATCCCACAATCACCCCCTTTCCCCATCCAAGTTAAATCTCCTAATAAAACAAACAAAAACATTAGCTAGCCTATTCAGTGACTTTGGATGTGTGAGATATGGTGGGATAGCTATAAGGTGAACCACAACTACCAGCCACTCCCAAGGGAGCACATGGCTACAGCAGCACTACATTTCACCGCCTGAAAGACAGGGGTGCAGATGGCATACCTGCAGCAGACCTCCCCCCATGAGCTGCCCGCCAGATGTGACCCCCCCTCATCCCAGACAGAGCCGCAGCATAGGTTTTACTTGCAGGATTAGAAGCTCCAGAACCCCCCACTCTGCAAATTACAATCAGAAGCAGCAGAAATCACTCCATCCACCAACACACATACATTCCCCTTTCCAGCATTACAAGCAGCTTTATCGTTCACATTCAGTTTCACTACTGCTCCCAGCAGACCCACTCTCACCAGATGCTGCTGTCTTCACCTCCTCCTCCCCAACACATTCCTCTTAGGTAAAAGCCTTCCACTCCATGTTACTATTCCCTGAGATTCAGTAACACCTTTCAGAGTGCAGCTATTTGCATTCTCGGCATTTTCTACTGTGCTTGCAGATATCAATGGGGACTGTTCAGGAAAAATGTCAGATCCCTACCCCCCAGGAGATTTGACGTTCACAGTCACAGTTTGCTTACTGTCAGAGATCAGAGACTTAAAATTCATAGTAGCAGAGGTCAGATTCACAGACATCTTAACCGCTTTCCGACCGCTGGTCGGCAATTGACGGCGACAGAGTGGCTTCTCTGCGCAAATCGCCGTCATATGACGGCGGCTGCGAGATCGTGCACAGTGAGCGCGTGCGCACCGCCGGAGGCGCGCTCACTGTGTACAGGGAGGGCCAGGGAGCGGGTGCGGCGGATTCGATCTCCGCTGGCCACCCGCGATGCCCCCCCGGAGTGAAAGAACGGAGGTCCATGTAAGTAAACAGGGACCTCCGTTCTGCGAAGGGGGAAGGGCTGTGATCACAGCCTTCCTCTACGTGGAAACTGTGATCACTTCCCTTCCCCTGCTAGGACAGTCCCCCCACAGTTAGAACACGCCCAGGGAACACAGTTAACCCTTAGAGCGCCCCCTGCAGGTTAACCCCTTCACTGCCAATGGCATTTACACAGTAATCAGTGCATTTTTATAGCACTGATCGCTGTATAATTGCCAATGGTCCCAAAAAAGTGTCAAAATGTTCCGACATGTCTGCCCCAATATCGCAGTACCGCTAAAAATCGTAGATCGCCGCCATTACTAGTAAAAAATAAAAAAAAAAATAAAAACCCCAGAGATTAATTCTCATCATCCGTAAACGCGACCACTTTTGCGCAAACCAATCCATAAACGCCGATTGCGATTTTTTTTATCCCAAATATGAGGAAGAATATAAATCGGCCAAAAACGGTGAAAAAAATGTTTTTTTATATATTTTTTTGGGATTTGTATTTTAGCAAAAAGTAAGAAATTTGGGTTTTTTTGCAAAATTGTCGCTTTTCTTTTGTTTATAGCGGCGATCAGAAATGACGCAGCAGTGATCAAATACCACCAAAAGAAAGCTCTATTTGTGGGGGAAAAAAGGACGCAAATTTAGTTTGGGTACAACGTCGCACGACCGCGCAATTGTCAGTTAAAGCAACGCAGTGCCGAATCGCAAAAAGGGCTCTGGTCCTAAAGGGGGAAATCCTTCCGGGGCTGAAGTGGTTAAGCCTCGTACACACGGGACGACGATCGTATACAACAGGTCATACTAACGACCATTGTATGCAAAATCGATCGTTCGTATGCGCGATTAGAACAGCCGACATACGACAGTCGTACAAGGGAGATGTATGAGCAGACTAGAAAACTTGGTCGTACCAACAAGCGCTCATTCAACCGTTGTATCGTGTGTACAGAGCAGTTGGTACAACAAGTTGCATTGTGCAAAACACGCATGCTCAGAAGTCAGGAACGGCCGGATGCTAATTACATGCACCTGAACGTTCTTTCTGTGGTCGTACGATCGTGTAGTGCAGTCAGTATGCAAGTCACATTATCCAACATACGATTTGAGACGATCGTAAGTACGATCGTCGTCCCGTGTGTACGAGGCTTTAGTGGCAGAGTCCAGTCCCATACCTCCCAACTTTTTGAAAAGGGACACCTATTAGCAAAGGTGTATAGGCATTGGACACCCCCCCCCCCGCCACGCCCCCTTAGAGGAGAATTATTTATAAAAATGATTCGTTAAACCCACAAGTGATTTTTTTTACTACTACTATTCATTTATATTGGCTTTTGAAATTTACAAATGCAGCAATTTAGAAATTGGATGAGCACTGAGAAACACTTTTTGAAAGATGAATAGTGCATTGTATATATAACTACCGTATTTTTCGCCGTATAAGACACACTTTTTCTTCCCCAAAACTGGGGGGGGGGGGGAAGTTGGTGCGTCTTATACAACGAATAGACAATTTGCCCCGGCGGTCCGCGATCCGAACGGATCGACCGGAAACAGAACGAGAATCCGCAAAGCGCAATGCCGCAGCTTTGGCCTAGCTCCGGAGCGGTCGGCCATCTTGGTACACCCGGCGGCGGTCATCACCCCTCTGCTCGTGGATCCTACCAGAGCACGCATCTGCAACAACAGTGAGGTTTGTTGGACTGGCTATTAGGGGGCAGGGGCAATGCGATGTTACTCGCTATTATTACTATGTTGGGGCATTTCTGATAGCAGCAAAGAAGAGGAATTATTGGGGTTCGAATAATAACATTACAGCCTTATTTTTGTTGCTTTCACTGTTTACTGACTTTACTGACTGTTAATGAGAGTAAAGATAGTTCTTAATATGTTACATAGTTGACATAAAATTGTTCTTAAACTGCTGTTAACTTTATACAGTTGATATAAAATATTTTACTACAGTATTTGGTTCAGAATCTTTTTTTTCTAGATTTTCCTCCTTTAAAATTGGGTGCGTCTTATATTCCGGAGCGTCTTATACGGCGAAAAATACGGTATATAGATCAGACCAAAATGAGGGGCAAAGAGGGACAGAGGGACTTTGGTCCAAATCAGGGACAGTCCCTCGAAATCAGGGTCCTGAGGTGGATGGGATAACAGGGGCAGCACCCAGGACCCCCTCCTCACTCTCCACCCGTACTGCCACCTCCGATGCCTTTCCATGACTGGAGTCATCCCTCATTTTCTGGAACCTTTCCTCATTCTGGAACTTCCTTCTTGAATGCTCCGCTTTTCTCTTTCAAAGCTTTAATAAAATTCCACTGGTACTTCATGGCGTTCTACAAAACTTTGACCTCAGGTTTCAGACTCTCTCTCTTCTTGCTAAACGCTTTATCATGGACAGCTTTTATAGGTGTGAGCACATAGGGTGGCAGGTGTGCCTGGGCACACCGTAATCATGCTCTACTGTGCAGATTCCCCCTGCTGCCTGGCTGCAGAGAAACGGACGGGGGAGTCTCTGTCCTCAGTCCCTTTCTCTGCCCCAAAAGTGAGACATTAGAGGTCTGTTTAGACCCCTGATATTTCTTTAAAGCCCCCCAGCAGGGCTCCTAAAAAAAAAAAAAAAAAAAAAACAACAATATATAATATTGTAAAAAAAATTATTAAAAAAACGAAATTGTAAAAAAATAAATAGAAAAAAATAAAAATAAACTACTGACACCGATCTCTGTCCTTCTGACATATATACACACACTCATGTGTGTTTGCACTTTGTGGTGCCCACCCTAATGCAATAGGCTGTGCACACCTATGGCAGATTTCTTTTTCCTGTACACCGCTTTCAGGCTCACCAACTTTTCCTCCTCATTCTTAATCCTCTTTAAATGGTCAGCAACCTGCTGTCTGAAAGCGGGGATAGATTCCCCTTTTTTAGAACCATAGCCGAGGTCTTCAGGTAAAGCTGAAGCTTGAGGACTCAGGTTGGATCCACCAGGGGAACCATCGCCTGGGTCTAGGGTTGTCACCTCATCCCTTTAAACCCGAAAACATAGGAATTACACAGGTTGTTCTGAGGCTAATTTAATGCAGAGAAGGCAACAAGTGAATTTAATTACCACCTTAATCAGCCACAGAACAACCTGTGTAATTAATGTGTGTTTGGGTTTAAAGGGATGAGGTGGCAACCCTACCTGGGTCATCCCCAGAATCTTCCATCCTCACTGGGGCCAGGTAACTCACCTCACCCCCTGGAGTCCGGAGAGGGAGAGCTGCAGCACACACAACCTCTCTGGTGCAGAGACTGATGTGATTGGCTCAGTGTTCTCTGTACAGCACTGCAGTATATGTCAGAGCTATATAAATGTATAATAATAATAGTGTGTGACTGTGGGGGGACATTAGAGTGTAAGCTCCTCTGGTACAGAGACGGATGTGACTGGTTCAGTGTTCTCTGTACAGCACTGTGGTATATGTCAGAGCTATATAAATGTATAATAATAATAGTGTGTGACTGTGGAGGGGACATTAGAGTGTAAGCTCCTCTGGTTTAGTGTTCTCTGTACAGCACTGCGGTATATGTCAGAGCTATATAAATGTATAATAATAATAGTGTGTGACTGTGGGGGGATATTAGAGTGTAAGCTCCTATGGTACAGAGACTGATGTGATTGGCTCAGTGTTCTCTGTACAGCACTGCGGTATATGTCAGAGCTATATAAATGTATAATAATAATAGTGTGTGACTGTGGGGGGATATTAGAGTGTAAGTTCCTCTGTCATGTGCTCCATGTCATTAAGATTTAAGGTATTTCTCACAGTGGGGAGTCACATGCAGTTATACTGTGCTCTCCAGTATTGGAAATATAACACTTCTAAAGATATTAAAATTCAGTTCCAATGTGTTTGCATTCTAGCCGGCATCACCCTCACACATCGGGGAAGGTGTGAAGATAAAGCTTGTGCAGCTCTGTCACTATTTGTATATTCAGAGGAATACACGGGGGGGTTGCAGCAGAGGAAATATGCCAGCGTGATAGAATTATCTATACCTGAGGAACATGGGGGGGATCCACTCAAGCTACAACAATCATCTCCATTTCTACTTGCTTCATTTGTAGGATGCATAAGGCTGTGGAGTCAAATACCCCCAAGATTAAAAGTGTTTTTTTTTGTGTGTGTTTATTTGATTGATTGCACCTTTTGCTGCAATACTCACCTTCAATCTAAAGAGGTCCCTGCAGTACCCCCCCCCCCCCAGATGATGCCAGTCTTCTAGGTTAACAGGTGTCATTTAACCCACTTACTGTGAGCTCAGGCTATCATGAGCCCACCTATAGGGAGTGGTGTCATCACATAGGCAAGGCTCAAAGTACTCCTGGACTAGTCACAAGTCATTATGTAAGGAGGAAGGGCCACCTATTACCCATACAGGACCTCTCCTCCACCAGTAGATGCCATCAGTCTTCTAGGTAAAATGACAATCAGTGTCATTCAACCCACCTCTTGTGAGCTCAGGCTGTCTGGGGGTAGGGGGTAATGTTTTCATATAGGCAAGACTCCTGGACCAAGCTGTGCTCATGAGTAGAGTTGAGCGAACTTCTAGAAGTCCGGGTTCTGCTGGTTCGGCCGAACTTCGGGACAAAGTCCGGGTTCGGGTCCGGACAGAACCCGAACTTTGTCCCGGGGGTAAAGAAACATCCAGTGAACAGGGTGGGAATGGGTGTAAAGGAAGGAAAACGTCTGGAGATCCTGGAAGGTCCTGATAAAATGTTGTAAAAAACATGGATTTTCAGGCCCAGAGGTAACTAAAGTTACCCCAGGCCCCAGGCCCTGTTTCAAGCCCAAGACAGGCCTGGGCTTGGGCCTGAAACAGGGCTTCAAGCCGGCTTGGTCGTCTTGGGCCTGAAGATCTTCAAGCGAGTTGAGATGAGTACTCGTGTCGAACCAGGTCCTCAGAACGGATATACTTTTGTAATGGGGGATGGGGGTCTGTCGGACTCGAGTGTTCTCCACCCAACTTACTGTGACTAACAGTAAAATGG